>JAMFTM010000128.1:0-198031 GCA_023522825.1 Diaporthe ampelina | reverse complement strand
GGGCCGTGGGCCAAGGCATCACTGCCTTCGCCTCGCGCGCACAAAGGCCTCGTGGCTGGAAGGGAGGTCACGCCCACGGGCAAGCTCTGGAGTCGGCACACTTCTGGGTATCACCGCAGTTGCCGAGTTACTGACGCGTCCTACCACAGACATGGCCACGAGACCGTGTATAACCCACCATATGTCCTCGGCGAGGCAGAGAAAGGGCGGTGGCGGACAGGTCGGCCCGGTTTGATGGCGAGGGGCACATGTCTGCGTGGGTAACACAGTTTCATCCTGCGGTGGGAGAGATGGGCTAGGCTCGTGGGCATCAGAGAGAACGGCGGTAGCAGCGGTGGTTGCGTGTGTAGGGCAGAGAGGATCCGGCCTAGTCGGCTCTGCGCCTCCCTCCCCTTCCTGCCGTAGAGTATTGTATTGTCACTGACAACGGGTCGAGAGGAGGGCGTAACACCGCCCGGCATGAGCATTGGCAAGTTCCGCTGGCGGCAGAATACGCCTCGACCCCCAGTTGTTCCTGCGTGCCTTGCTCCATCGAGACGACTGGAATGGTGGTGGATCATACCGGCGGGCAGGTAAAGCCCTTGACTGGACGCATGAGCTGCTCTGTGGAGGAGGGTGGCCGGTAGCCATGTGGAGTTGTGGTCAGCCCTAAGACACCTCTGCCGAGGAATGCGGGCGAGTGAAAGCGTGCACCGTTTCGCAGGCAGCCACACAGGAACTGTCCCGCCGTTTTGTCCTGCCAGTCAGTAGGTATGCTTTGTCTCCTGCGGACTTTCTGCGGCTGCGAATACCGGTCTCAAGCTCCCTGAGCACCTACCACCACGGGCCGTCGAGCGGAGCTAGTCGGATGTGTATCATCGTGTGCTATTTGACTCGCTCCCGCATCTGGTTGCGCTAAACAAGGCTGTTTGGCTTAACCTCTATATTTTTGGCCCGGTGCGACTCTGTATACTTTGCCCTGGGTCTCGACCATTCAAGACCGCGGGTTCCTTGGTGCTGCCACTGGCTGGTCCGATCTGCTCCGAATCTCCTCTCAATGCGCGACAATGGGGGGAGTCCGCCATGGGCGCGTAACTGACCCAGAAATAGCAGGACACTTGTCCCGTCGATATCATTGGTCGGAGCTGGACACGCAACAGACCACCACAACGACAAGCGGCACGAGCTGGGTGGAAGGGTATTTTGGTATGGGCAAAATATAGCTTCATCTTGCATGTGAAGTGGTAGAATGTGGGAAGCGTTCCCACGCATTTGCGCAGAGCTCATATTAGCCCGGTTCAGCTGCTCAAGTCCTGTTTCGTGCAGAGACAGCGTCAACGCGTGATACTTGTCTGACGTTGGGGAGAATTGGGGGTGGGGTTGGAGTGGCGGCATTGTGCAATGCTGCATTCATCAAACGGACCACCTCAACGAGTTTGATACAACATTGGGATCCTCAGGAGGTCGTAAACTGAGACGACAAGGCCATAATGTGTGCTCTCTATTGAGGACAGGATCGGTTGTCCTCAGGCTCATTGCACTGAGCCGCCTCCTATCAATGAGCAGTAACACCCCATGAGCGGCGGCCGACACTTGGCGGTTTTGTCCGCAAACCTGTGCTCCTGAATGAACTGGTCGCAGGTGTCAACCGTGGCGGTGATCGACCAGTGGTCCGAGGCCTTCGGAATAAGGTCTCTTGGGGTAAACCTCAATCATGGACGAGGCTGAGGATCAATCCAGCGGCCTAACGCAAGAAGGGGTCTTTTGATGGTGGGGTAGGTAGGGGCAATTGGAGGGGTGATTGGGCTGTGGGTGGAAAGCTGGCGGATAGTAGATGCACCGGCCCAGTGGTCTGGGTTCAACAGGGCAACTAAAGGACCGTACATTCCCGTGCCCAGCCTTTGCTGGCCCTCATGTCAGGCGTTGCTGTGGTAGGGGTCTGGGTGCAACGGGAGCAATGATCGAACTGCATGATTGGCGAATCTGTAGTCTGCGGAAACGGCCTCGTGTGATCCACAGGGCGCGGCACGGTGGGTGGGTGCGATGGCTGGTGCGTAGCATGGAAGGATTCTGTGAGGGTTAGCTCTTCTGCAGGGAGGTTGACGAAGCGGAGGTTGGGGGCCAAAAGGACCACGCAGATGTACCCACCCTGGCCCATGCTCGAGGATCCCCATTACGACATGTCTGAACAGTATGAACAGCCTCGAACCGGCACGCCAGCAAAAGGCCCTCTTGCCGATGTGACGTTGTGCCCCCAATGTCTCAACATCAATCAATCGAGCTCTGGCGCCGGGATACCGGTAGTCAGTGGACCTTGACTTTGATAACCACCCAAAATTAAGGCCCAGGAGCCCAATCCTGCCAGGTCTCGATCATTCGATTCCGGGCTTTGACCTGTGCTCGAGGATGCGGCACTTGTTCCGCTGGGAAACCTTGATTCATTCGAGGCGGAGAGACAACACCGAAGTCCGCCTCACAAAGTGCGAGATCCTGGCTACCCGTTTGGGCAAGGGTGAGCTGGGCCTAGCGAGAGACAAGGTGCTGACTGAGCAGTTGAGAGCTGCAAAGGTGAGGCGTCGTAGGGCAGGGAGAGAGTTCTCGCGTAATTCCCATCTGGGTAACCCAGAAGCTCTCCCACAAGGGTACACCGCGCCGCAAGTGGACGGGATCTCTGCAGAGCAGGCGGTGCCACACCAGCTCACAGGACTCAGAACCACACCGTCGGGTTTGCTGTGTGACCTGTGCGCCGCAACACAAGATTCTGTCACCGATGGTTTGGCACTCTGCTCTGGATCTCACGCTGGCGAAGTAGCGGGCATGATGTTGATGCACTATGCACAACCTCCCTGAACATCAGGACTGCAGGCAGATTTGACAAGTCGAGCGAGTCCGACGCTGATGTTGCGGTCAAGGAGCGAAAGGTGTCTTCTGATGGGCAGGTAGCTGCTTTAGCCCTGCATGCGTCGTACAACTCGGCCAATGAGGAGCCCCGCGCAGCTTTGTAAGTGCAGGGATCCGAGAATAGCAGCATGATTCAGCACGTGGAATTAAGGTGATGAGGGTTCTCAGTATGCAGATCAAATGCTGCAGCCTGCCAGCCCTCCCGGCCACCTTGAGCCCAGGGCGTCTGGGCATGCAAGCTTGCAAGCTGACATACCATGTCAGGCGTGGGCGACAAGGGAACTCGAGCAAACGCCGATGTATGATCTGGCTATCAGACAGTATGGACTACAGCCTGTTTAGCTCCACAACCCTGGAAGATGCGTTCGATGGTCGACCGAAGGACCTTTTCGACAGGAATGGCAGTGTTTCAACAGGAGCTAATGCCCCCAGTACGCACACACACACTTCGCATTGAGCGGTACTGCCAGGCCGTCGTGGGCCCCCCGCTTGATTTTGAGTGCCTTGTGACTTGTCCTAATACGACAGTATCCGGTGTCGATCTGTCGGCCGGCTCCAGACAAGGCCACCGGGCGGAGGAGATAAGCAGATTTCTGCCGCAGCAAGGAACAGGAGCAAGCCCTGAGGCAGCAAGCCGGAATGGAGGAAATTTGCTGCCACTATGCGTCGTCATTAGATGCTAGTCGGCTGAATTCAGATAGCAGGCGTTGGGCGGCCCCCAAATGTTCACCAAAATCCTCCCGCTTGAGCAGTCGAGCACGGGAAGATAGGGCTGGAATCCCATGCAGTACCCCTGGTTGCCCTGGGCGGGTAAAACGGCCGCTTCTGCCGCTGACCTGCATGATGGCAAATGAGCCAGAACACGCGCACACACTCACACCTATACCCACCCACACATACACAGAACCTGGTTTATCAGGAAGACGCAAGATTAGCGAACGAGGTGGTGTGCGGGTAATTGGCCCAGTCGAGCCATTATAGCACGCAGAGAGCAGATCTGTCAACGCTACCGTCGACCATAGCGCAAGTCGGTATGCAAGGTGCTTTTTTTGAAGCTTCCTAACGTTGTTGCATGGACTGGTGTCGTCCATCCCCCTACGCTGGCTCCCCACACCAGGGGGCCCGGCTTGGCGGCGTTCTCAATCAGGACAACCACAGTGAGACCGCGCCGTTGATGCCGCTGTCGGGAACACTGGCGGCTTCGGCGGATTCCCGACTAGTAAATAGACCAGTACCCGTTTGCCGTAGGGATTGGCGGGACGGCTTGCTCTTAAAGTTGAGGCTAAGCTGGATGGATTTGCTTCGGCCCTTTACGAGCGGCCGCTGGGAGTACCCATGCTGTGTTTACAGCTCTGGAATCAACAGTAGACTCCAGCTTCGTCGTGGACCCGTGATGTCCAGCGTGAAGGAGCTGCCCAGAGGCTGAGTGTAGGACTATGCGGCCATGTCCGGCGCAGCTCTGTCGATATGCCATGCTCTACGAGACAAGCATCTAGAAGGAGGCCTGTTGGGCAGCGCGATCCCCTCCGCCGTCCAGCCGGTGGGTTGCTGTGGTGGTCCGACGGCATTGCCCATCAATAGAGACACAGACCAGGGGAAAGCCAGACAGACCCTATAGCTCGTGCGCTCGTATCAAGCCCACGATGTACTGAGTTGATGAATCATACGCAGTGACGGTGGGAGTCTTGCCTATCCTAGAACGCAGCGGGATACAGGGCCTGGCTGCTCGAGCACTAGAAAGTTTGTCTACTTCCAATGAAAGCGATGAGGTTTCCTGCCAGTTTAGGAAGAGGCTTGGATGACAGCGGAATGTAGCGCAGTGCGCAGCGAAGCAGGGCAGGGCAGGGTAGAGCAGCGGTGTAGATAGAGCGGCCAACGGCTTGTGTGCTTATCAAGCCAGGCGAGCGAGTAGGGAGCGTCGAAATATGGGTGCCTGGTTGATGATGCGCAGCAGCGTGCGGTGGTGGTCCTTGGGAGCCACGAAACAAGGTCAGGGTATGCCAGAGTGCGGCACAGAGAGGGCCACGGGTGGTCTAGCCCCATGGTGAAATGGAGGAGGCTCATGGAGCGGGTCGACAGGGCTGGCGGCCGCTATCTGGTTGTATCCGTCACGGCCGCCGGGCGTGACATTGGCAGCTGGACAGACAGACGGTGGCAGCGCAGTATAGCGCAATGCAAATGCAGCACGGTGCGAGGCAGAGGCAGTCGTGATACAGGTTCGGTCCAAGCTCAAGCAGATTTGGGACGCGGAGATTGAAGACAAAAACAGAAACAGACAAGACACGTCGGGTCGGTCGAGTCAGGTCAAGTCGCGTCGAGGACTATGGTGCAATGCGATGCGTAGTGTCGCAAAAAAGGGAGGACGTGTGAGTGTTTCCAAATGTGGTGGTTCTGTGTAACCTCGACCCCTCGGCCGGGTGCTGCTGGGACTTGGCAAGATCCGCCTGGCAAAATTAGGACTGCAGTACACATTACTGTTGCCTATGTGTGGGCGCGGTCCTGAGTCCTGGCCCTGAGTCCTACACACCTGGGCACTCACTCACACACACACAGGGCAGGTTACGGTGTAGCGTAGGGCAAAAGGACCATCTACCGTTTGTGCCCCGCCCCGTTTCGTACCACCACCACCCACAGCCACTGCTACTCCAGGTACCTACTGTGTTAGGTAGGCGCGGTCGTCGGCCGTTTTGGCTCCACGGAGCTGGTGCGGGTGTTGCAAGCCAGACCCGCCAGCCCCCCTGGCCCTGTACGTACCGCCCTAACCCGGACAGGAAAATGGTCGGTCGGCTCAGTCTGGTCTGCACGCAAACACACACCCCTCCGTCTTGTCTAGCGCCCAGACTCCCGCAACTTCCTTCCCTCTGTTCGGCGTGCTGCCCTCTTGCCCGGTGATTCACACGCTGGGAACCCACAACCGGTGGGCATGTCACTGCCCTCTTTCTCCATTCTACAGGGCCCTTTTGCCTGCCGTCTCACCAAACCTTACTATATACAAACCTTGGGGACTGCACTGTAGATCTGCCACCCCCTCCATCTCCCTGCTCGCACTCGACAGCCCAATGAGCAGGCTTCCCAACAGCCCAGTACCGCGCCGTGGAGCATACCCGGCCACTGGAGAATCCGGTCCTTGGCTGGGAGCGGCAGCCTCCGATCCCAGGACACACAGGGCAGGGTGCGATATGCAGAAGCCTGATGCGACAGCCGGCGGTGCTTGTCTGTGTCTGTGTTGTCTTCCCGCTCGAGTGAGTAAGTGACCATCCTCGGGGGCGACGATCTGTCGGTCTTTACTGCTGCATATGACTGGCGATGGCTCATTCGGGACAAGACAAGACAGCACACAGACACACAAAAGACAGAAAGACCGATGGGAGACGGTAGATACTGCCCCAGACGCCAGTTGAGTTGTTGCTGCTGCCCCCCGACACGTCCGTCCGTTCCTCGTCCGCAATGCCGCGACGGTAATCAGCAGGTAGCTACGTTCCATGCATTAGCCTTGCGCCCTGCCGAGCTCGCTGTGTCTTGCTTCGTAACGACCTCAAATAGCAGGCCAGCCCGCCTTGAGACAGGCCTGGCAGATGTACCACTGGTACGTACCTACCTAGGCATGCAAAAGGCCCTGTCTGCGTCTGCCTTGTCCCAGAATACCCTCCTGCTGGGAAGACCCACCGCCCTGGGCCGTGCAGGGTGCACGCGATGTACCCTCTGGCGATGGGAGCAGGGGCAGGGGGGCAAGGGCCTGAGGGGGGCAGGGGGGCTATGGGAGGCAGCAGGGGTCGTTCTGTACCTTGGTACCTCCCCTCCGTACCTACCCTGAGCTCCGCCCCCCCGGGAGATGGGAGCTCCAAGGGACGAGGTGGAAGTACCCAGGTCCCTGGCTCCGTCATACCTCTTCCTTCGGCGGGCTTTGCTCTCGAGCACCGTCGTATCGCGTTTCTCGTCTCCCGTCTCCCGTCTCGTCTGGTCTCTCGTTTCGATCCTTCGGATTTGTGTACGTACCATTCTTTGCCCGAGTACCTACGTACATGCGTACATGCGCAGATGCAATACAGCAGAGAGCACAGGACAGACAAGTTTGATCCTTCTCGCAGGGATGCTGCCACCACCATGGGTGCGCCAACCCACATGGGCCTTGACGTCCCTGGGGTCGCCCCAAGCAGCCCACAACCTGCATCTCTCGTCTGGCCGAACAATACTTATATCTCGAGATCCCTCGCCAACACCCTCTCTTCATCCCGAGTCATTCTCCTGGTGTTCATGACAATCCACACAGGGAAACAACAATCATACTCGTCTTTACTTCTCTGAGGCCTGATATACTCTGTGCAGTCAACCATCACCATCACCATCAACACGCATCACCTACTCTCAGCCTCGTCTCCTCTAGCCTCGCCGCTCGAGGAATTCGCGACAATGTCTACAGAAGCACACCACATGTTTCCGGTCATGGCGCCCGAACACCATCTCTCCGTCCACCAGTACTCTGGCTGGCCACAAGAGCATCCCCAGCACATCTCCGTGCGACAGTACCCAAGCACAAGCAGCGCCTTCAGCAGCTCAGCGCACCCCGATGAGGACTGGACCAAGGTCTCAGATCTTGCTGAGCGCAGGCGGATACAGAATAGGATTGCCCAGCGCAACTACCGTAGGTGGCCTTCCCGCAACGGCCGAGACAGCAACCTGTGTGTGAGCGTCGCTAACCCTCAACTGCAGGCAAGAAGATAAAGGAGCGCATGGCCGACCTGGAGAGGCGCGCGGGGTCTGACGGCAACAAGGGCAGCAGCACGAGCAGCAAGAAGTCGCCAAAGGCAAACAAGAAGACACAGAGGCGCCAGTCGTCACCACCGCCCGCGGGACACCACACGCTGCAGCCACCATCACAGTCGGGCGTCCCACAACACCCCTTCACGCCGCCCATGAACCCAGAGGACCAGTTCTTCCCCTCGCCAAGCCCGCCCGCGAGCAGCCCGCCTCCGTTCGCCGGCTACCAACCAACCTACTCGCCTCCCAGCGACAACGGCATGATCATGCAGCCATACGGAAGCCCACAACAGCAGACAATCGCAACAACCGGCCCTTACCAGTTCGGTATGGTGTCCACAAACGCGCCCACGCTGCCGCCAATGACACACTTTGCGGATGCGTACAAGGCACCCAACCTCAACGGGGGGAATGAGTCGATGTCGTCGTTTTCCAACTACGGCGACTACACGCTTGGTGGTCACTTGAACCCCTCGCCCTACGATTCAAATCCTCATGTGAGTTCCTTGCGCCACATCCAAAACCATCAGCACAGTCCTCTCCCCTCCGCCACTCTCCCTCCCTTCGGCAGCGCGATGGCTGGTACATCTGCCGGTCCTCTTGCTGCGCCTGTTCCTTACCGCCCTCGCTATCCTCCTTCCCCGTCTCGGAGTTGAAGAAGAAGAACAATGTATACGTCACACGGCGAGAAGAAGAAGAACACCACATCATCATCATAGAAAAAGAAAAAGACCAACGCTTTCAGCAAGCCGAAGAGCAAAAGGCTAATACGACAGTCACACCTACAGACCCCAGCTCTGTCGCATACCTTTGACCACTCAGACAACAACTCAGAGGCGGATTGGTGTGCGTACCCGGTGACGCCCCTGTCAATGGGATCACCATGAAAAAAGAGCTAGACAGACCGCAAGCAATTGCAATGGCATGAGGAATGGATACACCTGATTTTACGATATTTTCTTTTCTGTCTATACCTTTTTTTACCTTTTAGTGTCATGATTGGACGGCCATCTCCATTTTCTTGTCTTCTTCTTCCATCTTTGAGAGTATACTACACTGGCGCGAACGGCAAGCGGGGCGAAGCCTGATGTCGGCTGCCCCGCCGGAGGAGTTCAGGATGTTGCTCTCTTTGGGTTGCGCAGACCTGCTGGGTCTCGCGCCGGATGGCCAAGATTGCCTGGGAAGGATGCGAGCAGCTGGGAATAAAACACACAACAAGCGAGCTTTTCTGGATTAAAAGGACTAGCGTGGTTATTTTTGGGAGGCATCATGGTCACGCTGGCCTGTGGACTTGGGGCCGGAGTTTCTGGTTGTGATTATATCTATCATCTTTCTCCCTTGTCAAAGATCTCTCTCGTACTGCACAGACGGATCTGTCTTTATTCCAATCAATCTACAAACTTGAATCTCATCCGAAATACTTGCTCGTGTTCATACTTTAGTGCAGCCATCACGAAATGCCGACGGGTGGTGGTGTTGACGGCCACGGACCGCTTTTTTTCTTGCAGTGGTATCCTGGCAAGCACTTTTGACTTCCGGAGTTATGGCCCCATTATTTCCAGTTTGCCCACGGACCCTTTTTCTTATTTCCACGATAGGGCGACGAACCATCGTCTAGTATGGTTTGCTGGCGCTGACGGACGGGGCAGGGAGAGGAGAGGAGAGAGTGTGGGTGGGTGGAAACGGGTGAGTGAGCGAGTGAGTGAGTGAGTGAGTGAGTGAGATTTTGGCGCGGGCTTGGAAGGGGGACTGGACTCTGTCGTGGGATCTCCCCCGTTCCCCCCTCCCTTCCCCCCCTTGTGTGTGTGTCTTTCTCCCAACTCTATCCGCTCGCCAATCTGCCCGTCTTACTCACCTCGACTGACTCGACTCTTACATACCCTGTAGGGCTGAGGGATGGGGATGGGGGGTGGTTGGGTGGTGACCGAGCCCCCGGGTCCGCCGTCAGCACGATAACCAGAAGAAGTCTGGGACACCCGGACCCGACACAATGGGTTTGTGTGTGATCTCTCTCGTTCCCGCCCTTTAGCGAGGTGAGTGAGTGGGTTCGCTTCCGTTGCTTGTTTTCTTCAATTTCCCAACCACCTGGGCATCTCATTTGGTTTCCCTTCTTCTCGCTTCTCCTCAGTGCCCGTCTCACATAATCCGCCACGCGAGCCAACACACACACCTTGTCAGTTTTTGTTTTGCCACGCGGTGTTTACCATTCCACCGGGTGTCAGTTGGTTCGCGCGCGGGAAGAGCGTTTTTGGCAGCTGTCAAACCTGTCTTACTTGCAGCACCTATGTTCTCTAGTCCTTTGGGGCGGTGGGAAATTCCGCAAGTGAAAGAAGAGTTGAGTCATACATAATATGCACGTATCGTATAAATTCACGGCGTTTGCCCACTTGCACAACCAACCCCCTGAGATTTCCGCGCGCACGAACAACAACAGTGCCGGTTGTTGGTCTGTTTCTCACATGCTACTGGCTGCACACGTCTGTCTGCCTCCCTTCAAAGCCCGGTGCAGCCGGGCCAGTCGTCTCTGCGCCCTTCCCCTCGCCCACACCGAACTTCGTTGGTTTCCCCTGACGCGGAGCCTCAATCCTGCGCTTTGCGCACTGCCTGACTGCCTGCCCGCCTTACCAACTGGCAC
Organism: Diaporthe ampelina; assembly: GCA_023522825.1. NCBI lineage: Eukaryota > Fungi > Ascomycota > Sordariomycetes > Diaporthales > Diaporthaceae > Diaporthe > Diaporthe ampelina. The sequence goes on along the minus strand of JAMFTM010000128.1, from coordinate 187,758 downwards.
ACGTTTCGGGCCCCGGCGGGAAGTGAACGTACGATTTTTAGAGGTCACCTGGGCTGGGCTCGTTCGCCTATCGAATCGCAGTCCCGGGATGGGTTGGTCTGTGTGTGTGTGTGCATGTGCGTGGTCGACAGGGTACATTTGTCGCCGAGAAATGACGACGGACAAGCCTACCGTACCTACCTTTCCACGTTGGTCTGTGCCGCTGTCTGTTGGTGCCCTGAGTGAAGTCCAGTTTGAGTGCTTGTCCCCACTTATCACACACCCGATTAGCAGCAGCAATAACCCAAGGGGGGCGGCCGACGAGGGCCTCGCCCGTTGGCGGGCTGTCGGCTTCTGGGGCCGTCCATTCGTCTTGCGAGTGCGAGAGCCGGCCGTGCGTCTTTGATCAACCTACGAATGGATACACGTGCGAGGCGTGCTGCGGCGGCATCCGTCACCGTGCAGCACGGACGAGGCAGGGTCCTTCTTGGGACTTGCCGCCTTGAACATGTTGCGATCTGCTCGCCATCCCTGAACTAGCTCTCTTTTTCGACATATCTTTCACTGAGGCAATCAAACTGGGGTCATCTGCTGGAGAACTGCACCTAGAACCGCGTTCTCCGCTAAGTGGGTGGACGTGGTGGGAAGGGAAGGGGATATGGGGGCGAGAGTGGTAAGGATGTGTGAGTGAGTGTGTGTGCAGTCTGCATGTGTCTGCGCGTGTGTGTACGCATTTGCGTGTACACATGTGTGTGAAGAAAAGAGGCAAATTCCTCGCTCGTAATGAGGCTCTGCGCACTTAGGCCAGGAAGGGCGCGAACGGGTCCCACTAGTACCTGTCGGCGGCCCTGAACTTGTTTCGCCTATCGTTTGCCGACGCAATGAGATAGGCGGGCTGTGGTCCAGGCAGTTTCCTGCACGCTTCCTCTTCGAAGTGGGTGGGGTCAGTAGACCTGCCCGCACATCCGCGCACCCGATCCCAGGGAGACTGGGAGACTGCGCACAATGGATCTGCGGAGCCTTGCGATCCTTCGCCGCCCCTCGGACCCAATGACGTTCCTCCTCTACAAAGTCCGAGAGGGAATCTAAAGGCCGCCTCAACGGGACCTTGAGCGGTCTTCTCAGGTGGCTTTGCAACTCCTGAGCGTTTGCCTATTCTGGCGGAGAGCCAGACGACCTGTCCACAAAAGACTAGGAAAGCAGAGGGCAGGGGAAAGAGCATTGAGGGGCAATGGCATTCCTCCGCAGCCAGGAGAAAGACTAGGACCCGGTGGGCATAGGAGGGTCTCGTGATGGAGATGTTTGGAAAGAGTTCGCGAGGCGCTTCGTGAGGCGTTCCGCGGAGTTTGATAGACTAGGAGGGATATGATGGGGCAACATGGCAAGGTATCATTGTTATTGTGATATGTGAGCCGGGAAATACCAGACGGGGCGAGACGAGAGGAGGGGCAGGGTATGGAATACCCATATCAGGACATGGGTATACCGCTGATCTGCTCGAGACCTGGCCTTTTTTGTGTGGAATTGCGGTTGTGTGGCTGCGAGTGGTCGTGTCGCTCTGTGTGTGGCACGGCATGACCCGCGATAATGAGAGAGATTTTGCCTGCCCAGAAGGGCCCAGCACAATAAACTCCGTTCCAATGTGATAAGCACCTTGCATCAAACCCCCTGGCATCCAGAACCCGGCAGAGTAAGTGAACGAATGAGTTAATTCAAAAAATGCGTGGTCGGATGAATGGGTGACCAAGCACTCCCGCCGGAAGCGCGCTCTCCAGTGTTTTGCAGTCGGATACTGGCCAATATTGGGTCCTCAAGTCGTGTCCATGTGGTCCTTGTGGTTCTTGTGTAACGTTCGCGGGAATACGGGCGGAGCCAGCCAGCCACATGACCGATGATGGATCGCAGATGGGGCCGTCGGGCTAGGAACAGGGACGGGGATAGGAACAGGGACAGGGGCGCCGAATATTGGACGCATGGTAATGAACATGGGGAATTTGGGGATGTCCAGATTGATGCTCCCGTCGCTTAATCACCCCCATGTATTGTCGCAGCGGGAGTAACGGTAGGGCAGAGTAGACCGTGAGTCGCCCGAGGGGGGAGGAGGGAGAAATCATGATTCTCCACAGAAGGATTCCCAAGGGGCCCCAGGAGCTTGGGCTCTCCTCCACTAAGACTGGGACGCTGGGCAAAAAGCCCCAGCCTGCATGTTGGCCCACAGACATATTCCAGGACCAGGGCGTGAGGAACCATAGGACCTAGGGCCTAGCACCCAGGACCCAGGATCCAGGACCCAGGGCCTAGTGTAGGACCAAGCACTTTGAGGGCAGGCAAGGGTTTTGCAGCATATCCCGACAGCACCCTCAAATTGACTCGATTGACAGCGCCATCGGGCTGGGCTGGCTGGGTAGCATTGGAGCAACGATAGCGGCGCAGCACAGTATAATTCAATCACATGGGAGGGATGCATGCCCGTCCCGATCGCTCGACCGATGGGTGCGTGTGGCATTTGCGGCTTGAGATGCTGGCCTGCAGGGAAGCGCTGGATGGCCACCCACTGCTGCTACTGCGTCTTCAGCCGCATCCTTCTGCAAGTTCCCAGCCTCGCTATTGGTCCCGGTTGTTTTTCTTGTGTTGCAATTGGATTGTTGCCGTGTAGTATTATTGTGAATGTGCTGTCTCGTCTGCTTTTTGCCTGCCCGCCGCCTGGTTGTTTTGTTTTTGGTGCCTGAGATGGCATGCCACAAAGTATCGTGGGACCAGTCGACCAAAAAAAGCCGAGGGATGAAAAAGCGTCGAGACCAAGTGGACGAGTGGAGTCGTGGGAACCCAGCAGGCATTTCGGCTACTGTCTAGGCCGTACTTGGCTAATACCAGGCGTCTGGGTCGAGCAGATGGACATCGGGTAGTGTAGATAGCCTAGGTGAGAGATCTCAGGAGACGAGACGGTGGTAAACCGGGGGGGGGGGGCTTCTGTTACACGATAGCGACAGCATGTGTGATTGATGGCGTGCAGGTGTACAGTCTCGATCAAACCGCACTGTTGGGTCGCGAAACTGTTGCGAGTGAGAGGGTTTGATTCCAAAGTCAAGTGCCGGGGCGCACCTCCTTCCTCTCTCGCCACCTCCTCTGCTCACTCACACGGTCGAGCCCCGGTCGTGAATTGAAGTGTACCGAAGTCCGTACATGTTACAGTATGCCATCGGGCGGGGTGCGGAGGTTCTGGACCCTGGCGGGGTTGCGTTCCAAGGCGAGGAGTCAGGGAGTTGAGGACCAGCGACGATCAACGGATTGTCGCTTAGCAGTGGTTGAGAACAGAGGGCTATGATGTTGTGCTCAGCTGGGATTTTTCGAGTCTGCAGTGCAGTCCCCACAGGCTGTGGTCCTTCCAGCCTTCCCAACTGCGCCTTGTACCTGCCTCACAGTGAAGAGAGCAGGAAGGCGCGTCAGACGCCAGATTGGCCAATCAGACAGGACAGTCGGCGACCCGCCGTTTTAGACGCGGGCCGGGCTCTGATTGGCGAATTAGCTCCCGTCCAAGGTTCGCAGGTTGGCGTCACTTGTTCAACGGTTCATCGCATCGTCATGACCTCAACGGCGAGCGATCAAAAGAACCCACGCTTCAATGTCGCTACACAAGGAGAATTGAATTTTCCACCTCTCGTCGTCCTCCATCGAGCCCAGAACAAGAGCCCCGCGCCCAGCCGGACTGCACCCATACGCTCCGTATCATCGCCTCACTTAAGGCACAGTAGTCAAAAAAAGCCTTGGCTGGAAAACCGGGCCCCGACATCAGGCAGCAGAATTAACTGAGCTTGGGAGACCACAACCCTCCCCACCCCTCCACCACCACACCTGCGACCGCCCGACCGCCCGACCGCCCGACCGCTGTGGAGGTCTGAATCCGGCTCCCAAGGGAACCTCAATCAATCTATTGCATCCCCGTGGTCCAAAGGACATCCGAAAGGCCGCAGGAAGACGGGCAACGACCAAGAAATGTATCTCTTCGGAGGAGACAGGTAAGGGATGGTTCACTCTTCCCAATTTCGCATCCCGAGACCCAGGCCTTGGTCCCCAATCTGCAGGCCGTACGTCGCGTTATGTTCCCTAATCCGGACCCGGGGCGCGAACATGTGCTCCTTGTGCACCCACCCCAATCCATCCACCCCTGCCTGCGCCCATCTGCCCCATGCCGCCCGTGTCGAAAGAGGCTTGGTCACCAGATGCGTGGCACCTTGGATATTTCTACTCCCTGGGTGTCGATAGCTGATTGGTCGGGCCCTGGCGAAGAGCCTCACGGGCATGCCTCACGGGTGAAAGGCATGATGGAACCATGATGGAACCGCTTGCATGGCGGACGACAGAGCTATGCGCAAGCAGACGAGAACGGACGGCTAATAACCCACTAACAGGCCTTGGGATGCGTCCCAGTTCACCGCCTCGGACGACCGCGTCCGCGGCGGCAAGTCTCAGTCCTACCTGACCGTGCTCAAGGGCCCGGAAGCCACGGCATCGCAGGCCGAGTTCTCGGGTAACCTGGATATCACGGCCCTGGGTGGCGCCGGCTTTGCTTCGCAGAGGACCGCCGACGACGTACCCGGGTGGGACGTCTCGGGCTACGATGTTCTTGTGCTGGATGTCGCTCGTGCTGACTCCCGCAAGTACACACTCACCCTCAAGGACGAGATACTCCCACGGCGGCCAGATGGTCGTGATCAGAGCACGGTCAGTTGGGAGTACGACTTTGTCGTCGGCTCCGGGGAGGACGCCGCTGCTGCTGCCGGCAGCACGGGTGGCTCGACTCGATTAGTGATCCCCTTTGGAGACTTCCAGCCCACGTACCGTGGCAAGCCCAAGCCTGATGCTGAGCCCCTTGATCTGAAGAACGTGAAGCGGATCAGTTTCATGATGAGGAGGTGAGTCCTACCCGCGCGAATACCATCCGGCGTCGCTGTCTGCGTCTTTGCAGACTTTGTTTCGGGGAGACACAGCTGACGTGCAACGCCATTTCAGTTTCTTCGGTACCCAAGAAGGTGACTTCTCCATCGTCTTCAACTCGGTGGCAGTAGAGAAGAAGGACAAGAACCGAGACGCCTCCATCGACTCGGTAGCTGCAGCTAAGCTCGTCCGAGATGAACAGCAGCGTGGGGATCGCAGAGCTACCAAGAGCAGCAGTACCCTGTCATCGTGGTTTGGGAGGCTATGCGGCTGGGGCAGGTGACTTCCGGGCTCGCGGCAGACGGATGTGCCCCCTTCGCCGAGGGCGAGACTTTGAGCCACAGGGGCCAAAGTGCTATTGCAGAACAGGAGATTCAGTAGATTTCCTGGCCTGTACACAGTATGCTACGATGCTGCTGCATATGCTCATAGCTCAGGGAAATACTTAGTATATCACAGCATCGCAAAAGAGGAATCCAGTGTATCACTAGTGCCACTATCCGATCCAGCTCGCGTTAACTTACGAATTTCACGTACTCCACCCGTTGGCCAGTCTTCCGAGATAGCATACATGGTAGCAACATTTACTTGTTGTGTTACCCTGGAATTGAAGAGACACCTCGCTTTCCATCCTTACCTGGACTGGCCAGCCTCTGTCTGAACTCGTGCTACACAAAGTGAAAATGACTGGGCTCCTCCCCACTGGCCTTCGCAGCTTCAACGACTTCCCCGTACATAGCTCCGTAGACGTATACCTCTCCCAAAAGTTGATAACGATCCTCTGAGCCTCGACCACCTCCTCGTAGCGGTCGCACTGCAAACGGCACATTGCTACCAAGAAGCACAACGACGCGATCTCCAGCTCGGAGGCAGCTTGGTCCCTGTCCTATATAACCCCCTGAGCCGGCGAATACCCGTCTCCTGCTGCAACCAAGCTTGAACAGGGTTTCTGCCTCCTCTGACCAATATTTGGACTCGCCATTCTTTGAGCCACTATCGAAAACGCTGCACACATGCTTCTGCATTTCAAGAAATAATTCATCATCGTCGTGGACCCCTTGGTATGGTAACACGGCAAGTGTGCGAGCTAGGCATTCCGGAAAACCGTTTGATCTTGTCGGACCAGGGGATATCACTTCATGGCACATTTCGAAGATGGAGGTCAATGTGTCGGCGAGCCTTGCGCCATGTCTAAAGAGATCTATCCCAAGAGACTGCGAAACCTCGACAACGTCGGTTACGGCATAACCATCTAGTGTTAGAACGTTGGGGTCGGCGGTCGTGGCCAAAGCAGTCTCGCGGCTGACGGGCAGGCCGGCATTTGCCCTAGGATGACACAGACGAAGGACCTCCCCTTGATACTCCCATGGAATATCAGTCCTCGGCACCCACGAACAAAATCCATCAAGGAGGATATCACCGTTTTCGACGGTAGAGTTGGGGTGTCTGAGGACACCGTACCAGAGCTCTAGATTCCGTGACTGCTGGACGCAAAAGCGAGTGGCGTCTCGGAGGACGTCCTGGAAAGACTTGTTATAGTCGACCTCTAGCAGAGAGAGATCTGCACCACCCTCCCTCGATGTTTCGGCCATAGCCTGTCCAATCAATCCCACAATCGAAAAGATCTTGTCCCGGGAATCGGCACAAAGCCGAGGCTTGCCAAGCTTGATCAATTCAAGACAACCCAACTCTCCACAGACTGCTGACCCGTCTTCACCCAGCCCCTCGAAGAGACGTTCTTTTGCTTCGACAAATGGCCGCAGCTGTGCGCAGTGGATCAATGAATTCCTCATTTCGTATCCTATCGGGGACAATTTGCCGAAAGAGAGAGAGCTGTGATGGAATTCGTAGATGTATGAGCACGCCAGGAGGACGCTCAACAGATCGACACAAATCTCGGGGCCACAATAACAGGTGCTGACGGGGGCGAAGACAACTTCTTGAACAATCCACATTCGGCTGCAGCGTTGTCAGAATTTTCCCAAGGATTGTGTAAATCACAGGATATGTTTCCCGGTCCTCGCCCAGTGCCCCTTGTTAAAGTGCCTCGGAGATGTAATAGACGGGTGATTAGTATCGTGACTCACCTGAACCATGGCCTTTGAAAGAATTGATTCATAGCAGCGACATCTATCTCGCAATTCATTGGAGGCCCGCGATGTCTGAGAAGCTTCTCAAAACTTTCTAGAATCTCCAACCTCGCATTCATTTCTTCCAGAGCACGTCCTATTGATACCACGGCACTCTTCGTGCTGGCATCTTCCTCGCCCAGATATACGAGGTTGTGACTCGAATTGCGGTAGATTTCGCTCATGATCTGGACCTGAGAGCTCCGTTCCGCGATATCATCCTGATTTATACAGACGGCATCGATCCAGAGCCTGCGGCAAACATCCGGCCGCCGCATGCACCGAAGCGCTGAATCAGAGCTCCCCGGGATGTCGATGACGGAGTCCTCGATCTCGATCTCACCACGCAACCTGGGGTCGCCCCAGGCATACGAAATGGTTTCATATGGAGCAAGCTGGCCCCCCGAAAGGAACTCGCTGACAAACTTTGCACGGAGCGGTTCGCCCTTGCTGCCCGGGAGGACCTCGAGCAGGCGTATCTCTCTGCCGGCACGGTCCAAGGTCCGGTACTGGTAGGGCAGTCGACCGTCTTTGCGACCTGGGGCAGGGGTTTGTGAATGACAAGCATTCATCTTCTGTCCTGGCGTTCCAACGAAAATCTCGGCCGAGTATGAAGAGGGGGGGTTGGCTTTCAGCAGCACCTGAGGAACACATCCTAGGATGCCTTTGAAAGTCAAAGAAGGAAAACCTCTGCCATAGACATGCCCCGCTGGCCCCACTATTACAACAAGAAAACAAGGGCAAAACCCGGTCCGAGATCGTTGTCTCTATTCTCGTGAACGTGACTAACACCCCGGCTACCTATATAACCCCCGGCCTATCTAAATGAAGTCCAGCAGTGTGTCTCTTAATCCCTATATAAAATATGATATACCGCTGTGTCTATTGCTATAGTTGTATATAGTTGACGCTTGTATCACCTTTCTATACGTCAAGAGGGATATAGCTCTTGGGTTTGAGTGTCACCCATGCGGATGAAGTTGATGGCTATGGTTTAGTCTATCCCGAGAGAAATGGGGGCTTGTTATAGACTTGAGCACGTCCAAGCTCTATAATGTTTCAATGCAGCAATGATCGTCAGACTGATCGTCCCAGTCTATGGGATGATAACCCATAGAATGATCTCCCATTACAAAATATCCTACAGAAGAGCCTCTTATATAATAACCTCCTGTCTGGCAAACTCCCCTGGGACGATTCTCATTCTACGACGTCTAGAGTTGAATGTGGGCATATCTGGATCGCGACGCCACAACTCTATCTCTTTGCAAACTTTCTCTACGTGCACGGCACCGTACGCTCACCCTAATACACAGACAGGTCGTGGTATCGTTCAACAAAAATGTCGAGCCGCTTTGTCAAGCGCGCTTCAGGTCCATATCGTCCCGATTTCTTCCAAATTGCGATTCGATTCGGTATATACCGGCTAATTCAACACTTCGACCACGTCACCGCCTGCGTTCCAGATTTCTGCAACCAGGTGGACTGCCAATAACAGGAACTGTGACGGGGAGGATATGAATGGTCCGAGGGGAATTTGCATTCAACCATTCTAGCATCCTCCGCAGCCATAGTTACACTAGGTCTTCGACGCAAGGATCACACATACTCAGAGGTGGCCTGCCCTCCAGGTGTCAACATTGTACCAGCCAACTTCTCTAAGCAATAGGTGACCGTCATTGTACGACAACAGTGTTTATGCAGTGCTTGAGGCAAACCGGTAGCGCGTATTCTTGGCCCGCTATTCTTTGCTCAAGACAGACAGACAGTCTGTATGTAGTATGTTAGGTACCTAGGTACGTGGCACCATGCAGACTGTCCTGAAGTCACTACCTAGGTACTTTGCAAAACAGCAGCCAAAGAGGTTCAGTCGTTATTTCTCAGCAGAATTACTGTGGATAAGGCTACTACGGCTCTTTAAAATTTTTCCGAGTGTGCCAACACCTCACATGACAGCGGAGTGGAGCAGCAAGAAAACATTTGATATTCATACCGTGTGTTTTGGAAAGCGGCTAGAGTTGGTAGCACCATTTAGATCGGGACGACTCGCTTTTAGAGGCAGAGTCGCAGTGGAGGACAGGAAACCCACTATAACGCTAACACTTGCTAAACAAGAACTTGCTGGTACTTTGGACAACACCAGTGTCATTTAATTGGAATTAACCGTACTAGTGGGCGCACATATGCAGTCGCCCACATTGTATAGGGATTATAATTTGCGATTTTCCCTGAGGACTGATTGTAACTCACTACATACTCACACCTTACTACTTCAGAGACATCGTCACCACCACGGTCGATCAGTCACACCATGTGTTCGAAATCAGTTGCAAAGGGGCAGGGGGGCCCAAACTGCCCTCCTTTACCTGAAGAGATTTGGCTGCTCATCTTCGAAACCCTGATGCAAAACGGCGGCAGCTGGAGTTCCTTGGCAACAGTGTCTCGAGAGTGGCAAACAATAGCCGAGCGTCGCAACTTCGCCCTCATCAAACTTACACTACCGCGCCTCGGAGATTTCGATGCAATGACACGTCGCTGTCGGGCTCTCGTTGGCTGTATCTGGTTCTGCTTGGTACTCGACCAGTACGATTGCCGCACTTGCGGAACGACGTTACCACCCCTCACATACGATTTCTACAGAGCAAATTATCGTCCTATTGCTAAGGCATTTCAAGATCTGTTCGCGGTTCTCTCCACGTGGGAAAGCAACGGCAACCTGAAACTCGATATCAGCATTTACTCGCCAAGTGACTCGCAACATTGGTTCAAGTACTTAACCTTTGTGCCCGATACTTCTACAAGGACGCTAGATAGTGGTAGCATGGAGCAGAAGGGCTTCAACAACAGCTTTCACGATCCTCACCATGACTGGGTTGCCGGCTTTCGAGACTCTGCTCTACCACAACGGGCTTTTTTCAACGTCTCCGAAGATGTGATGGGCGGAGAACCTTTCAATTATTGCAAATGGTGGGATCAGCTTCCATCGGTCCCAGCGGTAACTACTTTCCTTATCCGACAACAGAACCGCCGGGGATGGGAGCCGCACTCGCTAGCATATATGCTCGCCCATTTCCCCCGACTCCAGGAGATCCACTACGAGCCTTGGAGGGACCGTTTCATCAACCCGTTTATTGCGTCCTTTTCAAATGAAGGTGTGTGTTGATCAGACCTACGCAAGTGATCGCATAATCCTTTTCGCGTCCGTACTTTGTGGCTAATGACCTGCGTTCTGATTCTAGCTCATCGATATCTTTTCGAGTCTCTCCAAGGCTTCAAGAAGACTCTGAAGAAAGTTGTGGTTTGCGAGAATTTTAATCAACAGTATTCATATTCTGCTGGGAAGTTCTGGGGGGGCGCACCTGATGACTGTGCAACAAACCGCAATCCATCTCCAGAAGTTGCCCAGGCGATTGCCCTCGCCAGTCTCGAACTTGAGCATCTCGCGGTATCTTTCATCGTAGATGCCAGCGAATTCTTCCAGATTAAGGATTCTTGGAGGTGGCCAAATCTTTCTTCGCTTTCCCTCACCTCAAAACACCTCACGCCCGACGGAAATCCAACAGAGATTAAAAATATGCTCCAGGCAGGGGCAGCGGCGGTCATGAAGATGCCACAACTGGAGACATTGGAAATATGGACCGGGAGAAAGGGTTTGGCGGCGCTTTTCAAGTATCAGGCGTCCCACAAGTACCGACAAGCTACAATTACGTGGAGAGGTACCTGGAAATTGACCATGGAACAGTCCGTCATCCAGGCTTGGGAAGCCGTTCTACATCAGTGGGGTGGCTGGAAACTCACCTTTGCTCAGGAAATGCTGGATGAAGCTGTTATTAAATCCCACGCGGATGCGATTCACTATCTGAAGCTTTCCAACGAGGTCATTCGGCCCATCTCGTTACAGCAGATCCGGTTTGAGCAGAAAGCTATGGAGGGTACGGAGGATGTGCAACAAGTATAAAGATTTGACATCTCATACAAGTGACCGGCAATGGTACAAGCTCACGCAGGTGTCGCGCCTGCTCAAGCGATTTACACTCACACTGTGTCGCTTGCAGTGAACGACTCGAGGCCTGTCTAACCAATACCCACGGCTCAATGTAGAGTGCTATCTAACTCAAGCGGGAAATATAATGATCTTCAGTGCACTTGTCACTTTGCCGTTGCGCCAATGGCTGTGGAGGAACTGTTGCACGGCAAATTATATGGAAGTTTGCAATCAATGATAGAGCCCTGATCCTGATATTGGGACAGCCAATGCGTATTCCCTTTGAAGTGATTACCTAGCCCTACTAGCGTATGCTACTCTTTGAAGCGATCACTAGCTGTCAAAGCGACGATGTTTCATTGCCCCTGCACGTCCTCCAACCCCATGTTTCGAGACACACGGGTCCCTGAAACGTCATCCGAACCCTGTAACTTGTGCAAATACCCGTGGAGCTGCTTTGCCAAAGCTTAATAGCTCGACTGAGGTACGATCTTGGCACTGAGTCTCGAGTGGACGTGGTTGTTCCATTCTTCTTCCACGTCTGCCAAAACTAAAGGCTTGGCTTCCCTCGAGTTCCACTACCAGAACTCATCACATCTCAGAGAATGTCACTCTTTGCTTCGTTTTCGCAATATGCGTCGGGCGGCACTGGCGATGTCTGCGGATCCGGTCTCGGCTTGTATGCTGCAAGCGCGTGCCCTCAACTGAATAAATTGGACTCCCAGCTATGGGCTGAGCCCAAGTACTGGAGCCCTTGGACTCATCGACCACACTGCCAAGGAAGCTGGTGCGTGCACACGAACGCCTTGGTCCCATGTGGTCAAGGGATCAGCATCATCACGCACCGTTCAGGGGAGCAAGAAGCCGCGTCGGTCCTGGCTGCCTTGAGCCATGACGGAGACGAGTCTGACTGCGCAATGCAAGCGGGAGGCGTTGGCCCGACTTCTAATGGCCATGGTGGCCGTGAAAAAGATCGCCCTTACGAGGTTAGAGACTCGAAGGGTAAGGGCAAGGGTGTATTTGCAACTCGCAAGATCCCACGTGGCTCAATCATCATGGTGGACCATCCCATAATGCTCAAGCTGGAACCTGAGATAAACAACTACGTCCTCTCTGATGACCATCGAAGCCGCCTATTCGATCAGGCGGCAACACAGTTATCTGATCCGAGTCAGGTGCTCGATCTGGCCCAGCATGAAGGATTTACTGGCTCGCAGGCAGAGAACGCTGCGAATTATAATAGTTTCCAGGTTGGCTTCGGCAACGCCACCTACAGCGCAGTGTTTCCACGAGTATCGGTAAGTAGCTACAAGACCTCTGGTTTGGTAAGAGCTTCGAGATGTTGACTTAAGCCTTTTCCGCTGAACTCCAGAGAATTAACCACGCATGTGTTCCAAAGTGAGTCTCCCCAAGTCACAGCACCCTGGTGTGCCCAAACGTTCTTGTAATACTGATGATCTCATCCACAAGCTGCCGAGCCAAGTGGTCGCCAAAGACCTTGTCACAGACGATCTGGACAGTGAAAGACATCAAACCCGGAGAAGAGCTGTCAATAAGCTGTAAGGGTACAAGATGCTGCCTTTAAATCGAGACGCCACTAATGCATCAGCTTCTCCTAGACATACCAATGGGGCCGTATTGGAGGTGGTATCACCGCCAGAATGAACTCAGAGATAACTGGAACTTCGCGTGTACTTGTTCACTGTGTTCTGACTGGACATGGAAACGACAAGCCTCTGACGAGCGCAGAGCGAAGTTTGACGACCTGGCGCAAGAGTACCACCAACTCAACCACCATGACCCCGAAGAGTCGCGAGACGCGCTGCAGGTACTGGAACGGGCAATGAATATCAACGTGGTGGAGCCGATGCTGACGAGTGCGACGCCGTTGTTGCTCCAGGCTGCTTGGACGGCATACTACGGCGGACATGTCGCAACTGCAAAGGGATATGTGGAGAAGATCGAGAAGGATATGAGAGCCCGAGGTTTTGAGGATGAAGGAGACACAAGTTCACTTGAGAAGATCAAAGGCTTGTTGAACTGACAGAGTGAAAAACGCAGGCCAGCAGTAATAGAGACCAAGGAATGGCTTCGTAGTCGTCACATATCTGGTTCCGTTTCTATTCCGTATATAGCCATACGCAGCCAGCGCTTTCATACAGTCGTAAACGCTCAAGACTCAGCGTTTAAAAAACACAATGCCGATAACAGTGGTTTCGTCACGTATGTTTCACCGTACCACCGCTACACCTTTCCAAATGAATATTCTTTATAGTGGAGTCCCCGTGGCTGAACTACTGACTACCTAGGTCCTCAGGTAGGTCTCTTTATGATCACCTTCTGTAGGACGTTCCACTTCAGAACGCTCTTCTATAACGTCACGAGAGGGACATGAGAGGGGCAAAGCTCTCAAGTCTTGCTCAAAATTATGGAATTTCGAATAAAACCTGGTCTGGCTAAGGAAAGAGAGTAGGAGGAAAAGAAGCCTCTGACGAATTCTAATCTGAAATAGCTAAGGGCCTAACCTCATTCGCAAACTTTCAGGTTTCTCACCCTTCATGTTCTTGAGCTATGATACAGCTCTGGACACAGGTATGTTTGGATACTGAGGTCAGGCTTGGTGGGGTTCTTTCGAGCTAGGCCAATGAATGTAAATATCCCGGCCTTCTCTTCCAAGTCTCGATGTGAAAATGATTCTCCAACCAGGTCCTCAACTGAAGAACGCTTATTTCCTACCCAGCCGTGCTTTCCAAGCCAGGAGTCCAAGCCTCGCGCTATTGCAGCATCGTTCATCGCAAAATTGCGAGCATAAAAAGCAATCTTGGGCGAGGGATAGGGACTCGCATTGTTCATCGAGAAGTAAATTGTCGTGAGCTTGCGCCGGCTGCCTGTTTCCATAATTTGACCGCTTCTGCTTTTCTCAGGTGGGGAGGCCGCAACTCCGCCTAAGAGGTCCATGAAGTCGCGGTATTTCTCCTTGTCAATCTCGAGCCCGGGGATCCTCCCTCCGAGGGTGAAGTAATCCCAGACATCGTCGAACTCCTTGCTTGGACAGCGGAGGTAGATCTTGAGGCGAGACTTTTCTGGGGAAAGAAGGTCTGTGGACAGAAACCGTGCGCCGTCTCTCGAGTTGGCCGGCTTTGTGCTTAGATAGTCCTCGATTAACGAAAGAGACGAGAGTATGTTGGGTCTCGCTCCGATATCTTGAATGTCGCGAATAGCATCACATATCACGGCGAATCGGGTGGTTTTCTTTGCTTCTGCCGCGAAGCAAGGGAGAAAGTAGGCCTTGCCAACGACAGGCAGCGCCATTGGAGCCGGAATCTCACGGCTAATGTCGAAGCCCACTAGGAACGGTGACAAGTGTCCGACCTTGTCACCCAGTCGACGCTGTTCCTCTGGCGGCAGGTGGGAGTAGTCGAAATGCCGTTTGAGCGCGCGGTACCACGTGCTGTCGAACCCAGGGGCGCGAGATGCGAACGTATCGATAAGCAAATCGGTAGTGAGTGGATTGAGGGGATTGGAGGCGTCTACTGGGCGCAGCCGGCAAGCGTCTAGCACAAAGCGAACCTCAGGTGTGGACTTATCTTTCTTAAATTCAAAGCTGTATTCGTGTGTCGACCCGTCCCAGGTCCAGCTCAAGGCTTGTTTTGAGTCAGAGGGATCTGGTGCGCTGCCCAAGAGAGGGCATATGGAATTCAGGTAGTATGATAGGAACGCCTGTTCTGTTGCCTCCGGATACTTGGCAGCACGCAACATGTTGCCAATGTCGCGCCCTGTCGTCCTCCACCAATACTGCGTATCAGAAGTTGCGGCAGACAACACTGACAACAGCTGTGAGTCTTCAATTCTTGTAATCATTTCGGCGGTGAGTTGTGTGTGTGAGGGAATGAGCGAGTGGGTGCATGTGGGTGGCGCCTTCAGAAGCTGTGTGCCTGGAGGTAAATACGAATAGACGCAGGGGGCACTTTTTATATTCCTCAGACAGCCTTGTCATCATGGGCAAGTCGTTGAATATATGTAGTCAGCGAGGCACTGGCGAAAAGAGAGAAACCCCCATGCTGCCTAAGTTTCAGCCGACAACAGCAGTGAGGTATTTGGGCCATGTCGGGGACAGAACTCAGAGTCAGGCCACTCAGCTTGACCATTCGCGAGGCTTGTGTAGCGTACCCGCTGACGATCGCAAATATGCTAGTCAGACATTCCACACGACTAGAATTTGCCATCTGAGCAAGACAAATGGGGATCATGATACTTGAGAGAGTCACTTTGACGCAGACAAAAGAATCGCACTGGTACATCGAGACGCATTCTGAAGATGTGTCTCTAAAGCGTGGCATCACTATCCCATATCTCCCTACGAAGACGGAGTCGTCGATTAAGTAGGCCACACAATCTGATTAACTTCAGCAATAATAGTAAGGTTTTCTGCATATACTAAAACCAAATCAAAAACTTCACTAAAGTCCTATAAAGCAAATACATACTAAAGGAAAACTATATACTACAATTTATAATTAGGTCGTCCACCTGGGCACCAGCCTCTCGGAGTGAGTGCTCGGTCCGAAGGTTCTAGGTACCAAACGTCATTGCGGTGTAACAGCGGACCCACGGCAACACGAATATGGCAACAAGGCAACACCGTTATCGAATGTCACAGGAAACGGACTGCCCCACTTCCCCATGATCAGACGCCTCGCAAGCTTGGTTGGGGGCCGCTGCTGGTGGTTGGCATGCGCAATTCGAGGCACATTCATGTGAAGCCAAGCATTGTTGTGCAGAAAACTAGCATCTGTTGTCAGAGAAATGGGGGGGGAAGAAAAGGAATTACCACACAAGAGCTAATACAACATGATAGTCCTGGTATTGCCGAAGGAAATGACAGGAGTAGCGCTTGAAAGAATGCACGGGAGCGTCAAGAGTTTGCAACTGGCGCCGAGCAGCAGGAAAGGGCGCCAAACGCTGTGTCGGGCATGGCGCCACAGTGTTTTCAACGGAATGGGAACTGGTCGTGATGGGAAGAGTCAAAGGTCTTGGAACATTCACTGGATCAAGTTGGGTAGCCGCCCATGTTGGCTCTCGAGTACGACATTTGAAGACACCTGGGCTTGCGAGTCGAATCCCCAAGGGTCATCTAAGACGAAGAAGTATATACAGGCTTCAAATTTGCTCATGTCGAGCATTTCTCAAAACAAATAGTGATAGCTTCTCAAAATAACTTGTCGCTGCAACCGCGGGCACCGTATCGGGCCTTAACATGTGAGTTCTCTCCTCAATTTGAGGCTGTAGATGATTCAGGATCGGGGTGACCGAAAGCACATGATGTTTGCAAGATACTCAGTATTTATGGCTGCTAGTTGATTGAACCCCCTTCCACGTCTGCAAATTGGCGCTAGAACCGTGCTTATTGGTTGCTTATTCACAGACATCACGAACTCTTCATGAAGACTGCGAGAATAGAAGCCGCCAAGAAGCAACTATCAGCCACATCTCACGCTTAGAATTTGATATTGCAACCCTGACTGATACACCGTTATGGTTTCAACATCTCAAGATTGAGATGCCGTCTAGTCAATCCTCAGCTTTGGTCATCACATGGTCACAAGCGCAGACTCAACCGCGGTCAGCTCATCAGTGAGCTTCTTACAACCGATTTTGGTCTCTTGATTGGGACGTGGAAGATAACGACCCTGTGATGTTCACATCAAGCACTGCAGACTCTTAAAGTATAAAAGAGGCACATTTGTCCTCAGTAGGTTCCGAAATAAGATCTTGTGATATCTATCAACCTTCACTTCACACCTTGAGACGCACAACTGTTGCCTAAACCAAAGTCAACACGAAATGCTCTTCACAAAAGTCTTCGTGGCGGCAGCCGCAGCGCTCAGTGCTCAGGCCCATCCCCTTTCTACAGCATCAACTGACGGAGCCCTCGCCAAGCGTGCTACGGAGAGCGTTCATCTTGTCTGTACGTAATGACCTTGTGCTAAACCAGGAAAAATTCTGCAAGATTACAGAGTGGGGTTTACTGACAATGCTATTCAAGTCTGCGGCTCCTCCGATTACAAGGCCTCGAGACTAGTGGTCTACTGCTCCGACGACAGCAACTGCAACCACCTGCCCGCGTCAGACAGCGTCGCCTACTTCGACACCATCTACGGCCCGACTATCCCGTGGGAAGGCGCCGCGCGCAGTGTCACCTTCACGACTGGCGTCGCATTCTCGTGGGACATTCGAGCTGATGCTCAGGACCTGCCGAATTACTCCGCTGTTGGGTGAGTAATCGCAGCTAATCAGACGACGCACGTCTTTTCTGGTTTTATGCTAACGGAAAGACTCACAGCAATGGCTCGAATGGTTTCAAGTCCTTCACTGTCTACAAGGACGATGGGCACACCATGTTTTTCAACGGGCCCTTTGGCCAGTGTCACAGCATCTACTACAGTCTTCCCGTAAGTGATGTCTCATTTCCTTCCTCCATCTTCGTGATCGGTTCGAATGCCTCTGACAGCACTTTCAACCAGGCTTAAGTTGCATGCTTCCAGACCTGTCTGGAATCGTTTGGCTCTAGCAGTTCTAATGTTACAGCCATGTCGTTGAGGTTGTTAAGAGATTAATGTCCCGCTATTTTGTCGAAGGAGCTAGCAAAGAGATCATTTGCAGGGTCAGCAGGCCCATGATTCACCAGGAATTACACCTTAGAAACGAAGAAGGAAGATGGTTCCGTAAATCAGTATATATGTTCGTGTCATTGTCATCATAGATTCTATACTGTCCAGCATCCAGTAGGGCAATTTCCATTCTCAGAGAAACCCCTCTGGTTCGTCCCGCCTGTGAAAAGCATATCTTGAAGTCACAATATCCATCAGGGCACTTTCATAAAAAACACCAAAGCCTGATCAGGACAGTAAAATATCTCTTATTGGTACAAAGTGTGTGGAATACAGGTCCCCAATATAAATAAAAATTATTAAATAGAAGAAGCCATCATCAAGACATAAGAGAATTACAGGGAGTCCCCTAGCAAGGTATATATAAGAACAAAAGAAATACCCGCCATTCTTTTTACCCTTGCAAGCCAGACTCGCCCAGCTTCTTGAACACCCGCGCTTCATTAGGAAAGCAGACCCATCCATCCCATATTTCATCTTACAGTCTGGCACAGACAAAGAAAAAAAAAAGAAATACCCAGCCTATATCCAAACAGGCGTCGGCCTCCCAGCAGGCCTCCTCTCGGAATTCGGCCTCGTCCTCGGGCGCGAGGGCGGCGTGGGCGGCGGCACAGCCCGTACAGTGGCAGCCCTGCGGGGAGGAGGCGGTATCTTGATCAGAGCCTGGCCCTGGCCAAGGCCGTGAGCCTGCGTCTTGGGGATGACACGCCTGCTGTTCAAGGCCTTGGTCCTTGAGTCCGGCCCCACGTGCACGACGGTGACCTGTGGCTGCTGCTTCTCTGCATCTACCTGTTGCTGCTCCTTGACAACAACGACATCGCCACCAGCAATCTTCCTCCCGCGCGCAGGCTCGGAAGGGAGCTGTGGCTGTGGCTTTTGTTGCTGTGACTGTCGCTGTGACTGTCGCTGCTGCTGTGGCAAAGCCGCAACAGCAGACACCCGCGCCGTAGCCCTGACGGGCCCGACAGCATTAGTCCCGACGCCCCTAGGCCTCGGCCGTTTTGAATTGGCGCCGACAGAGTGGCTGCGCGTGACGGGGGCCGCCGCGGCCGCGTCGTCGCTGACGAGCTTGCACACGCGGGCGCGCTGCTGCTCGAGCTCCTGCTCCGCGAGGCGGATCATGACGGTGAAGCGGCGCTCGCCGTCGAGGAAGCGGATGGCGTCGAAGCGCAGGGGCGGGATGGTGGGGGGTAGCTCGCTGATCAGGCTCGTGTGCTGGCGGCGCTTGCCCGCGGTCGAGGTCGTGATGATGGACGAGGACGTGTCGTCCAGGTCGATGAGGTTTGCCTTGGTTGGCTTGGACTTGCTCTTGTTATTGCTGTCCGGGTAGTAGTTGGTCAGGTAGACGGGCTGGTTGCGATCGCCCTTTTGTTTCTTGTTGGACTTGTTCCGCGCGAGGGAGCGCGCGATCGAGCTGTCGACGCTCAGGGGCCGGTTGTCCGGGAGCGGTGGGTGTGGTTTCTCATCGAGGGAGAGTGGTCCACCATGTAGGCCGACCTTGCGCGAGACCTTATCCAGGATGGCCTCGTTCCTTCGTGGCTTTTCGTCAGACGAGTCTGCATGGGCAACTTTCGAGGGCGCCTGTCCCAGTGTCATGCTGTCAGGCCTGCACTTCTTTGACAGCTTTCGGTCGAGCTTGTCCATGAGAGCCTCGTCAGACCGTGAGTGCTTCTCGTCCTCGTCAGGCAAAACAGCTGGAGGGGGTGGAAGCAATTTGGGTGGCTGGCTGAGCTCCTCGGGATTGAAGGGGTTCTCGAGCAGTGCACGCTTCTTCTCTCTCTGGATCCTGGAGGGTGTGATGATGGAGAACCCTTTGATTGTATCGCCCGAATCTGTCGAGACAGTCGAAACAGATTGCCGTGGATCAACTTCTCGAGACTTCCGCATGGCAGTCCAAGAGGTCTTGTTCTGGCTCTTCACGACCACTGTCTCGCCCCAAACATCCTCTCGGGTTTCTTCCACTTGCCGGCGAGCGCCAATGTCCTCAAAGGTGATCGCAGCTACCTCCGAGTCCGACGGCCCCCAAGAAAAGACAGAGCCCACAAATTTATCCCACCACGCCGGCATGCAGGATCGTGATTTCTGACGCGGCATCTTCGCAAGTACCGCTCTGGCTGGTAGGCTCCTGTCGTTCTCATCCTTGTCCATCTCGTCCTCTTCGTCGATGATGACGATATCCTCGACCTTGTTGCTCGACTTCTCGTCTTGCTTCCGCGACGCCCGCTTGCTCATGACCTGGTCTACGAGAATCCCGAATGCCTCATCGACGTTGGCGTTGGACTTTGCCGAGACCTCAATGTACGCCGAGTTGGAGCCGAACTTGCGCGCCAGCTCCTGGCCCTGCAGCGCAGACACCATCCTCGGCAGCCTGCCGCCGTTGTCCTTGAGGCGGTCCGTCATAGATGCAACCACCAGGACGGGTATCTCAAGTTCCTCCGTTGGCGGCAGCGGTGGCAGGGTGACTCGGCGCTCTGGAGGCCGCTCCGGCGGTTCCTCCGGGGGAAGCGGATCCATGTGTGCGTCAACAAGATCCTCTAGGGTGAACGGGTTTGATTCGCGCATGGATGGGCCATGAACGTCCTCGACGACGGTTGAAGAAGCCTGGCTGTACGCGCTGGAGGTTGTCCGGAAGCTGAAGGCACTATCTCGTCGTCTGTTCGACGCGCCCTTGTGATTGTCCCACATTGAGGCGTTGCGTCTCAAACTTGCGTTGCTGTCCACCTCTCTGATTGTGGGAAGCTTCCTGTCGCTTAATGACATCGGGCCTGATATCACAAGCGGCTTCGGTGCTGGCTCTGGTGGAGGGGGCAAGTCTCGTTCGTGGATCATGAACTCCGCTCTTTTCAGCGCAGAGCCTTCAACAACGATACTGATCCGTTTGAGCTCCCCTTCGTAGTCAAACCGGTCGTTTCCTCGCCCCTTCTTCTCGTCCAGACCGCTGAACAGAGACACGCCGCTCCTTGCATCCCCCGGGGAGCTCGGCATGCGAGGAAGCTCCTTCTGGGACAGTTTCGTCGAACGTGTTGATTTGGAACGCTGGATTCCCGGGATAGCAGCGACCAGACCGTCGAGGATGCCGACAATGTCGGACTTCAGCTTCTCCTTGCGGCCAGTGTTGATGATGTCCGCTACGACGTTCCCATTGACCCATTCGAACGATTCCTTTGACCAAGGGTTGAACAGCAGCATCACAGCGTCAGACTGCTCTAAAAGCTTCTTGCGTTGGACTTCAGCCTGGTAGGCCGAGGATGACGAGGTAAGCGTGTCTTGCCGCGAGATATCGTCGGGACTGAAAGGGTCCATCATGCTCCTGGTCTGTTGGCCAGTGGGGAACTCGTGGATGATGAGGTGGACTTCGCGTCCATCAGGCAGGGGTACATGCTTGTGACCTCCCATGAGGTGCATGCCGCCCGAGACAACTTGGGAGAATTGTCGAAGAGTGTATCGCGTTTGGAGTGAGGTTTTTCCAGACCCCGGTGGGCCCAGCAAGAGAATTTGGATATCCTCAGCATTTCCGCCAAGGGGTGCTGGGGCATTCTTGTTGAAGATTGGTTGCTGTTGAGCCATACACGTTAGCCACTGTCATAGGCTTCCTTTTCCAGCAAATAACACAAGCCAACTGCGGCCAACAAGACCATATTTGTGAATAGATCAAACATAACACTACACGTGGGCCTTTCTGAAATCTGATACGGGAATCTGAAGATGGCAGCAAGTACTTGGGAATTATCATACCCATTTCTCCTCGTCCGAGGAGGTCGACGACCAGATATCGCTCCCCATCGCGCCAACACGCTCGAATTGAGCCAGTATTATTGATATGAAAAAGAAGAGAAGTTATGTAAGTTCAGGTATCAAACCTAGTAAATTAGGACAAGAATGGTACTAATCGGGTAGTCCCCGTAAGGATCGAAATAGAGGCAGATTAAACAAGAATAGTAGGGACTGGTAATAGTCGAATGCCGATATGTGCACAAAGGAATGTCGTAGCAGGATCAAGGAAGGAATCTCGTCCGCCAAGCGGGCACTGATAGACCTATGTAAGAAGTGCCATGGCAAATGGTCGGACGAAGCTCGAGGCCGCGAGGGTGACGGGGGAGGCAGCAAAGGCAGAAGGTTCGAGGCTTGTTCTGGGGGACCAAGATAGAGGTCCAACTTGTAACAGACAAGAACTTTGTCTGCCAACTCCAGTTTCCGTCTGATGCAGGCACGAGTAGAGACAACGGATGGGTGGAGGTCTGTAAGAGGAGGGGCCCCGTCTGGTGCGGGTCCATGGACGCGGGTGAAATACTACACGGGCACGTTCATTGTAGGGCACAGATAGGTAATGCAGGAAGAGACTTGAAGCATCAAGGCCCGACAAGGGAAAGGCCAAGGAACCTTGGCCACGACGTGGGACGAGCGTCACGACGAACTCCCGGGGCGGCATAAGGCGCGCGGAAACGTCCTAAACGGGAAGTGCGGCAGTAGATCGGCGGGAGGAAATGAGAGTGATGGTGACGCAGAGCGCGCTTGAGCAGCAGAGATGGCCGGAAAGCTGTGCAACCGCTTGATAGAACAGCAAGGAAAGGCATGCCATGGAATTGCACGTCGAGGCCATGGCAGGAACACTGGAGGCTTGAGGCTCTGCTGTCTCTGCCTTACGCATATTACTCCTGCAACTTCTTCTTCTTGGTCTGCCTCTTCCCGTGCGCCCCGTTGCTTGGGTGGTTCCACATCAGGAAACCTTCTGGCAAGTGTAAACCTTGAAGTCGCGGCAAGACCAATCGGAATGATGTCGTCGCGTTTCGAGACATTCGGGCCATCACAAGGGGGAGTGCGCGTGCGCCTGGGGTGTGGTGGGAGTGCGTGTGAGTGGTTTGGGCATCCGGAAGGGCAGCGATGCGGCGGATTCCAAAACCCTAGCCAAAGGCAATAAGAGCTGTCATATGCCTTGGATATGCCGAGCCCCCGGATGCCGCCTTGGCCTCCGTATTAAGGTTTGGTCTGTGTGGTGGGCCCCCGGCAGGGTGCCCCAGGCACGTTTGTTTCCCCCAGAAGCTGAGCCGCACCTTGGGAGGACGACGTCCTAATGACGGGACTGGGCTTGAGGCGTTCGCTGACACCTGTCAGCCAATTGCCATCGGCTTCATCCCAAGTCGACCTGGGGGCTGAAGCTCCAGGTGAGGGTAACAGGAGGCGGAGAAATGGAACGCGGCCTCCCCATATCAGTCTTCGAAGAGTCATTCCTGCGATTATTTGCGTTCACTAGAACAAGTCAGACTTTCTCACAGACAAAATAAGATCTCCTGCAGCCGGCGAGTTGTTGCCCGACATGTCTTTATCCGGTGGCATTACGGGCCTCATCGCCGATCGATGGCAAGGCAGTAACTCGCCCATCTTGAGCAAATCAAGCGTTGCATGGGTCCCCGGGCAGGCTTCCTCGGCCGGAGGTTTCATCAGACATCGCTTCGCCGCGAGGATAGAAACTCTCCAGGTCGGGATGCGCGGCGTTGCGACGGCGCAAAAAGACTATAAGGAAAACCCAAATACTCCCTTCTGTCTCGAGTGTTACTCGACCAAGATCGTCAGAAGCCACGGTGTCATTAGCCACTTCAACGTGCTCGGACGCCTCAGAAGCCTATCGCAGACAATGTTTTGACAGTCGCTGATCATGCCGGATGCTTCGAGGGCGCGCAGTTGCCGTTGTGAGGTGGTAGATAGCGAGGTCCGAGAGCAGCGTCTGGGGAAGTAGGGATGAACAAGGACGCTGTGACACGGCTTTTAAAAGCAGATGGTTCTGCCCTTCTCTTCCACTCTGAATTTCCGACGATTCTCTGTGGACCCTTTGAAAAACAACTCATCCACATGTAAGTCCGAGGTCCAAGAGATGAATCGTCCCAAATGTCGTTTAGTCACCTCGGGACCTCTCTTAGCCTGGCCAGCGAATTAGCAGTCTGACGATGAGCGCGTGCCGAGGGTCCGAGGTCAGCGCCAGTGGTTGCACGTGGGAGATAAAGCGTCCTAATAGAAGACAATTGTTATTGACGCCTGTAAATGATCCAACGCCTTGCTATGTCCATTCATCAGATTCGAGTCATGAATATGAGACCAGATAAACCAGCCTCGGGAAAACAATATCTCAACGTCTCGCATTACAATTGCCCAGTCTTGACAGGCTCCGCAGCGGGCTGTACCTCACGCAGTGGCGCGTGTTGTGCAGCGTGGTCCGCATCGGGACCGTCGGCATTTTCTCTCATTATTTGGTCCTTGCGGCTCACGGCGGGCCAGTTGCGATCCGTGTGGGCCTTCTGGCCGGCCTCCCTCAGCCATTTCTTCCATTGGGGGGTGCTCGGGGCCGCGCCGCTGCGTTCGACCCACCCAGTGCTCTTGGTCTCACGAATGGCGTACCAGAGCGTCCTCGTGAAGCTGGGGTAGCCTTCGACCCCGTTATTCTCCGCGGGATCTACCATCTTGTCCGAGTTCTTGGCGTCCCGTGGGGTGATATCCTCCCATTCGTAGCGAGACAGGTCCCAGAAGTAGCGGCGGGGCAGCATGCCCAGGAGCCAGTACGCGCCGTTCAGCAAGATATAGCTCCCGCTGATGAGCACTTGGGCTTCGAGACGTGTGTTTCCGAGCAGGACGACGCCAACCATCAGCAGCATTGTTGCCATGGCCATCAGGAAGCGGTAAGTCTTGGGGCCGACGTGATATTCACAGTCTTCTGTCCCAGTGTAGAGCTCACGAGCCACCTCCTCGGTGCACTTTATCAGCAGGAAGGCGCCCTCCCGAGTACGGATCATCATATCCCCCGGCGGAACATTTGTGGTGTGGGGAGGCCGCACCATCAGACGCGGGCGCCACCACGAGGCATACCCGACGAGGGATGCCTGTACCGAGATGATGAAGATGGCGATCAGAGCGTTTCCGTCCTTCCAATATGCTGTCAGGCCAAAGATCAGCATCGTCAGGACGAAGGAGCCGACTGTGGCGACGTGAATAGGGCTGCTCCAGGCAGGCGGCACCGCAGGGCGACTGGTAGGCGTCAGAGTGGGATTTGCGATAAAGTCGGTCACCTTCTCCTTGGCCGTACGACGCCTTTTGATTCCCATCGTTGGTTCAGCTTCGTGGTCACCCTTCTCGACATCGGGATCAAACCTGACGCCCTTGACCCCCTCACGTCTGTCACTTTCCGGGGCATCGTGTTCTGAGGGTGGTCGGTTCAGAGTGGGCTTGGGAGGAGCGGGTTTCTTCTTCTCTTGCCAGCGTTTC
Organism: Diaporthe ampelina; assembly: GCA_023522825.1. Taxonomy (NCBI): domain Eukaryota; kingdom Fungi; phylum Ascomycota; class Sordariomycetes; order Diaporthales; family Diaporthaceae; genus Diaporthe; species Diaporthe ampelina. Next base: position 162,808 of record JAMFTM010000128.1, on the reverse strand, counting down.
CACAGCCGGCTGACCAACGAGCCTTTCCGGGGTGGTGTCCCCAAGAAGACCTCGTCCCTATGCTTAATTTCAAGGACTTTGAATGAGTAGGGCGCCTGGTCGTCGAGGGGGTGTATTATGTTGGCAAAGAAGCCCACGGAATCGAGGGCAACGCCATTGTGGACTCCGACCATCTGGGCGCTGTAGATGGGAAGTCTGGTGGGCCTCTTGGACTTCAGAAGGGCCTGGGGAGCAGGCAAGATCCGAGGCAGCAGGCAGAGAACTGAAGCTGTGATGGGCTGGGCATGGTCTTCCATAGACGACTCGCCAATGACGGCGAGAAGTGTGACCACGTCCAGGCCCCAGCTGTCTTTGGAGACTGGAAACCATGTTGCAATGGGGCCTTCGCCGTCCGCCATGGCGAGGACGTGAATGAGAGCGAGATCGCCTCGAAGCCGAAGTCTGGTTCTCGAATGCTACTTGCGTTGAAGGTGCTGATGTGCTGATGTCGAATATGCAGATTGCAAGACGTCCTGCGGGCCTGTCGTCAGCCTTAAGTCTCAGTCGATCTGGCCGGCCAATTGGTCGACTGCTGGCGATGTGGTGTGTGGTGGCTGGTGACACAGACCAATCAAAGGATGGTCGGTCAGCAATGAGGTCAAAGAGTGCTTAGGAAGCTGCGGCGCGATCTTGGCCAAGGATCCACGGTTATATGGATGCAATTTCTGGGAGCCAGGCCGCCCATCACGGCCCATGCTGGCGCGCCCAACTTGAGACAGGAGAGAGCAGCATTCCGAATCCTTCCCTGCCCCAACAAGCCACCGCCCGTTGGACTGCGCAATTCTTCTTTGTGTGCCATCGGGGCATCGGGGCGCGCCAATTGGAGGGCCTCAGCTTGGGGGCGCAGCGTGGCAGCGTGGGGATGCACTCCGCAAGGAATCGCATCCTAGCCCGTGGCACTGCATGCATTGGTGTGTTGGCGATCGTCCAGCGGCTGTCCTCAGGGCCGTCCCCGTCCTTGTCCCACCCCGGTCCGCCTACCGAGGCTGGACCCGAGTGGGCCAGGCCCATCTGAACTGCAGTAGAACGAATCGGGCGGCGGCTGCAGCATGTGTGAATCTTTTAGGCGCTGTAGCAAGCTGGCTTGACTCGACGACGTCAAATTCTAGCTTCCAAGATTGGCGGCAGATTAGCAGCTTGACAGAAAATGCGGCTGCCAGTGGGCCAAAACGGGAACCAACCCCAAAGGGCGGTTAGCCGTTACGGAAGGAACCGTTCACTGAGCAAACGTCCACCAAGGGTTGGGGTCCACAGCGACGTCAAGCGCTACACGAATGTTGACATTGCGTCTACACTCCTGCCGACAAAGAAAAAAAGATATGAGAAGCTAATCGGGCCCAGTGACGAGTGAATTGATCGATGAATATCCGTTGAATCTAGCAAGAGACGACCAAAGTATCCAGTGATCGGCTCCTCCTCCAAAAAGATCATGGCGCTTGGTAACGATAATATGAAGCAAGTTCGTCTGTACACGACACGAAGGACTCCCACAAGTCAATTGTAAGCAGACGTGGGCCAAGGCTGCAGATGTCATGCTGCATATTATGGACTTCGACCGGATCTTCGCGTTGCTTCAAGATGTGTCGGCACAAGTTCTTATGCCACTTCAGGCCACCAAACATGGCGCTGGCTCCATCTGCGTAGCGGGATCCCTCATAGCCAACGAGACACGTCAAGCACCGAGACGAGCCCGTGTCTTCTAATAACAGGACTGACCCTGGACGCGCGTTCTTATGGGTGAATTTGCATCTGTGCACTTGACTTTGACTTTAAACAGTACTTGAGAATCAAATGGCGTAGACGCAAGCTCTGAGTATTTTCAGTGTGATTTCCTCTTAGCCTGCTTCAACGTAAAGCGTCTGCACATTTGAACAGAAAATTCAAGTTTGGAGGCCAAGAACAATTGAACTTTTGTCGAACAGACGTAGTGAGTTTGCACTTGGGAAGTACCAAGTCTCCCCAGGATTGATGGTTCCTTCCAGAGCCGCTTCACCTCCAATCGAGGAATCATGAGACCACTAGCATTTAAGACGATCACGATGGTCTCCTTAGAGGAATCCAGAATGAATCGAACAAAACAACCCAATTCAGAATGCATCGGAGCCGGAATGCATGAGGCGCAGCCCCCAACATGCATATACCGGGGGCAGGAGTGGTATTGGTCATACCCACGGGTTGCATAATAGTGGGTAAAGTTCTGGTCCAATCCGTAGATAATACCCACAACCAACACCATAATCCAGGGCAACACAGTAACCCGATAAGCAACGCTGGTAGAAGGTGGAAGCTGTGAAAATGACGATTTCCCCAGACGAAATTACCTACGATCTCATTATCATAGGCGGCGGCACAGCGGGGCTGGTCCTGGCCTCACGCCTGTCAGAAGACCCGCAGCTCCATGTCGCCGTCCTCGAAGCCGGGGAGGACCAGACCGCCGACCCGCGGGTGCTGATGCCGGCTATGGCGCCAACGCTGTGGAATACGCCATCGGATTGGAGCCTTCGGACGGTCCCTCAGGTAGACTCTCTTCTTTCCTTTAATGATAATTGGAGCAGTACATTCAACGGACATCATGGTGCTGACAATTCTCTGTGCCTTTGCACGATAAGGCCGGACTGGGCGGTCGTGAGATCTATATCCCGCAAGGTAAGATGCTGGGCGGCTCGAGCGGACTAAACGGCATGACCTTCACGGCCAGCTCCAAGACCGTCGTCGACGGGTGGGCACAGCTCGGGAACCCGGGCTGGGACTGGGCTTCCTTCTCAAAGTCACTAGAGAAGACATTCACGGTAGCGACTCCGGCATCAGCACCGTCGAGCAGTGAAGGCCCCCTGAAGGGGGCCTTTGCCGACACATCTGGCAGCGAGTGGCCCAAGATCTGGTCCAAGACGCTCGAGACTCTTGGCTTCCCGGGTGCTCAGAATACTCTGACCAGCCAGGGTGTCGGTGGCCTCGTGGTACCGGACAGCATCGACCCGACGACAGCACAGCGCAGCTTCTCCGCCAACGCGTACCTCGCCCCGGCGCGCGGCCGCGCCAACCTAACCGTGATCACGGGCGTCGAGGTTCAAAAAGTCCTGCTGGAGAAGGGGCTGAATCTCACCGGCGATAGTGACGCAGTAGCGACGGGCGTGCAATATCGGGACCGCGACGGCCAGCTGAAGACGGCCAGCGCGCGGAGGGAGGTGATCCTGTCAGCGGGCGCATTGGCTTCTTCGGCGCTCCTCGAGCGGTCTGGTATCGGGAACGCCGGGCGGCTGACTCGGCTCGGCATCGACGTCGTCGTTGATAATCCTGGTGTGGGTGAGAACCTGCAGAACCACCCCATGGCCAGCGTCACGATCCAGGTCGGCGAGGCGGCCCCGCCCACCATGGATGCACTCGTGCGCCAGGAGCCTGAGGCCCTGAGCGCTGCCATGCAGGCCTACGCGCGACAGGCTGGCCCTTTTGCCAGCAGCGGCGTCGTCTCGGCCGCGCAGCTGCCTCTTCCAGGGATCGATACGCCCCAGGGGAGCATTGACTTGGACGCGCTCCTGACAGCGGCAGAGACCAGTAACGTTTCACCAAAGACATCCTTTCGTGCAAAGCATGAAGCCTTTGTCCGCTCCATGTTGTCTTCCTCATCTGAGGCATCAGGATATGTGAGTTTTCCTGAATGGTCTCCATTTTCCAAAGAGGCCCCCCCATTCACCTGCGCAATGCGTGACTCTCAATATCAGGGTAAAATTCCATCTAAAATGATGGAAGGGCACAGTAGATTTTCGACCTTCTTGTTAATGGAGATAGTGGCTGACCTGGGAATACTTTAGTACATATTTGGCCCGGCGTATGCTGGTTTCAACCCTGATGGGACAAGATTACAACCACCACAGGATGATAAAGATAACTATATCACCATCGCTTCTTTCCTAGCTCATCCGCTTTCACGAGGATCCGTACACCTGGGTGAAGTCTCCAGCCAAGATGGAGCTTGCACCGGTCGTCGGCACGGGCTGGCCATTGACCCGGGATATCTCACCAATCCTCTTGATGTCGAAGTAATGGCCCGCCACATTCAATTCATCGAAGACCACTTGACAGCCACCGAGCCACTAGCCAGCTACCTGAAGCCAGGCGGGAAGCGCGCCGAGGGAGCCCCGGGGCCTGGAAAACTCGCAAGCCTCGAGGCGGCCAAAGAGTGAGTGCGCAATCTGTCGTCTCCGCTGAAGCTCTCATAATTCGAATCGGGGGAGCATCAAATATCGCGATGAATCTGAGCTAACAACTTCGATGCCGCAGTTTTCTCAGAGACAAGGCCGTGGGTGCGCACCACTTCACCGGCACCTGCTCGATGATGCCACGCGAAATGTGTGGCGTCGTGGATCCTGAGCTTCGCGTGTATGGTACTCGAAACCTGCGCGTGTGCGACGCCAGTATCATCCCCTTGACGCCTCGCGCCAACCCGCAGGCGACCGTCTATGGCGTCGCTGAGCATGGGGTTGGCTTGATCAAGGCCAGCCTCTCGAACGATGTGAGGAATTATGTGTAAAGGTTGTGACAACTTTGAATTTTGTCAGCGGCATTGCCATCGTGAATCATATTTCTAAAAGATCTTGTAGCGCAAGATGTAGTAATTATTTTCACTTCAGCGTTGCCATGCAGTTCGTGAGCTTAGCCACCCACGGTAGTAATACCAATTTAACGAATATTTCTGCAGTATAAATACACCGGTCCAAGTGCATGAAATTGTTTTGAGGTTGCTTGGGGGACTATGATTAATGCTAACGGGGAAGAAAAGGTACACACATTCAACAGGCGAGAGGATGGCACGTTCTGCTCTGTCTTGAATTCCGAAAGGCGCAATAACGCAAAACTTGTACAACATACTAAGTGGCTAATGCATGAAGCATGCCAGCCATGGGCGCTGGATCTAGGAAAACTAAGTTGTACCTTTGCCTTTGGTGCCAAGATGATTATTGTGCTTTTCAATGAAATCTGTTGCAGTGAACAAGCCGAAGAAACCTTGGAACAGCGATGTTCTCACTGTACCGCACCGGAGTGCAGATTCCCCGATTCAAACGAACACCTAGCAGACGAGGAGATCCTCGGGCTTTTCCTTTGCACATCATACTCGCATGCTACCCAGAAATTCGACGGTACTTATCCGTGGAATACAGATGGAGACGGACAGAGTGGGTATAGCACATTTGGTCAACCCCGAGAAACCCTGCATATCCTACTGCAGGAGCCATGAACTGGGGCCGGGGATGCAGATTGCGTATATACTGCATGTTCCTATGTTGTTCGTTATGCGGTTGGTCTCTAGCCCGATGCGAGCCAGCAGCTGCCTTGTTGGCTGTCCGATCCCGAAGCAAATGGGACCCCCGCTGCGACCGAGACAGACAGTCTGGACTGTACTATTCTTTTGTTACCAATGTCCTGTGCCAAATATTCAAGAACGTGTATATCACGGTCACGCAAGGTACGTCCGATTGGGCCAGCAGATAAGACCACCATCCACCTGACACAAGTGGACAGAACAACAACCAAAACCACCATGCCCATCTCCATCATCGCACCACCCACCCTCCTCCCGCTCGGAGACCAACCCACCCGCCTGTCAGTCCGGATAGACGACGCCCTCCTCAAGGCTCTCGACCCGTTCATGGAACCACTGGCACCAACGGACGGCGAGAGCCGCGCAAAGCGCAAAGGAAAGGAAGGCATGAAAAGAATGGCCCGTGAGGTGAGCAAGGCCCTCTTTGGAGGTCGCGAAGTGCTTCCCCTGGAGATCTATTGGACGTGGCCGAAGCGCGTCAAGCGGCCCGATGGCCAGGGGTCCGTGGTGGTCGGCCGATACCAGGGCATTATCTTCGATCACCTCGTCGCTGAGGAGGACTATAATCCCAGGGTTCTGGGGCTCACGGCTGACGAGGAGGTGGATGGGGTCGTTGTCTTCCGTGCGAAGGAGCTGAGTGCGCAGACGAGGGAGTTCATGAACAAGACGATGTATGATTCGGCGCAGGCGGTGGCGAATTGGGACTTTCCTGGGGTTGGTAGGACGATGTTGTGATTTCGGAACCACTTACGGTTGAATGGGAGCGAATGGCGTGGCGACCCTTGATAGCAGTTCAAACTCTACCTTCATCATGTTTCTTTAAACGCTACGTCTTGAGCATATGAAGGCGCCACATAAATTTTATGGAGATCATAAACGAAAACACCACTTATGTCAAAATATGTATGAATATGTATTCGCTCCTCAGGTGAAGCTGGTATAAGCTCTTGCTAAATGCCGACGACGCCAGTCCCTCGATCTACAAAGTTACAATTAAAATCTTACTTATCTGACTTCTTCTCATCGGAATCGCCGTCAAACTCCCCAAACTCCTCGATCGCCTCGTCCAGGAACTTGTCCCACCGCGCCTCCCACGCCCGGCGCACATCCCGGAGCTCGTCGGGCGACATGCAGGCGTGGTCGAGGCTCCACTCGATGAGCTGCTTCCAGCCGAAGAGGGTCATGTCCGGCTTGCCGATCATGGCCTGATAGAAGTCGTGAGAGAGCGTAGAACTAGGAAGAAGTCAAAAGTCAGCATCATATACGTTTGAGGATTTAGAAAGGAGATGGTTGTGTTTATACTTACTTAAACAAAGTCCCATTGTCACTGCTCACGGTACAGTGCACATTATTAGCCAGCATGCCGTACATGGCATGCCCGCCGACCCGCGGCGTCAGGCCCAGCACTTCGTTGGAGATGGGGCACAGCTCGACGCACACGCCGGCCTTCTTCATGCGCTCCATGAGGTACGGGTGGCGGCCGAGCGAGAAGCCGTGCCCGATGCGGCGCGAGCCCAGCAGCAGCGCGTCTAGGAGGTTTTCGTCCGTCTCGGACCCGGACTCGAGCGTCTCGCCGCAGTGGAAGAGGAAGGGTATCTCCCCGACCCCGGCGTCCTCACAGTCCTTCTTGAACTGCAGGAACTCAGGGACAAAAGCGCTGAGTGGCTTTCCCTTGGCCTCCTCGCCCACCAGGTCGAACCCTGCTATCCATTTTGGCCACCGCTGCTTGAACCGCAGGCACTCGGCCAACCCGTTGGCGACTTTCTCGTTGGGATAGGACCGCGGGCAGCAGTAGATGATCTTCAGGCCCGCAAAGTAGGTGTCGTCTTTCGCTTTCTTCTCCTTCTGGAACCGCTCGACCTCCTCGATGATCATCTCCATGATGCCGACGTTGTCGATCTTGCTCGTCCCGTCGTCTGTCCAGACCTGGTTCGTGTCCATGAAATTAGGCCGTATCTCGGCGTACTGGATGTTGTCGGCCACGAAATCCTCCAGGCACCGGCGCGTGTACTCGCGGTAGGCCCTCTCGTAGTTGAAGAGCCCCTTCATCATCTGCGTGCGGCCGTTGAACTCCTCCCACGCGCCGCTGACCGTCTGTGGCAGGTCGTGTGCCTCGTCCTCCCGGAAGACTAGCTTCTCCTGCAGCCACTCCAGGGCGCTTGCTCCTTGGTAGTGCTTTGGAAATTCTTTTATAAATTCCTTGAATTTCATGGGTGTCCGGTCCTTGTAGTCCTGGTCGAACAGGCTCCCCTTGCTGGCTGTGAGATCCATGATTGAGAACTGGATCTTACACCGCCCGAACCGGTTCGGATGGTCCTCGTCTGTTGTGTGCAGCGGTACGTCACTGGTGATGTACATCTGCTCCATCTCACTCGCAATCTTGAGCAGCACATCGGGCTGTAGACATGCGTTGAAGTGGATGTGTAGATGAGCACCCTTGGGGGTCCGCTTGGCGAGCTGGAAGACCTTTGTCCTGTCGATGAGGGCCTTATTTGAGAGGAAATGGTCACCAGCAACCCGGGGATGTAGTTGCCCGGTGGTTCCTTGTCGTGGCGACTCCTTTGCATAAACGTTCTCATCATCATGGCGTTTGAGATATTGAAGTATGCGATTTACACGCTGCTCCTTGGCTGATGCGCGGCTGGTACATTTCCACTCAAACCCAAGAGCAGCCTCCCGCGTCTTCAGCTCGGCGCGCCTTTTCTGGTAGTCGTCATCCGGGCGCGCAGAGGGGACACCAGCGGTGTCCAACTTGTGATCGATAATATGATCAAGATGAGAGACAGAGTCCCACTCGTAGGGATCTGACTTGTGCGTGGCCTTCCTAACCATCTTGCTGCTGGGCTGGGAGTCAGCAGGGGAGCGGGAAGTGCGTCGTCGAGGAAGGATCGGATTCACAGGTTGAGAAACTTGACGGTAAAGGCTCTCGGCCTGGATCTTCTCTGCAACTTCGGACCCATGATCACTTATGCTGCAGAAGATACCCATGGGCACGGCACAATGGTCGGAGCTGCGGCTGGTCTTGAAAAAGGCAGCCGGGCTGTTGGGCCGTGGCGGAGGGGGGCCGCTGCACACAAAGGCGAAAATAGCTGTCCGTTTGCACCGGCCGTTGCTGTGCCGCTTGTTTTTTGGCGGGGCTTCAATGGACGTGAGACCCAAACACACAAGAGGCTGTCCACCAGCAGCAACCAGGCAAGAAAGATGAGCCTTGTGGAGGCGGAAAGTCGGTGAAAGGGCGTTAAGTTGAGTGAAGCGCACTCAGTAAGATCAGCGAGACTGTGCTTTGTTTGTTCCGAGGTCAAGGTTGAGAGTGGTTCAGCCGGCAATTATTTTGTTAAATGTTCTTGGATGCGGAAACAAAGGGACGACTGGGGGTATCACGATGCAGAGGTGAGGGAGACGTATCGGTCGAGGTGAGGTGAGCTGAAATGCAGGCGAGGGCAGGTACGGCCAGGAACGACCAAGGGGCGGCCGTGTGCTATGTATGTTCTGTGGTACCAAGCAAACGCGAGCATGAGAAGCAACGTGAGTGGTGTTGGATTTCCAGAAACGGTGGGGCTCCTCCTGGGGTGGCAGTTGGGGGGGAAGGCAGCCAGGGCACATGGGAGCAGATCTGGGGGGGTTGGGGCCTCCCTAGGCGAATCCGCCGGCAGGGGTGCTGGGTTACCGATGGCGGCTGGAATATGCAAGAGTGTGGCTCAATCAGTCAACCAACCCACTCGAACCACACTCAATCAATTATCGACCACGTTAATCTTTAATCTACTACGAATGCGCCTCGTCATGTTGCATCTTAGTCTTGTCCGACTAATTTCTGTATCTCGTAGGGCAGGCGTTTCTGCAACCGAGTTCAGGACCCGGCAGTTCGGGGAGTACAGGCACGTGCTTGGCTGCCTCACTTGATGAGTCTGGCTGATTGTCTGAACTGACTGCAACGCTCCTCTGACTGCTGGCCGCTCAGCTGACGAACCCCGTATCACCTCGGGCTGTGTCACAGCACAGATACAAGGCTGCATACACACATTCAACATTCTGTCTCTATCATATCAGATTTGCCAAGTATCATGAATTTACATATGGTGGACACCTTCAAGGCATGGCGAGCCCACATGCATATTGTGGATAGCATGAGCTCTGCTCGTTCGACGACGCCGAGATCTTCGTCTCCACCGTCGATGGATCCAACTTGCACCCAGCGACACGCGCAGACCCCCATCTTTTCCTTCTCCCAAGAGAGCCAACAACACCAAATCTTGGCCCAGGGTACCCAAGGTACCCAAGGTATGTCGTATGCACCAGCAAGTCGCATTTATACCTTGCACTGGCATATCTCTACATGCATAATCAGCCGCCCAGGTGGCCGATCCTAGCAGCCAGTCCAGCCAACCGCCAGCACCCAACAGCCCGCGATATCCCAGTCAAAAGACAAAAATTACCACACCAACGCTTTCTCACCTCTTCCTCTTCTTCTTCCTTCACTCCGTGCTTCCGGCCCTGGCACCGGGGCCCCACTCCAGTCTACCGAGAGAGCCGCTTATGCAGACGTGGATCCAGATGTCATGGATCCCCCAAAAAGACCCGCCGTAAATGTCACGGTAAACCACCGCGGGCCCATCGTGTTTTTACACTTTGCACTCGCACGTCAGGCGCTTAAAACAAGCGCTAAAAGCTTGGGATTATCACATTTACCGCCGGCTATTCTGGGGGATGCATGTCTTTTCATGCAAAGACCCTTACTGCCCATGACTGCCTTCTGCCTCTGGTAAGAATCGAAGATGTCAGAGATATCTTACGACAACGGTGCCTATCTGTGGGGCTCGTCTAGCACCACCACAGCCATCGCGCCAGGAACCCAGCCACGATCGCTACCTGATATCCGTCCTGCACACGGACTCGTGACACGGAACAGCCGGCCTTCGAGTCCGCCTCGGCACGCCCTTCCGAGTGACATCGGGCCCCGTCCTGCTCCACAACGCGGCCGAAGCCGACTGACTGACTCTACGCCGACCGTAAGAGGAGGCTCAAGGCTGATGCCAATATCCCCAAGGCCCATAGGCTCGCGGACCACCGCCAGAGTCAATGCTCAAGCTTTACGCAGGGAATCAGTTCTGCGTCATCTTGTTGTGCCCTTCGTTTTCAGGGTTGATCAGCTTACATTATCCCACACAGGATTCCTCGTGTCTTGTCGGTGCCGGTGAGACCTATCTGAATATCCGGACATCAGCACTTGGTCACCGCGCTAGTGATCTTTCTGGACTCTTCGTGAAAGATCGAGTACGGCCATCTACAAAAGACTTCGAGGTGCCAAACCATGTAGATTAACACCCTGTGGGATTCTAGCCGACTGGCAGAGCCTCAATGATCTGCCTTTCCAAGCCGATCCAGAAAAGAAAATTGGACAGTTTGCGCCACATTCTCAAGTGGATCCCACTAAAACCAGATTGTCTCTTCTCCGGCTGCGGTCCAGGCTGTTGGACAGCATCGGGAGTGGTCAGGGTGCTTCTCCTCTGATCTGTGATTTTAAGATAATTCACCATTGGCGACGGCCTCTTTCACGATCATGCGTGCGTCGATCTACACTACAGTCACACACATCGGCCAGGTTGATCCTTCACAGACCCTTGTGGGAGTTTAAATACTTCTGACCAAAAATAACATGGCTCTGAGGCTTACGGTGAAAGAAGACGCTCAACCTCGTGCGCCGAGTCGTTACTAGTACATGGCGAGGATCACCTGTAGATATGAGCCTCGCTCGTATATTCCTCACTGAGTACACAATGTTTGGCAATCTAATGATGCACCAAGTGGAAAAACACATGGAAAAGGAGGATATACTGGGTAGGCACCAATGAGTTCGACCGCGGATACCAGCCTCCCCCACTTGGTACATGCCTCGCCTCACCTGGACAATAGATGCGCTGGGCAAACATTGTAGCCGCAACACGCGTCCCAGCCACAGCCCCGCCTTGTTTCGCTCCTTTGGCAGCGTGTAAAAGGCAGAGAGTAGCAGAGAGTAGCACGCTGCCAAAGGAGCGAAATAAGGCGGGGCTGTGGCTGGGACAGACATTCATGATGCGAGGTGGCGATGGGTGACTCTGGTCCAAGAAGTAAGCCTAGACAGCAGACAGATCGGCAACGATCAGATTCTCTACAAGGCTAGCTAATAATTACTCCGGTAGCTGGTACATGGCTACACCATCTGTCTCCCAACCCCACGCTTCTGCTCCCATGGGATCTATTTATAGAAGTGCCTACAAGGACAACCTCCTACAGGACAACCTCCTACAGGATAACCTCCCATAGGATAACATCCTATAGGACAACCTCCTACAGAAAGACCTCATATCGGTTATCCTCCTATATGTCAAGTAAGGATGGGCTCCCTTGAGTTCATTCATTTGTCCAAATAACCTTATACAGCAACCTGCCCCTCCTGGGTATAAGGTTAAAAGACCTATAACTGTATTTTACTAATTGTAGTATATTTAACTGTGTTATCCTTTTGCACCTAGTTCTTCCTGCTTGAGCCTCTTTTTGAGCCCTTTAATCCTCTTCTAGTCTGAATTTGAAGGTATGAGCTTAGGACTATCAAATTTATATTTGATAGTCTTAAAGGGTTAAATTAATTTTGATTTAGGCTTGTATTTTTTGAGAAATCTTAAGAATATATTAATGATCTTCTTGTCTCTATTTTCTTCTTCTAGGTAGTTGTATTTGAGGGTATTCTTTGTATGAATAAAGACTTGGCTATTGATCTCCATTTTTGTGGTTGTAGAGCTGTTAGGTTTATGTATTTAGATAATGGAATGTGGTTGACTTACTTGTCGTCTTGGCTTTGGCTGATGATTACTTTTAAGTGGTCTTGTAATGTAGTATAAGAAGGTTGTGATGGGTGTATGTTTGAGTAGAGCTAGAACCTGTGCGTGTCCTACGAGACAGTTGGGGTAATGGCGGCTTTTATAATTGCCCATTTTGGCCAACTTGTGTTTGTGTGTGGAAGGCCTAAGTTACATGGTGATAGTATTTTCATATAGTACTTAATGGTGTTAGACTAGCTCGTGGACCACGATGGCTTTAACCTCGATGGTGGAGTTAGTAGTACCGGCACGAATAGTGGAGAATAGGCATGGCCCAATACTATGGTTAGAATACTAGTTTGTAGAAGTAAACTGGAAAGTTATTATTAAATTCTTTGTATAGGGAAACCTATTGTTTTAGTATAAAAGATACATTGCCTTGCCCTTCTAGGGAACTTACTATTGTTCCGGCTTAGTAGAGGAACTCAAAGAATACCAATAGTCTATATAGCAACCTGCTAGAGGATAACCTTTTATATGATAGGAATTATAGTAGGTACAATAATGGTCTTATACTTTTTCGAGGGTTTTCACAACACTTAGATGGAGCACATACTAAACCTACTCCGCAGAGCATCTAACATATTAATTCGAGTTCGTAGCCTTCTCTGGAAAGAGGAAGGAAGCTATGTACAGGTGCAGGGACCCTGTCAAAATAGGCTCGGGCGTCGCGTTGTGGGGGCATCCGATCGCATCGCTTCTCCAACCTCCAACATCCACAAGCGCGCACCTTATCAATTCTAACGGACCTCGCTGCCTCCTCGATTGCACTACCCGAGTCGTAAAGTCGCATCATCGGTCTCATAGCCCTGCATCGATTTCTAATTCTTCTTCCATGACAAAGAATCGTTTTGACGCTGCCTAAATACATCTGTAATCAAACAGCAGCAGTGCGGAATCCCGAGACCGCCTCGGTGTGTGCTTCGAGGCCGAGTCTCTCCGGCCCAGTCCGTCCCCGAGCAGATGGACTCCAGGGCTATGATACCTACACTTGAGTCGTAAACACCATGATTAACAATAGACAGGCCATTGTGACCATATTCCTGAAAACCAAATAAATAAGGAGCCGCATTTCTGCCAAAGCCAACTTTTCAATTTCAATAATGAGGAACCGCAAAGCGATTGCATGGTATCAGACACAACAAAAATGCCTTCAACAACACATGCACCCACCGTCTTCATCACCGGCGCCACGGGCGAGATAGGCACCAAGCTCCTCGCACACCTGCAGGCCAACAAGATTCCAGCCCGCGTCCTCTGCCGCCGCCAGGACCAAGCAGACAACTTCAACCGCCAACCCCACGTGGAAGCCGTCCTGGGCAACCTCAACCAGCCCACCGACACCCTGGCGTCCCACATGGCCGGCTGCAAGACCTTCTTCCTGCTGACTCCGCCCGCGGCCAACCAGCTCGAGATGGAGACCAACCTGGTCGACGCCGCCATCGCCACGGGCACGGTCGACTTCGTCATCAAGATCGCGGCGTCGGACCAGCGGCCCGAGACGGACGTCCCCTGGGCGAAAGCGCACTACTTCGCAGAGGAGTACATGCGGGAGGCGTGTGATAAGGCCGGTGTGAGGTGGACGTCGCTGAGGCCTAGTGGGTTCATGTCGAATCTCTTGACTGCGGCCCCGGCGATACGGAAGGGGTTTCTGCCGCAGACGAGTAAGGATGGCCGTGCGCCCTGGGTGTGAGTAGCTCACCTCCTTCATGTCTGAAGGGGCACATATGTTCTGTGCACATGCTGACGGGGACGCAGCGACACCGCGGACATAGCAGCAGTAGCTCACCGCGTCATCCTCGACGGGCCATCCAAGCACTCCAGCAAGGCGTACGTCCTGACCGGGCCGCAGCGGCTCAACATGTCCGAGTTCGCAGCCGGTTTGTCGCGCAGCATCGGCCACCGTGTGCGGTACCTGCACCTTCCGTCCTCCATCTTCAGGCGGATGGTGAAGCTGGGCGGTGCGGACGACTTCACGGCAGACGGGCTGGTCGCCCAGTTTGTGGAGGTTGTGCGCGCGAGCGACGACGTTGATGTGAGCAGTGATATTGAGGACATCCTGGGCAGGCCGGCTACGAGTGTTGAGCAGTGGGGTGCGAGGAATAGGGAGAGGCTTGAGGGGTTTGATGTTCTGCCGTATGTAGTCTCTGGCATTGTGGTGGGCGTGGCTGTTGTGGGGTACTTGTTGCGGTGACGAGAGTTGTTGAGATGGTTTTGATATGTTGCAGTTGGTAGAACTTACAGTAGATATATTCCATCATGAGCGCTAATCTTTAATATTACGTGATTGTTACAAACAGTATTCTGCCAGCTTAGACTTGAAAAATGGGATGCCAGCAAGGTAACAACAGCCAGTGCAAGTCGACTTTTGGTTTCAACAGTAGGTTGTGGAGCACCTGGCCGGTTGATGTAGACGTTCGATTATCAAGGTTTTATTTCAACTCACGTGTATGGCTTTGGACATATACAAAATAGAAACGAAACCAGTTGTTTCGAGTCAGAGACAGTCCAATCCAAGTTGTGGAAGTCCTGACCAGATTACCATCCGCTACAATCAGTATGCATTCAAAGCCATTATCGGATGCCTTCAGAGAATGCTTTGGCATCGGATAGACCGCTTTCAGCAGGTTGATATTGCCATGCTGGAAGCAAAGTGAGATCACCGGATACATGTGGCAACAAAAGAATGATAGTCTATGTTGGAATAGGCTGGTATTCTGTGGCCTTCTCAACTCGGACGATGAGATGAGCTCGAACACGATATACTACGTGTTCATCAGCGGCGTTCTTCGTTTGAATTTGAAATATGCCTGTAGTTCTTGACCACCACTGCCATATTCATCCGCCTGGAGCAAACTCTTTTGGGCAGGCTCAGATACAGGCACATGAAGTCACCGTGATGAAAGCCGGAAATAATTGTGGTTTTACATAAATCTAGGCACACAGCTGCGGCAGCCACAGAGTCTCCGTTGCGTACCTAGGTAATGGTGCCCGTTCTACAGTTAACTTGCCGGGACAGATGCTCGAGATCACCCTTGTCTAGCAAGTGATCGCCTGGCTTCTAGCGAGATCTGCTACGGCTTGTCTAAGACAGAGTTTCTAGCCCCATTCTAGAACGTCCCTAGTTACAGAGAGCCCATGCTAATGGAGCTTTAGGCCCCAACATAGTCTTCATCCGAGTCGTTCATCACTACCCAGTGGAAGCCAGTGGGCCCCAGTGGCTCATATGTAGTAGTCTTTTATGACTTCCTCAAAAGCACCACGCAAAACTAATGCCAGCCGGCCTACTCTGCATAGTTCCAACAGCTTGATCTGGCCGTTGGAGTCTGCTTGTGAGCAGAGCATACCAGGGCCACAGCGAATATCCATTAGAAGAACCAGGCGAGGACAAGGCATGCCGCCGCTAGGCAATCATCCCTTACATCTGAGGCTGGTTTCATGTGGATCTGTGGGTACACGTGTGAATGGGAGGCTGGGAGCCTTGGATACCAGGTGTGCGGAAGGGTTCAACTACAAAGAGGTATATTTTCAAAATCAATGTTGCCCCTTTTTCTCTCTGCTCTCTTTTCTTCGGACGATCGGCCGGGTCTGTCATTTTCAAAGATTACCAGAACACCCCCGCTCTCCCCCGGATCATGAATCGAATAGCTATCCACAGAAGCTTCAAGCGTCCCACACATACGAACAAAGCGTGCACACACGCACACAAGAGAACGGGGTATGAGAGGTGTCGTGGGTACAATGATGACGGATTAAGGACGGTAAAAAGGTCCTAGATCATTGGACCACTCCAGACAGCACATCTCATCAGACGATTATTCACTCCTCGCCCTCAAGGGGCACCTCCTCCTCGTACTCCTCCTCCTCCTCATCGATGGAGGCGTCCTGGTACTGCTGGTACTCAGAGACCAGGTCGTTCATGTTGGACTCAGCCTCAGTGAACTCCATCTCGTCCATACCCTCACCAGTGTACCAATGCAAGAAAGCCTTGCGCCTGAACATGGCAGTGAACTGCTCGCCGACACGCTTGAACAGCTCCTGGATGGCAGTCGAGTTACCGACGAAGGTGGAGGACATCTTGAGACCCTTGGGAGGGATCGAGCAGAGGGCGGTCTGGACGTTGTTGGGGATCCACTCGACAAAGTAGGATGAGTTCTTGCTCTGGACGTTGCGCATCTGGTCCTCGACCTCCTTCATGGAGACCTTTCCACGGCTAGAAGACAGTGTCAGCACACAAATTATATGGTAGTGCGGGGGCACTCGGGGGGCTTACAAGATGGCAGAGCACGTCAGGTAGCGACCGTTGCGGAAGTCAGAGGCAGCCATCATGTTCTTGGGGTCGAACATCTGCTGGGTGAGCTCGGGAACGGTGACAGCGCGGAAGGAGTGGGCGCCACGGCTGGTCAGGGGAGCGAAGCCGACCATGAAGAAGTGCAGACGAGGGAAGGGCACCATGTTGACGGCCAGCTTGCGCAGGTCAGAGTTCAGCTGGCCGGGGAAACGCAGCGAGACGGTGACGCCGGACATGACAGCGGAGACCAGGTAGTTCAGGTCGCCGTAGGAGGGGTTGGACAGCTTGAGCGTGCGCATGCAGATGTCGTACAGGGCCTCGTTGTCAATGCAGAAGGTCTCGTCCGAGTTCTCGACCAGCTGGTGGACGGAGAGGGTGGCGTTGTAAGGCTCGACAACGGTGTCGGAGACCTTGGGGGAGGGCACGACGGAGAAGGTGGCCATCATGCGGTCGGGGAACTCCTCGCGGATCTTGGAGATGAGCAGGGTACCCATACCGGCACCGGTACCACCACCCAGGGAGTGGGTGATCTGGAAGCCCTGGAGGCAGTCACAGCCCTCAGCCTCGCGACGGACGACATCGAGGACCTGGTCGACCAGCTCAGCACCCTCAGTGTAGTGACCCTTGGCCCAGTTGTTTCCAGCACCGGACTGGCCGAAGACGAAGTTGTCGGGGCGGAAGAGCTGGCCGAAGGGACCGGCACGGACGGCGTCCATGGTACCGGGCTCGAGATCGACGAGGACGGCGCGGGGCACATACTTGTTGCCGGAGGCCTGGGCGAAAACGCGTTAGCAGGGGCTTGGCGGCGGCAGTTGACCATGCCGAGAGGTTCAAATTTGAATTGACGACGTGGCTATTGACTGACCTCGTTGAAGTAGACGTTCATGCGCTCGAGCTGGAGCTCGGAAGTGCCGTTGTAACTGTGCGATCATCAGTGCCAAGCCGGAGAAGAGGACGAGGGCCACGGGCAGGGAATAGGAGGTGCATACACGCCATTGCTGTCGAGACCGTGCTCGCCAGAGATGGTTTGCCTAAAGAACCGAGGTCAGTATCGATGCTTCGAGCTCGCCTGGTCGCGCGTCGAGGGTCCGCGGTGGCAGGCTTGGAGCTGGAGAGCTGCGACGCACCAGAAAGCAGCACCGATTTGGTTACCCTGGTAAACGTGTCAGCTACGGGTGGCGATAAGGTCCGGCGGTGTTGACAGGGAGCAACTTACGCATTGGCCGGTCTGAAGGTGAACCTGTAGGCGAGAAAAATATCATGTTAGCAATCTGACGCGTGTTCCAAGGGCATTTGGGTGCTCTTCGCAGGGAGCTGGTGGTGTTTTGAGGCCCGACCGTGGGTGTGGTCGCGATGGTGGGGTAGCCTCAGGCTCAGGGGCAGAGGATGCGAGAGCACAGCATGGGCCGACGCGTCTCGTTGTGGTGGTTTTTTTGGGGGCGAGGACAACTCACAATCTCACGCATTTTGAAGGTTGGACGACTTTGATGTCGAGACGGGTCGAGACAAGAGAAGAAGGGCAGTTGACAAACAAGAGCAGCGAGGTCCAAGAGGGAGGGCCGGTAGCTCGGAGCGAGATTGAGAAGGTGAGGTTTGGGTATCGGCGGCGGCGACGACGGTGGTGGTGTTGGGATTAGGATGGATTGTCTGGCAGGAAAAGAGTGGAGTGAAGGCCCTTGTGCTTTCCCTCTCTCGTTCTGTTGTGCCAGGTGCAAGGAGCCAGGGGGCAGAAGGGGTCCAGCAGCAGCCAAGCACCACACACCAAGCACCAAAGCAGCACAGCACCCCTCAGGAGTGGGCACGGTTTGTTGATTTTTGATTGCGTGCACGGGCCAATTTTGCTAGAGCTCACCGCCCATTGGCCGACGCCCATTGGCTGCGGATGCCGCGAGCTGGGGACGCTCCTGCCCTTGGATACCCCACTGTTTACCAGTTGGCAGGTGCACTTGGACAGATTGGTAACGGTGTGCCAGTCCTAGTGTGCCATCACAGTACTTTGCAGCTGCCTGCACTGGTTATCTGTCTGCCTGTTGCCAGCGAGCAGTTAGCCAGCAGTTTAGCAGCACCCTATCGGCAGTTTACTGGAAGCCGCTTAGCAATTCTGACTGACGCCCATGGCCTAATCGTTACGGGATGGCAACGCACCGGCCAGGAGGTGGGTCAAGCTCCCGTCGGCTCTCCCTTCTGACAGCCTGACAGCTCGACTCGGTTCATAGCCGTGAGATGAGACGAGATGAACAGGGCTGTAGGCGATCTCCCCCAATTCCATCTTTAAAATGACCTTTCATCAACTGAGATGCCTGGTTCTGCCTCTTCATACTGTAGTATCTTCGGATTTAAAATCATCATGTGAGGCCTGGTTTTGGTCACACTGGCAAATCTCAACGTGCCCTAGTGTACCAGATTTCCGGAGCACCACAACCGTCCAACATGATATGCCGCACCTAGGCCCTGCCCTATCTCCCCTCTCCGCCCCTGCCTAACCACCACGTCTGAAACCAGGCATTCCAATAACGGGCAGCACATAATGGCATACGACAACCCTCTCCCTATAACCAACCACCAAGTAAAACAATATCGATGACAATCAAATATACACCTACCTGTGTCCTTAAGCAAAAAGTAGCATGACACGTATCCTCCCCGTGCATGTATTCCCCCCAAAGTACCGTTTCAACAGCCGCGCACCATGGCATGTACCCGTCCGTCCACGGGTACATGGCCACATAGCAGTGACTTCCCACCCGCTTAGAAAGCGACAAACAATTGCCAAGAAGTCAACCCGTCCACTTGATAGAACCAAATCCGAGACAGGCGCGAATGCGGGCTCAGATAATTGCAAAGCCTCCTTCTCCTAGACGCAGCCGCAGACGCGGCCATATGTGCTCAGACTCGCTCTTTCAACACACCGACCTGTGTGCGTGGTAGGTAGGACTCGCGCTGGGCCCATGCAGTAGTAGCACAGGCACGAGGAGGTGCTGTAAGCGCGCGGCAGCCCAATGTAAACAAAGACAGACGTCTGTGGGCAGCCAGCCCAACTCGCCCGCACGCCCAACCAACCAACCAACCGCTGAGTGAAACAGCCGCCCAGAGGGAGAAAGGGGCAGGCGAAGCAGCATAGACTCGTAGATTCAATCAATGCATTGCTGCTAGCCAGAGAACCAGCCGTATACGAGAAGCCGCCCAAGACAAAGCAGTGGTGGACAGTCATCCTGGGGCAGCCGTGCAGGCCAGAGCGCCACACTGACATACCGACGGCGGCGCCCCCAACCCCTCCTTTGCGCCACAACACATGCCTCCCTACTTTTTTTGCGGGCATTCACTGTTCAGCTCTCAAGGGTCCTCTGCAAGGAAAGAGGCCATCGATATTGGTATGCCATCATCGGTCCATCGTTGTGCATGGGTCACAGCAGCCACAGTCACGTTGCTGAAAAGCAGCAAAAGTAGATGGTTCAGGAACAAGTGTGTCTCGCGCAGCCATCAATAGCCTGTCTATTTCCATACACGCCCTCGTGGGCTGACTCCATCCACCAGCTCGAATGAGCCATGACAGAGCCAATGACTATGAATACTGACCACGAAAGAGAAAAAAAAAAGGATTTAAAACAAAAATGACACAAGTCAGCCTTGGGGAATACAAAAGCCATGAGAGAAGCTCCATGCATACATCGGCCATGATGCTTCCGATTGCTGGCGGGAAAACCAAAACACCTTGCCTGAACCGACCTGACCGATCCCTATTCCCTATTCCTTATTCCCTTTCCCGCAAACAAATCCCGATCCATTTCTCACTCAGTGGTACCTTGCCGTGTTGGCCCTTTCCGTATCTTTCCCTCCCCGCCATCAACCTCCCGCACCCAGTGACGGCCAGTACCGTCCAGTGCCGTCCAGATCCCTGATGCTAGGCCGGCCTGCCTAGGTAAGAGGCTACCGATGTGGGGGAAAACATTTCTTGTAGACAGTTGTAAAGTGAAATCATCCGTCTCTGACTTGTTGGTATTACCGCGTGCTTCACTTCCCGAGAAAGCAGATCTGCTGCAGTTGCTATGATGAAAAACAATGGGCTCTTTTTGCTGTGTACCAGACCGCCAGGCCAGGGCTTTTTCCGATTCCAGGGCTGCTATGCAAATGAACCGCGGTCCGAAGGAGAAAATCACAGGCGAAAATGATTTAGCTTTTAAGTATTCGTACATGTACAATTGGTGCGGTCGCCGTTACCGATACCGATGATGGGTGGCGGAAGAGGGTGTCTTGTTCGCGCGGGCGTGTTATCAAACATTATATAAGTGTGGCGGCGTGGTTTGGCGGTGGTGTGCTCGTGACTAACTGACTGTCATCATCTGCATGCGCTGATTCAGACCCGAGTCCAGGGAACTGCGGGGCAGTGGTGAGTGGCTCTTCTGGCTCCTGACCAGGTGTCGTGGTGGACTCGTATCAGGATCCGTGAAGACGCGTGTGAAGGCCGGGCTGCCGCCGTGGCCGGGCCGGATGCGATCAAGCCTCGTGGGTGTAGCCTGGGGGCTCATCGAGAGAAGCTCTTCCTTGCGGACAATGTCAGACAGGGTGTGGAAAACGCTGCTTGCGCGCCTGACGAGCTCGTGAAGGCTGTTCGTATCGAAGAAGAGCTTAGCCTTGGATGGCTTCAGAGGCGACTCTTGACGACGTCCGGGCAGGCTCCGCTGCTGCTCCATGGCTGCGATCACAGAGGATACGACAGCGCCGTCCGGGGTGTGGAACTCTCTGACGCGGTCTGGGGTCCTGGGGGTGTGTGGCCTGGTGCTCTCCTTCTCCAGTGACCAAGTGTTACCGAAGATGTCATCGTCCGGGGAAAACACGGAGCGACGACGCACGATCTGCCTCTCCCGTATCACAGCGTTCTTGGGGATGTCGGGCTCATGGCTTTCGGCACTGTCCAGAGAAGCAGCATCAAAGCCTCCATCCAAGAACCGTTCGTCGACCGGGGAGGGCTGAGAGTCGGAGGAGTCTCCGTCGGCTTCGTTGTCATCCACGTCATCTTCATCAGGTGATGCTAGGGCGATGATGTTCTCTGCTTCCTTCCACAACAAAGCACTCTGGCCATTCAGCAGGTTCAACTCCCGACCCTGCCTACAGATACGCTTGAGGCTGTCGACAAGTAACGACAACTCCCGAATGTGGCCCGAATGTGCCTTCACGGTCGCCTGCGCGGTTTGGATGGAAGGGGGCACACTCATGGACAAGGTCTGGACTGGGTTCTTTGGGCCCGAGCCGCTGTTGCTACCCTCGTCAAAGTCAAAGTCGTCATCCCAGTCTTCGCTGGCATTCTTCGCACTGAGTCCCCACGTGCCGAACTTTGGCGTACCCTTGACGATGTCTACTGGTTCAACAACAGGCACGCTCTGGCTGCGGACGTGGGCGCTAGGCCGGATTGGCGGACGTCCGCCCCGCAAATCCAGCTCTTGCTTGCCGTGGGCAGTCCTCGGGCGAGTGAAGCTGTCGTCAGCCTTCTCATGGGATGGTTCGCTCCAATCGAAAACATTGCTTCGCGGGCGCTCGGTCGTAACCCCAGTCGTATAAGAGTCAGGAGTGGCATTGCCACTGATGTTAGCCAATGCTGTCCGCAGTTGAGGGCTCACCCCTCTTCGCGAGTTGACGGAGCTCGTCGGCGGCGACAAGGGGTTGCTCAGAACATCCTCATCGTCCCGGGCCCAGTCGTAGTCATCATCAGTAGTATCCAGTGATAGCCTGCCAAAATTCCGGGCGTTGTTGCCAATCGAGATCTGGAACTTCGCAATCTCCGTCGCTCGGTCGTCGGTGTCATCGGCGATGTGTGGGCCATTCATCCCGCGGATTGGAGTTGAGGACCCTTCATCCTCCTCCATGATCCTGGTATCTCCGTCCCAGTTGTTTCCGAGAATTTCCTGTATCGAAAGCCTCTTCGCCTTCACATTTCCCAGTGTGCCAAGGGGCGACTCGTCAAACATCGAGTCCAAAGGCGTCTCGACCACTCTCACGCGGTTTGAGTCATTAGTTCTGAAAGAGTCGAAAACCGCGTCACTCTTATAATCCGTGTCATCGTCGTCGCCCGAGGCCAAGCCAGGCACCGACATCTCAGATCCAGCCAGAGTGGATGCGCCTTCCTTTGAGACCGCCCTGCTATGAGATGAGAAGGGTGCGCCTTGTGGCGCAGTCGTGGGGCTGATTTGAATGGGGCTCGGTGCCTGGAGTCCTGCAGAGTGTGGAGGAGACGGCCCCATCTTGGACAAGTCGAGATGAAAGCTTGACAAGCGCGATAGGGGAGGAATAGACGCCAAAACATCACGCCTCGGCTCCTGCGACACTGACCTAGACGTGCTATGAATCTCATCCTTGTATCCGGACAAGGGAGGCGTGAAGAGCGCCTCCATATCCGCCTTTGCCCCGTTGGAACGAGTGGTCTTGGGCGAAGTGGAAGTCGGATCCGATGCATAACGCCTTCCTCCGGCATGGTCGAAAGAATTCCTCTTTGGCCGACGCAGGCTGCTCGCCCTTGCAATCCAACCCCCTGATGCACCAAACTGCGAAGAAAGCGACCGTCGGCTTCCCTTCGTCGGTGTCTTGTCTGATGGATCGGCGATCTCTTTCGAATTTTGTGGGCTTTGCCGCAATGAAGTTGCAGCTTCCGCGGGCAGAGCGGACTCCGGCTCACGTTCCACCGGTGCCATCATCAAGGGGTCACCAGTAATCACCTCAGGATTCACAAGATAGGGCGCAGGTAACAAGCTGCCACGCCGTAAGTGGATCCGTGTGCCTGGTAATTGCGACTCCACCGGGCTGCTGCCCTCGACGCTAGGTGCAATGGGTGTGACCACGGTTTTCCGTCTCGACGCCCTCACCCTCCTCGCGTGAAAGTACGATGTCCAGGCAGAAGCAGCCTCTTGCAATCTCCATGGCGCATTGTTCGGTCGACCGGTCGTCGAAGCTCTCGGACGCAATGGCTGGCCAGACGAGACATCTCTGGCGGTTGCGGGAGCTGGGGAGAAGGGGACTTGCTGGATGGTGGCAGATCGTTGGTGGCTTGTTGCGGGTCGTCGAAGGCTTGGGACTTGTATACGGGACCCACGCCTCGCGAAAATGCTCTCTGCTCCTGGACGTTTTACCAACTTGTTTGGGGCTGGTAGTTGGGGGGCCACAGAGCCCGTGGGTGACAATAATGACGGTCCCGACCCTTGAGAGTAGGAGACGGCCGAGTCTGGCTCGGCAATGGAGCGTATACTGCCGTGTTGTGATTGAGGCCGCAAAGACAGTCTTCTCATCCAAGAACCGTGGGACGAGATTGAATCCCGGCCGGTGTCGATAGCTGCCACCTCGGTCGCACGTATGGTGGAAAGTCGGCGGCTGCCGGACTTGGGAGGGGTGGTCTGCGAGCCGGTGGCCGGAGCGACGTTAACGGGGTTCGATGTCAGTGGTGAGGGATGCTGCTGGTCGTCCTCGACAAGTTGGGGGAAGGGGGCGGAGCTGGTCCCTGGTGGCGAGAGGGGCGGAGGTGTGGGTGATGATCGCGGGTTGTCGAAGCTGAAGTCGGAAAACAACTTCCTCTTCAGAGGGGAGGTCGGTCGGGGTGACGAGGGTGTCGGCGACTCGGTAGGCTGACCGAAGGCTAGGCCGGCAGCGGCAGCGGCAGCAACGGTGCCGGTCCCAACAAGCTGTTACAACAAAAGCCGAACGGTCAGTAACCCTTCATACTTTTCACAATGGCCTGCCAAAGCCTAAATAGCACGACATAGCACTTGTACAAGATTTTGGGCGGAAAGGCTGTAAGCTTTTTGCACCTGGGGCGATCCGCACTTGGCCCGACCGTAATTGTCGCCCGAGTGAAATCCCCACGTCTGTTCCGTTTGGACAGAGGGCCGAGCACCGCACACGCACACACACAAAAAACAGGCCGAAGCATTTGAGCAGGCACTTACGCTTGGGACTGTCTGCATCGTGGCCGTTTAGAGTTATCTGAACGAGCCGCAGCCGTGAGAAAGGGGTGGGGACGAAGGGGATCGGGGGCTCGATTTGGTCGCGATTCGCATCGTCATTGCATTATCTGGTCGGGTTCGAAGAAATCCGGTGCGTGGCCCAGGCAAGTGGTCGGATTACAGGTCGAATGGCGAGGGGGTCTTGACAAGTGGTGCTGGAGTTGGGGCAGAAAGGTGGTCTGCGGTCAATTAATGCTGTTGTCCCAAATGGCAGCGGCCGTCTAGAGATTGGCTGTGTCAGCGGCTGCGGTTGGACCACAGGAGCACGAGGGCGAGACGAGAAAACAATGCAAGCAAATGCAAGCAATGCAGTGTAATGTACGATGATGGGGAACAAGCAGCTGGCATTGGGAAGCCCATGTGGGCGAGGCACCTTACTGGCTGGGGTGGGCTGTGGGCGTGGGTAACGTGTAGGTGGTGAGTTCATGCGCAGCGTCAGGAGTGACAAGAGGGGGATGGTTGAACTGGGCTTGGGCCACGGGTCTGACACGTTACTGACGGCTGCGAAAGGGGGGCCCGAATCTGGAAAGAAATACAAAGGAGACACACGAAGAAAGAGAAAACAAAAAAAGAGTGATGGTGGGCGAGAGAAGGTGAAAGTGAGAAGAGGGCGAGCGATGTCGTGAGACAAGACAGAAGTAGACCCAACGTGAGGAAGGAGGAGTAGGCGGGCAGCAGCGGGGAGGGATGGTGAGGGTAAGGAACCACCAACCTGGGATGGAGAGAGAGAGACCGTTGTACCACGTACGTACCGAGGGCGGGCAGAGGTAGAGGTCGAGGTAGAGCAGAGAGTAGAGGTACAGAGGTACGTACAGACAGGGAACGTACACCTGGGCCAGAGGCGGTACCTGGGCTATGTACTCGGTGGTCTATGTACAGCGAGGGCCGGGCGAGGAGTGGTGTAAATACGGCGCGGTCCAGGGCACAGCAGTTTAAGGCAGGGGAATGGAAAGGTCATCGGCAAGAGAGTGGGCCAGATCCAGATCCTACTTGCTTCCTCCCAGGTGAGAGAAAACACCCGATCTGGGCGAGTGAGATGAAAGATGAATCGAGGTCGACCAGATGGGAATGGTTCAGACGAGAGAAACAGCAAGGGCTCACTCAGATGCGAGTGGTCCTGAGGAGTCCTGCGCCCTGAGGTTTTGTTCTCTGCTGTTTGTTCTGTGTTGTGGAGCTGTGCTGTTTCGACTTTTTGGTGTTGTAATTGACGTACACGGTATTGGTCCCACCTATTGTTGTTTGTTGTTGTTATGGTCGTGGTGTGTGTGTCAGTGTCCCTGGTCGTGTCGAGAGATAGAGAGAACCGGAGAGGGAACGGCCGAGGGCGATGTCGTGACGGTGGGGGCAGCTGCCGGAGGAGTAAGTAGTTGTGGCCTCGTCAAGGCCGGGTCGAGTCAATTCGAGGAGTTGAGTTTGAGCCGAGTCCAAGCCAGTCGAGTCTTTCTTAGTCGAGGGCGAAATCAGGCTGGGCGGCTGGCTGGCTGGTCAGTTAGTCAGTCAGAAGAGGATGCAGTCGGCCTGACAGGACTGGACAGCTGGATGTCGCCGGTCGTGTGTATTATTTTTTTTCTGTTTGGAATCGATCGACTTTCCCGCGTTCCTTGGTCAATCGATGGGGACAGTGGGCGAGTGGGCAGCAGGGCGGCCAGCAATGGATCCTCTCAGCTGCAGCCCATCATACAGGCTAGCCCGACTAAGAAAGTGCCCAGATACGCAGGCCGTGGGCGCCAATGGATTCAAGGCCCAGCAGCATAGCAAGCGACACCACATGTAGCTATAGAGCAGAAGCAGTAATTATTATTGCGACAGGGAACCGGGGCCACAATGCGGATGCGATGCTTGCCAATGCTTTTCCAAGGTCTCCCTGGAGTCTCCCTGCGCATGTGGGAGGTTGGGGACTACGTTTCTGCCATCTGCCACTTACTTTCTGCCCTCGTTCTACCTCTTCTCCTCTCGCCCCCTTCTTTTCGAATCCCACTCCTGGTCTGTGTGTTTTCTGTGCGTGTCCGCATCTTGTGTTGAAGGAGGCGGGAGTGGAGCGGCTGTACGGGATACTATTACACACAACAGCAAAGCAAGGAGTGGCCGGGGTAGGACCATGTCACCGGATAGGAGGAGTGACCTTGCTGCACCACGAGGCAGGCGCCAACGCGGAAGTACCCTACCGCGTCGTGGTACCTTGATATCACACCGCGCAAGGCCCAGCAAAACGGCCAGAAAGAGCAGCCAACAGGCGCCAGGGCCTGCGCAGCCAGGGCAGCAAGGGCCAGCATGAAAACAAAGTGCCAGAGAGCGCACGTCCAGGACCCGCAGTATACAATTGTCGGAACAAGTCAACAAACTTGGAAACAGCACCATCCCCGGAGGGGCAGGGAGCTGCCTGCTATCCCAGATCCCCCCGGATTTGCATTTGCCATACCTTGCTTGGTGCGCTTTGGAGCCTGCCTTTCTGTTTCGCCTAGGCATTGCCCGTCTTTTGGCACCTGCCTCGATTCCTTGATTTCAGCTGGCTGCAGCCTGAGGCCACAAGATGACAGGCACGGAATAGCTAGCTCTCAGGTACAGGAAACGGGGCGGAACGGTACGGAATGGTGCGCCTCGTGTCTCGCAGCAGCAGCAGTGTCGACTCTCGACTCAGCGTCATCATCAGCACACACAAAAAAAAAGAGAGACCAAGACCCACAGCAGACCGAAAGCAAGAAGCACACCTCGCACAATCTATCCAACCCCCTCAGCCATGGCCGTCGCCGGCTTACCTGCCAGCCTGCCAGCCTGCCTACATGATGGCCGGTGGTTCTGGGCAACTGATCCCAGACCACTTGCATTCGCGCCAGTTGGCCGGTATTTCCGAGGCTAAGCAATCTATAGCTGGCGTCTCATATGGGATAATCTCAAGCTGCGTCTGCGGCAAGGGCATCCACGAGTGACGAGACAGAGTCACAGAGCCTGGAGCCCGGATGCCAACAGCCACTTCACACCACTACTACGCACTCTCGCAATTCGGTATCAGGACCCACGACTGCAGACCAAGCCAAGGACTCAAGCCACTGATGGCTCCAGCAGAGAGACATTCCGGTAGCCGACATGCCGTCCTGGCTCCCCCAGCCCAGCCGGCTTCCGCCCCTCTCTGGTCTCTACACCGTACCTATGACTACAGTACAAACCTTGGAAGCCACAGAGGAGGAGCCACAGAGCCACTAACCAACCCTGCGAACTCCTGCTGCTGCTGCCACGGCAGTATCGAGTAATCCGTCCCTCACCATCCCGTCATCGTGTGGACCTCCCTCGCTCGCCAGCCCAGTCGCCAGGAGCCGCAGGTCCGAGAGTCGAGAGGCAAGCACGCAAGACTCGAGCAATCACGTAAACGAGACTTGACCGATCTGACTTGCATCGAAACAACAATAGCGCCGCGCTGGCTGAGACCTATCAATTTGCAGAATCACCGAATACTGATCAACGCCCTGCATTCGACAATCTGCACGCCTGCAGCTAATCAATCCCCTCTGCGCCGCCTCCAGCCAGGCCCGGGAACGCCCTGCTTCCATGCTCGGAATCCCAGCGCCAGCCTGCCTGTTATGCCCAGACCAGCCCGCTACAAAACCCTCCAGCAAGGTCCGTCCTGGTAGCTGGACCAGTTCGTCCACCTAATCTATTAATCGCCCGACGCATCATGCGCTGGCAAAAGGAAGCCTACTGTTACGTCTGCACCTACCATCTGTCCATCAAAGCCATCTGCGTGCCATCCACCCTCGCGGCGCGGAGAAGGTTTTTGACAGACCAGCGGCACCTCAAACGTCCGCTCTCGATTGGCCCGGACAAGGTTTCGACCACCTTGACACTTGTGACCCTGGTGCAGCTTAGGGCTGGCCAGACCTGCGTGCTCTCTACCCAAGAGCGGGCCCCTGAGTTGATCTCGCGTCACCCAGCTGTCCTCTGCCTGCTTCCTCGTCTGTCAGAAGGGGAGGAGTCCCTGGTGGCAGGCATGCCTCGGTCCGCAATTCTTCGGGCCTCTGTGTCTAATTAGCGCATACGTTTGGACTCTCGGCCTGTCCAACGTCGTCGCCGTTGTTGCAAGGTCTCACGCAGTCCGCCAGGGCCTATCTTCGCACGAGCGGCCCGCATGCTCCTCGCTCTCTCTCTATTTTCGTGTGTGATATCGAACAAGCTGAGACTTTTATCAGCGGGGGCCACTTCCCTCCTGTCATCTCGGGCATATCCCCAAGTGCAGATGTTGCTTACCAAATAATACAGCACGTAAGAGCTCAGCGTCGTACTCGACCGGGAGCTGGACCCGTTTATCGGCTCGACAAACTGTAAAATCATCCCGAAGCGAGGGCTCCACGCCGGCTTCTCTGCACGCATGCCACTGCATTGGCAGGGTAAACACAATACGTACACATCCAAGACAAGCCTCTCAATTCCTGATACATACCTAATGCAGCAAAACGTCACATCGCATCATCAAACATAACCAGAACAGCCAGGGCCCCAGGCCCGCCTCTCAAAAAAGAAAGAAGTCGTGCTCGTCACCCATCCATCTGGCATGGACGCACTGTCACAGCAGAGAGTATCACCAAGATACAGTGATGACATGGGATGACAAGAAAAAGACGGGACGGATCAGAACTGCATAGCCACTCACCTCCCTCATAAGAGACACACCCGGCCACGTCGCCACAAACATATTATTCACGTAACCCACTAGGGCTCCCCCAACATGGGCAAGATGATAAACAACAGACAAGGTCGCCGTATGGGCCAGCTGCGGCCCTACCTGTCCACCGTGCACATGGCAACTCTCAAACAGCGGCCAGCATATGTGCCATGCCGTTCAATGACATTGTTGACAGCTTCCGTGCCCTCGCGTACACATGTACCGCGGACCCCCGACTGCGCCCTCTCTTACGACTCCACTTAATATTTCAGCCTGATACATATGAAAGCAACAACGAGATGCTCGCCACGATGCAACTCCCGGCGTCCAACAGCCCGTGCTCTCAAGGGCGCATACTGCACAAGCCCCTTCCCTCAATGGCTGTCACCGTCGCATGCCTCTTCTCCGAGGTCCCCGCCTGATCGCTAGCCCAGTTCAGCCCAGCCCAGCCCAGGCAGGCAGGGGAGTCAACGGGATTATCACAATCCCGGCACTCGTGGGTCCACGAATCGGTCCCGATATGTGTGTGCGCGCCCCGCCGCCGCCGCTGCAACGAGGCACGACAAAAACCGACAAACAATGGACGCCACGACACAGCAGATGGCAAGAATCCGACAAGCACAACAGACTGACAACCCGAGAAAGCTAAGTTCTTAGTACGTCGCCTATCGACGCTTTCGCGCGTGTGACAAAGTTGCACCACATTGAGCTTCCCTTGCACCTCGTTTCCATTTCCCGGCGGCCACACGCATTCTCGATTTACATGCTCCACAGGTTGCCATCATAGGAGAGCACCTAGGCGAGAAGGGCCTTGCAAGCGGCAACTGCGAAGGGAATAACAAACGGGAGGTTTGTAGCAGATGCCAGCGACTAGCCAGGCGTATTCAATACTGAATGTGCCTGCTAGCATGCGTCCGTCGCCACCGCTACTACCGTGACGTCTCCGGGCCGGCCGACCATCAAAGTCAAGTCAACAAGTCGGAATTGTGTTTTGCCTCACGCAAGCCCGAGCGCGGAGGACAACACATGAGATCCGTCCGATTTCGTGTCAACACAATGAACAATATCTCTGCAAGGTTTCGCCCCATCTCTTACCCTCAGTCCTTCGCTGCGATCCATCTCGCCGAGGAAAACAGCAGGGCCTACAGCCCAGCCCGGCCCGGCCAGCCACACCCTCACGGACCCAGATCGGCAGAGCCTATCCCCCTACATACAAACTCGACATGTTATGCTTGTGCAGCCGCAGACAGGACCCGCTGTTGGCATTGGTTCGCATGTGACGTGCAGGTACAGTATACACTGACATAGGTTGTCGTGCGAATAATTGCCCGAGCGTAGGATGCGCCTCGATGTCCCAATTTTGAAATTATTCCGTCCTCGTTTTCTCTGCGGGCCCGCCATCGCGGAACGATGCTTGGAACTGAGAAGGCAAGGCTAGACGAATCAAGGAGAGGCAGCTGCCCAGCGCAAGCTCCCATGCCCGCTCCGCCTGACATTCTGACGGCCCACCGAGCTCCGAAGTCGATGGACTGCACTCTACCATATCTGCCGGCTTGACTGAACACCCTAGTCTGCGAGGGAATTATTTGCGCGACGTGACTCCTCCCCTGCCGACTGGGAGGATAGTCATGTCTCCGATATTCTCGTTTATCGTGGGTCTATCTCCCAGTCTCCGTACTCCTCGTTGCCGATCGATGGTGTCTTGGTCTGAGGTTGAATGAGGTTGCTGCCGCTGTGGATCTGGCTACCTCCACCAGACGCTATGACATGAGGCCGGGGTCGCAAAGCGGGGATGTCTGGGATAGCTTCCTGAATCTGACAAGCTGAAGCTCCCGCTCCCAGGATAATTTCCAGAACTTCGCCAGGGGTTGGAAGTACTGTGGCTGGTGAGGTTGGCGTCGCCTCAAGCCTGTCTCCTCCCACGTTCCTTCTAGCTACCTCAACGTGGCATGGTACTTGTCTGATATTTGTTGAGTACCCTG
Organism: Diaporthe ampelina; assembly: GCA_023522825.1. NCBI lineage: Eukaryota > Fungi > Ascomycota > Sordariomycetes > Diaporthales > Diaporthaceae > Diaporthe > Diaporthe ampelina. The sequence continues at coordinate 131,683 of JAMFTM010000128.1, read as the reverse complement.
GATCTCATGGTCTACTGCATACACTCAGACAACAGCCACCGCCATGGTCCGAAGCAGATCGGGCAGCACGTCTGAAGGAACACTGTTGAAGAAGTTTCCCAGGTCCCCTACTCAGTTGGAATGACATCCTGCAGCCTGCATGCATGCAGCTCGGCGGCTACGGTTGTGACGCCCCACAACCCACGGGAGACATCACCATGACAACGTCGATTTATGCTGGCCCATACCCCCAACGCCAAGGCTCATGTGCCTCGCTCTTGTTGTTTGATCTCCTCGAGGTTCTTGCCGTCGTGCCGTTCTTGACAAGAGCGAGAATCCAAGAGGGAAGAGATCATCGTGTCGCGAAACGGCAATGTGGAAGTCTGGGATCCCTCAGCAAGCACCCCCACCACGCCAAACGTATGAACCAGTGGCCAAAGCCCGGACAATACCTCTGTCCCGGGTCCCGCAACGGGGCGGCAGCGGACCAACAAACGTTCAATTGCCTGGATGTGGCCACACGCACAGAGAGATTACAATCAGCGAGCCGAACCCCCAACGGAAGCTGTTGCAGGCCCTGGGAATGGTGGTAGTCTGTGCGCGAATTGAGTTTGCGAGCTGGCCGGGCTGGCCTAGCCACGGCCTGGTGGAATGTCCACCCAACAACCAGGTCGCGACCCGTAAGCGAGCGGGAGGGACACAAAAGAAGCTTCAAGAATGCGACAAACAGCCTTCCTACATGCCCTGCTCAAAAGGGCGGTCAGTTTCAGTTTCAGCCCTTTTCGACGGAGCCCAGCTCTTTCACTGGCTCGCGAACCCATGTGGCGGGATATTGCCATGAACGTCAACAAGAGGAAACGGCCTACTCCGGCCACCCTCCCCCAACCTCCTCTTCCCGCCGCAGCTCGATGATTGGTCGGAGCCACGTTGGTAGTCCCGAAAGTTTGGACGCAGGGACCGCGTGCTGGGACCAAACAGACTGGTTCCTTTGAGCCTCATGGTGATCTGACATATCAAGGTGTGATGCTGTGGGGTGATGGTCCTGTTGGTGCGATTCTGTTATAGCCCTCCTTCCTTGCCCCCACTTCTAGGCAGCTGGGCATTCAGGTGCCAAACTTAGAACATGGACACCACCCGCCTTTCCCTCCGTGGAAATGGATCGGGGTCAATATATCTGGTGGGCAAAAATCGACGACCCGCCTTCCTCCCGCAGAAGCCCCCCGCCTCTCGCAACACTAGTCGGAGGATCCTCCCGGTAATTAGGCCCCATCTGTGATGATGCCACTTCGGCGTGGGAGATCAGCCGTCGCAGGAACAATCACATAGAGTCGCAGCCCCACAGCCGATAGCAGAAGCAAGCGTACTATATTCCCTAAGCTCGCACTGCTAAGCCGCTTGGGGCAACAAACAAGGCTGGCGGGTGGGCAGGACCGACCGGATCCACACCCAGCAGAGCTTCCACTGGCGAAGTTGAAGCATCGAGCCGACCAGGCCCGTCGACGACGCGCGTAGCAGGATTCCAAGACGTAGCAGGCATGGACCAACATCAGACGGAAAGAGGAGAAAGTGCGCGCGCGGGATGGGGGCTCGCATTCCGCTCGGGCGTACGGCCACCTACACTCGCCACAGCCGGGGCAAGTCTCAGAGAAGCCTTCCGGCACGCCTCACCGACAAACGTTGGTTACATGTTTGTTGTTGATGAAGTCTGTCGCGGCCAGAGAAGGAGAGACAGCATGAAGAAGCCCTTGCTACTCGTGTCACACAGGCCGGTGCCTATCCATCAGCCCCTCCGGTCTCAAGGCCCGGAGCTTCGTGATCCCTCTCCTGCCTCTCCTGCCTCTCCTGCCCAGGTCCTCCCGTCGTTACATCGCGGGGACGAAAGAGGGTCATGTCACGAGATGTCAACGAGCTGCGGCCCCGGCAACGGGCTGTGCGCGTAGGAATGGCCAATGACTCTAACTAACAGGGTCAGAGAAGAAAAAAGACAAGACGAGGAGGCAACAATTCATCAATTGTCCTCCCCAATGAGGCCGCATTGCCGGCGACCACAGCCGACGCTTGCCGTCAGCAGCTCTGGGCAGACACATGCGTGAAGCTGGTGACGGGAGGGGGCATCTGGTCGAGCCGCGGGGAGGTAAGCAATTGGGCAATGGCATTGGCTGCGCATAACCTGGGCTGGGAGGGACACAAGGCCCCGGCGGAAGTCACCAATTCGGACAGGCAGCCAGGGTGTATGCCCGTTTCAATCAAGGTGCGGAGAGGAGGAAGGAAGGCAACGCGGGGGAGGAGGCCAACCGGTCGGCGGATGACGTGAGCTGGTTCGCGATCGAGTTACCACATCGGGGCCTCCCCAATTGACCGGGAGGCGGACATCGAGCAGGAGGGGGAAGGTAGGAAAGAAGGATACTCGCTTCGCTGTCTGGCTGGCTGGCTGGCCGGCCTTGTCTCCTCCCCCAGGCGAGCAGGTATCACGCCAGCCAAGCTCCGGCCGAGCTGAGACGAGACAGCGGTGGTGCTTTTACTCTGAATCTGGCGATCAACAGTAGTCAACAATGGCCCAGCCCGGATGGGCGGGCGTGTAGATAGCAGCAACAGGCAGCTGGGGGGCAGCAGTCAGCCGGTTGGTAAGCATCACAAAGTGTGCGCGCGGGCCGGCGAGGTGAGGTCCAGGTCTAGGCCCTTTTTGCCTCCCCCGCCCCCTGGCTGGCATCAGCCTTCCGAGCCTGTTGCCGCTGCTGGTGGTCTCAGGCGAAAGATGGAGGCAAGAAACACGCAGAGTGAGAGTGTGCATGTGTGTGGCAGAAGCGAGATCCTGCAGCTCCCATCACACCGGGCCAGATCGGGATACCACTTCTCATCTCGACAAACCAAAAGAAAAAAGATGTCTGTCCCGCTGGGCTGCGCCAGCAGCGAGCAGCTGCAGGCCCCCACAGCTGCAATGCTGTAGTATGATGCAAAATACATCATGCGAGGGCCTGGGCGGTACCGTACGGGTACGGCACACGGGGAGAAGCACAGCAAGCAGCAGTAAGCAGAGCCCTGGTGCAGGTAACAGGTGCATGGAACCTTGGTCCCATGAGGGTTGTGATCCTGCGCCGCATTGAAGCGAAAAGGATCAATTGGGGACGGAGAGAGAAGAGCCAACAGTGAGGAAGAGGCACAGAGAGTAAGTGGGCCCCGCCCACACGCCCGATATCCCGGCACCATGGCAAGCGAGTGCTCCGCTCCGTAGTAGATGAAAATAGCACGGGTGTTGGTTGGTGCTAGCACCAACACCTACGGCAGATGACAAACTTGTGGACTGACTGACTGACTGACTGACTTGACAGCCGCCCACTGCTTCGCCCAGGTTCCAAGGAACAAGATCCCAAGCCCCCGCTTGAACCCCCATATCTGGGAGACGTTGTTCCTCCTCCCTCCTTGCGTCATGTCGGCTAATAAGACAGGCGGGAACCAAAAGAAGCAGATTGGCCCATCCGTATATGCGAGCGGAGGGTTCTGGGTTCTGTTGGTTCAGCACAGCATACTACCAGTGGATATAAATCCCTGTTCAGGATTGCGTGCAGCTGTAGACCGGGGTGCAGCTAATAAGACCATTGGACGAGTCGGCTGCTCTCTTTTTTTTGTTGCGCCTGTTGTTGTTTTTTTATCGGCGGTGCTGAGTCTGTGCTTGTTGGGGGTAATTATCAAATGCGACTTGGGCCTGAGTTGATGGGTTCCATTGGCCGGCTGCAAGACGCGATGTCCCTGATTGACGCGGCTGCGTGGGAAATCCTGCTAATAAAAAACCCGCGCTTGAACCCAAAGGGGAACACGCGACCAGCTGGGGGTGGCCCTTGTTCAGCTCGCTGTCGCGTGTGTGGGTTTGTCATGTTTGTCTGGTTCGGCTCTGGACGGGGTTCGGTTTACCTGGTTTTCCTGGTGGTGGCCCGAGTACCCATTTCCCCCTCCTCGCAGGGCTGGCTTGTTGGCTGCTCGGTCAATTCCATGGAGCTGGGTTCTTTTCTTTCTTTTGGCCCTTTCCATCGGAGGATTTATTTTTTTCTCGTTAGCTCTTAGTAGGCATATACGGGCGGGGCCCCCACCCGCTCGGCATCATGGACGCCGCCAGGAACAAGAATTAGGCGCTCGATAGTGTGCGGATAGTCGTCATCTTTGTTAATGCCGCCCGCTGTCCCTCCCGCCATGGTTGCTCAGCTGCACGTGGAGATTAGACCAGTAGGCCTGTTATATCACATTGATGCTATTAACTATTGTCATTTTGCATGGTTCTCGGTTACGGGACAGAGTAGATTGGATGGGTTGGACGGGACGGGAGCACGAAAGGGGGGGTGGGCGGCGTTCGGGAGAAGATATTCCCAGCGTTGGCGCCATGTGGCGTTGGCGCCATGCGACGGGAGACGGAGGATGCCTGGTTGCATGTTCGAGGACCCAGGCAAGGGCTTCTGTGGTGTTTCTAGAATGAATCTTGATTGTGTCCGGGGGGTGGTGGGTGGTGTGTGTGTGAGAGGTGAGTGTGCGAATGCGGTAATTAAGATGTTCATATAAGAAATGTGACGAGGGGCTCAGGGCTGTGAGACCCTTGCTGCTTCTTGTCGCGGCTGGAGTGTCGTTCGTGTGTCTCTCTGCAAGGAAGGAAAAGAAACTGAGTCTGTGCCGTACATACATACTACAGGCGTACATACATACAGATCCTGTGGTATGTTCTACTGCTGCATGGTAACCAAGCCCCCCATGCACACTACACTACACTATGTACGTAAGTGCAGCATGCATATGTCTTGTTCTTATCTCTTGTTTTCTTTTTTAGTGTGTACGCGTAGCAAACAGACCGGACCGAGAGATCAGAGATCTTGCTCCGACCGATCAGTGTGTGTCTGTGTGTTGTAAGTGTGTGTGTGTGTTGTAAGTGTGTGTGTGTGTTGCCCGCTTGTGTGTCTGTGTGTTCTGGCCCCTGTGCTGGACTCGATGCTCATCAGTTGTGAGTGCACGGTGGGATGTCGGTACCGGCAGCCGAGCAAGCTGATTGCTGGCTGGCGTGCCTCTTACCCCTCGATCACATTGGCCTGCTTCAGAGAAACGGTTCCGTGCCGCTAATTTTTTTGGTTTTGATCATCCCGAGCAGTCTACGAGACGGCAGAGGGGACCAACAGCGCTCACAAGTCAAGGATGGCTGATCCAGACAAGACCTCGTATCGCAAGTGCCGCCCTCCTCAGAGCAAGGAGCAATCTGGTTTCCAAGCACTTGGTCGGTGGTCTGTGATGGCCCGAGACAGGTCTGGTGGATATGTGTGGATGGTGTTAAAAACCAGGTGGGATCGTGCACAAGGAATAAAACGTGGTTCTGCTGTGCTCTATGGTGCTTGTGCTCGAGCAAAAGCCACTGCTCGGTTCTCTGCTACGCGGCCACAGTGTCTTTCCCTCCCAACCAACTTCCTATAGGACACCCTCCTATGGGAAAACGTTCCATAGAGGACCCTCCTGAAGAATGTGATCACAGAGGTACTGTGTAGTAGTTTAGCCAGGGATATTAGTGGCACGGTAATAATATATGTGAAGTCGCAGTTGCAGTTGCAGTTGCAGTCGTGCCCAGAGCCGGTGTCGAGAGCCGGAGAGGTTTGAGGCTTGAGGCTGGAAGCTCGACCGAGCTTTTGCCCCACCTTCCGACCCTGCCCTGCCACTCCAGAGCTTTCTTTTCTTGCCTGGGTGAAGGGTCAATCAAGCCTTAGCCTCCTCGGTAGTATCAAACCCACTTTTGCCTTGCCAACCACACCTCACACCTCACCAGCGTGACAGCCTCCTGCAGCTCAACATCGCCTATCACTCAGTCTGTGCTGAGCTACCAGAGTACCGTGTCTGCATCAGTGACACCGGCCAGCCAGCCCTGGTCGTGTGGCGGTTTCGCTTTGAGTGTACCGAGCAAATCCTAGCCACCTCGATTTTCCGCCCCTCGGCATCTCACTGGTCAACATCTCTGCTCTGTACCTCATCTCAGAGACTACATACCGTCACCATGGAGTCCGAGATCAGGACCGTGCTGCCCAACATCGACCCGGTCGTCTCCGAGTACTCGGCCGGCTACCTGACCCATGCATCCACCTCGTGGGCCGGAGGTGAGGACCAGGCCGGCCCCTCCCCGCTGGCCGAGGCCGCCTCCGTTGTCATCGAGCTGCTGCTCTCCGCCGCCGGCGACCCGGACCCCGCCAAGCAGGACAAGATCCGGGAGCTCGTCCAGAAATGGGTCACCAAGTACGACGAGGCCAACGGCTCCTCCCAGCGCCAGGGCCCCACCGTCCGCCGCCTGGACCAGTCCATCCAGGTCGGCGCCCAGAACAACATGTCCTCCACCCTCGCCGTCGCCACCGGCGCCGTCGACCTCGAGGCCGCCAACGTCAGGAAGGTCGAGTCCAAGGTCGACCGCAAGAAGCTCGAGAAGGCTGAGCGCAAGATCGCTGCCAAGCAGCAGAAGAAGACCTTCAAGACCGTCGAGTATGAGGCCTCACGACTGCTCAACCAGCCAGAGTCCACCCAGTCGTACGAGGAGTTCTACATGGCTGTCAACCCTCTGCAGGCTCCAGGCGCCGGTGGCAAGTCCAAGGACATCAAGCTGGACAACATCGATGTCGCTATTGGCGGTCTGAGAATCCTGACCGAGACCACCCTGACGCTGGCATATGGTCGTCGCTATGGTCTGGTTGGTAACAACGGTATTGGTAAATCTACGTTGCTGCGGGCTCTATCTCGCCGTGAAGTCCCTATCCCCACTCACATCTCTATTCTGCACGTCGAGCAAGAGGTATGTTGTGATTGGACCTGTTCTCTTATCCGAAGTGCCTGAGCTGACCATCTACACAGATCAGTGGAGACGACACGCCGGCATTACAAGCTGTGCTTGACGCAGACGTTTGGCGGAAGGTTCTTCTCAAGGATGAGGCTCAAATTACAGAGAAGCTCGCCGAGATCGAGAGTCAAAGGGCTTCGTTGGCCGACACCTCAGCCGACGCTGCCAGGCTGGACCGCGAACGTGAGGCCCAGGACCAGAAGCTCACAGACGTCCAGGCCAAGCTCGCCGAGATGGAGTCAGACAAGGCCGAGTCCAGAGCAGCAAGTATTCTGGCTGGTCTTGGTTTCTCTCCCGAGCGCCAGCAGTTTGCCACCAAGACCTTCTCCGGAGGTTGGCGTATGCGTCTCGCCCTGGCGAGAGCGCTGTTCTGTGAGCCTGATCTTCTGCTGCTCGACGAACCGTCAAACATGTTGGACGTCCCCTCCATCACCTTCCTCTCCAACTACCTGCAGGGCTACCCAAGCACCGTCCTGGTCGTCTCTCACGACAGGGCGTTCCTCGACGAGGTCGCCACAGACATCATTCACCAACACTCGGAACGTCTCGACTACTACAGAGGCGCCAACTTCGCCTCCTTCTACGCCACCAAGGAGGAGCGCAAGAAGACAGCCAAGCGCGAGTACGAGAAGCAGATGGCCGAGAGGGCGCACTTGCAGGCCTTTATCGACAAGTTCAGGTACAACGCGGCCAAGTCGTCCGAGGCACAGTCGCGTATCAAGAAGCTCGAGAAGATGCCGGTGCTCGAGGCCCCCGAGGCAGAGTACAGCGTGCATTTCAAGTTCCCAGACGTGGAGAAGATGTCGCCGCCCATCATCCAGATGTCCGAGGTCACCTTTGGCTACTCGCCCGACAAGATCCTCCTGCGCAACGTCGACCTGGACGTGCAACTCGACTCACGAATTGGTATCGTGGGACCCAACGGAGCCGGAAAGACGACAGTGCTCAAGCTGCTCATCGGCAAGCTCACCCCGTCGACGGGTATCATCCAGCAGAACCCCCGGCTGCGCGTCGGCTTCTTCGCGCAGCACCACGTCGACGCCCTCGACCTCACCCTCTCGGCCGTCTCCTTCATGGCCCGCGAGTACCCGGGCCGCACGGACGAGGAGTACCGGCGGCAGCTGGGCGCCTTCGGCATCACGGGCACGACGGGCCTGCAGAAGATGGAGGTGCTCTCCGGAGGTCAGAAGTCGCGTGTCGCCTTTGCGTGCCTGGCCCTCACGAACCCGCACATCCTCGTGCTCGACGAGCCGTCCAACCACTTGGATATCGAGGCCATGGACGCCCTGTCCGACGCGCTCCGGAACTTCCAGGGTGGTGTGCTCATGGTCTCCCACGACGTCACGATGCTGCAGACCGTCTGCAACAGCCTGTGGGTCTGTGACGGCGGCACCGTCGAGCACTTTGATGGTACCGTGCAGGACTACAAGAAGAAGATCACGGCGCAGGCCGATGCGTCGGGCGTTGTGGCGAAGCATTAGATTTGTCTATGATAAGCTGAAGGCTTAGAATTGATCTTGTTCCAATGTCGGCATCGACTGTGTTTCGATATTAAGCTTGTGACATGTGCATTGGCAATCTGCTGACGGCTTTTCTCTCCGACAGCGTCGCGTCAGCTAGTCAGTGTGCAGTTTACTATCTACGATCGCTTCCCCTTGTAAGCCTCTGGGACATGCTCCGTGTTGTCATTGTCCTCTGACTATTGAAAATCTCGAACCCCCCCCTTGTTCTTGTCGTCCTCGTCCTCATACTCCTCGTCCTGCTCTCTTATTTCTGACGCTCCACTCGCACTTGGTTCTCTCGAACGTCCATCAGCTTCCGCGAAATTTCCGCCTAGTTCGGAATGTTCCTGTGCGTCGACAACGTGCTCCTCACCGAGATCTGCCTGCTCATCCCGCCGCCGACGTGCATTCTCGGCCTCTACCCTCGCGTTGGCCCGGCTAATCACGTCGTCGCGCTGCCGTTTGGCCCAGTCCAGCCCGTTCCGGTACGCCGCAAGCCAACGGTGGAATTGGTCCTCCTCGTCGGTCATGATCCACGAGCCAACCAGGCTGGAGACGTACGTCGGGAACCCGTGCTGCGCGAGCTCGTCCGAAGGCGATCCCCCTGCAACGTCTGGGTCAGGCTCGCGGTGGGTAGCGTACATCTTTCAAGACCGCGGATGCCCAGGTGCACGTTATGGTGCGAGCAACTCGGGCTGCTGCATCCCCCTGGCCGCGAGCGCGCCGTCGTACGCAGCCTGTCCCCTCACCACATTTGTGCTACCGCTGTCACTCTTTGCGTGGACCACGAAGTTGGGGCAGATGGAGTCCTTGTCGCGGGTCGGGACGACCATACCCTCCAGCCGCCAGCGGACGTCCCTGTGGTGCTCGGCCGCGGCCGCCCCGTAGGCGCGGTCTGGGTTCCCAGGGGGGATTTCGCCGTCCGTCAGCGGTGCCAGGTTACTCATCGCCGTCTTGCGCCGGATGATGTGGGACAAGGCGGCATCGTCGCCCTGGAGCGTATCGAGCAGCGTCACGGCATCGTCCTCGTTGGAACTTCGCTCATAGTCGCTAGAGAAATGCTCGAAGTCCTCGGGCCGGGTCTTGTGAACGTGCACTGTCTAATGCAGCTTTGATCTCGAGCAGGTTATCCGGGGACTTGGGTTTCGCCCCACTGGACGAACGATGGACGGGATACAATATGTTGTAGTCGAGGAGATGCTGCGCAAACGCAAGGTCGTAAGGGGTAGTCCTGGTGCTCGTCGCCGTTGTCGTCGGTGTCTTCGTCGCTGTTGAGTTGTCCCGCGCCGCTCTTGGTTCTTCCTTTGCCTCTGCGGACTCGCTGGCGACATTGAGCCTGCGCTTTCCGCGACCGCATGTGGACGGACGGCCGTGATGGCTCGAGCCGCGTCTAGACATTGTCGTGTAACGATGTCGATGTCGGCTCCGGACCTCGCTTGGTGTGGTGATTCTGTAGGGACATTTCCATACTGTGGCGTGGTCAGAGAGGAGGCCCCTGCATGTAATCACTACCGCCGTGGGCAGATCGGGGCGCACAAGAGAAATTGTAAATGCTTTGGGGTGGGCGAAAGCAACATATAGAGCACATAGCATACCCCTCGCAAATTAATTAAGTCAAGACCAAGCGTGCGCGAAAAGCGCTTGATATCTTGATACTTGAACTTGGCCTCAAGCTGTCGAGGGATACCAGGTGGACCGAAGGCGTCCGAGCCTTGTTGTCCCTGTAGCTGGTACGTATCATTGCGCCGGTCAAGCTCTCGAAGCGCTCTTCTGACAAGAGGGATATGGGATAGGCTGTCCCAAAACCGTGCTGAAGGGAATACTGGGCCAGTTCTCCAGTTGTAGCGCGCAATCCGTCCGTTGTTGTGATGTTGTGCTGCGAGACATCATGCTCCCTTCCGAACCACGGGCATAGTTTTCGGTAAGCTCTGTCTGAGGGCAGCTTTGTTTCACGAAGACTTGCATGGATAGTTTAGCGAGGCTTGATACTTGAGTACCTAAACTGCTCACGCAGATGGCAAATCAACTGTCTACTGCATCCAATTTGCGTGTTGGTTCGAGACTGAAGTAGTGCTTGAACTTTACTTCAAATGTTGCTCATGTGTGGTCAGCAAATACACTCAGCAGTATGTTAGTATTCTTCCATCATATCACTCGGCCCCCTCAAGGCTTCCTAGAGCATCAAGACAAAGGACTAGAAATGTGGCTCTAAACAGCTAGTTGTCTCATCAATAACAACAAAAGGCTCTACGAAGCATTGTAACCGGGCTTAATGAGAACACACACATAGGAAGCACTAGGACAAAAGCAGCATGCAGTACACCAATTTTCATGAGTGGTGTTGCTTCGCTTCACCTACAGCTAGTAGATAGAACTTCAAAATAACCACAGCCATATACTACTACTGTGGGGTAGTATTAATGGTGGATTATTTTACCCTGAGCTTTTCCAGAACAGAGCAAATATTCCTTCAATCATGTATGGATTTAAAATGAAACTACCCTAGGGTATCTGAAAGCTCTTCCGAGCTACCCTCAAGTAGTAGCACTTCAGGAGGCTTTGCATCTCCTTGCCCAGGTACTTGGGCGTACTCTTGGCGCAATATAGTAAGTAGTCCGTAGCTACCTAGGTAGATGAGGGAGCCTCATTCTCTTCAAGCCAAGTGTAAAAACAAGGTGTGGGTATTCTGCGTCGATAGGTACAGCCCCACCTCTCCGAAGACGCGATGCAAGCCAGCACATTTGGCTGCACGTAGGCTCCAGTTTTGGCTCCATGATGATCAATTGCACTAGGTTGCTTTGGTTGCACTATCGCTGCAAATTTACAGGGGCGTCAGCCTGTGAACTCTTTGATCTGAGAAATTTTTGCTTATGGCTGTTGCGAGACACAACATTCCATGTTTCTCGGACGGTTCTTGGTGTCGAATCCATAGGATACTTGCTAGATGAGCCTGAGATTCGGCCCTTTATCTGTAAATAACGATCTTCCATTGGATGATAGACCGCAGGACTCGAATATACTCCCCATCGTGAGGGAAAGACCAAGATAGCCAAGATGAGTTTCGGCTTCGGAGTGGGAGACCTGTCTACTTCCTTGCTGTTCTGGAGATTGCAAACGAGGTCCGCAAGAAGATTTCAGATGCACCAAGAGATTTGTAGGTTCATTCGCCGTGCCATTCACCTGGTCTCTGTTGCGTCCGGCCTGATTTGCTGACTTTATACACGCTGTAGCAAGGTGCTCGATGCTGAAGTAAGAGCCCTATCTATAACGCTTCACGATGTCGACGTTTGGCTGCATCCTGCCTCTGAAAAGCAAAAGGAAAATGCTTCAATCGTTCTTGAAGAGTGCAGAATACTATTGCACCAACTTCAAGAGCTCCTGGGAAGTTTTACCGCGTTACAGGAGTCTCAAGGCGGCGGCAGCAGGCAGAGGCTGCAGGGCAAGGTTAAGAAGCTATATACCAGTGTCAAATGGGACTCCGAAGACATCAAAAGCTTCCAACTCAGGATTGTTTCCAATATCACAAAACTCAACAATACAGGCCAGAAGGGGATACAGGCGGATATTGATGGCCTTGTGGCGCACAAGGATTATCAGCGTGAGCCCTCGGTTTCTCAGGTCTTCTCTCCAGTGTCTGTGTACTAATTACAATCGTTTCGCAGAGCGTTCCGACCTTTTGAAATGGATTTCCCCGCATGACTATGCAGAAAAGCATTGCGATATCCTCTGCAAAAGAGTAGACCCATCTGCAAGCCAATGGGTTCTGGAGTCGAAGCAGTTCTCCACGTGGCTACAAGGCCCCGGAAAAACGCTGTTCTGCCCCGGAATTCCTGGCGCGGGCAAAACAATGACAACAGCTATAGTAGTTGACAATCTACTGTCGAATCAGACACCCTATTCCTTGACAGCCTTCTTGTACTGCTCATACGAAAGCCAGGAACAGCAATCCCATGGCCAGCTCATTGCCAGTGTCCTGCGCTCACTGGTACAGCAGTTACCGATGCTACCAGACTCAATTCAGCACCTATATGAGACTCAGGGGAAACTGGGCGCGCAACTCACGCCGCAGCAGATTATTTCAGCCGTCAAAACTATTTCAACTTCTGTTGACAGGGTGAACATCCTCATCGACGCCCTGGACGAGCTGCCGAGTCAAGCGAGGAACGACATTGTCGAAACGATGTTAAGAATTCAAAGTGATACTGGTTCGAGCCTCTTTCTGACTTCGAGGCACAACGCCGGAATTGAGGAAAAGGTCCAGCCAGACCCAGCTCTGACAATCGAGATTCGTGCAGCGCCCGAGGATGTACAGAATTATCTTCGGGCGAACTTATTTCGCCTTCCACGCTGTGTTTCGGGCAAAGAAAAAATCCAAAAATCGATCGTTCAGAGCATAACTGAGGTGGTAGATGGCATGTAAGTGCCTTTCCACTCACAAGTGTCGCTAGTTGTGGGCGTACTAAGGAGGATGGCTGATGTGAGAACAGGTTCCTTCTTGCAGAACTTCATCTGAATTCCTTGCAGAATAAGACATCCATCAAGGAAATTCGCACAGCACTATCAAGACTGTCTTCAGGATCAAGCGACTATGCTGCCGCATATAACGAGGCATGGCACAGAATCAACACCCAACCGGAGGAGCACAAGGATCTTGCCACGCGAACTATTGCGATTTTGGTCACAGCGCGCCGCCCGCTGACCGTTGTGCAACTTTGCCACGCTCTTTCAGTGGACATTGAAAACAAACAGACAGACGATGAAGAAGGTTTGCGCGATATTGAAGACATCCTTGCCACCTGCGCAGGTCTGGTCACCACAGATACCGGTAGCAACACAGTCCGCCTCTTCCACAAGTCCACCCAAGATTACTTTCATCGAAAACGGGCAGAGCTTTTTCCTTGTGCCGAGTATATGATGGGAATGCTATGCGGTATCTATCGGCGCACTAAAGGCTCTGATCCCTTGAAGCCTTTCTACGACTATGCTGACAAGAACTGGTGGTCACACCTGACCCATGCGACAAAGTCTCAAGAGCTAGCTGAATTAGACCTCAATAGGGAGGAGGCTCGGCCCACTCAACGTCTGGCTCAGTCAAAGCTTTCTGAACAATTAAGTATTCAGCTAGGGATCGAAATGTTCGGCAGCGATCCGACCCTCTATCAAACTATGCTCCGAGCCTGCGAAGCTGGAAAACAGAGCCTCCTCGAGTCTCTTCTCGATATCACCCATTTCGACGTCAAAAAGGACAGCAAGCTCCTTTCTATCGCAGTCAAGAAATGTGACGAAGGCATTCTGTAAGTGAAATGAGGTCTATTATGATCCCCACTGGTCGAACCAGTTACAGATAGCAGCTAATTAATGACCTTCTAGGGAGGCATTGCTCAGCCGGGGTGCAGATCCAAACTCGCGCGACGGCAAAAAGGGCATCTTGCTCCTTTATGCAGCAGTCCAGAGCAAACACAAAGGCATTTTGTAAGTATAATAGGCTCTACTACGATTCACACTGATCGATTTTGTCACAAATAGTGGCTGAGTAATGACCTCACAGGAAGATATTGCTGAGCTGGGGTGCGGATGTGAATGCGAACCTAAGTGAACGAAACAAAGATCCTGTCATCTTCGAGGCCATAAGGCTGCGCTGTCCTGAGATCGTCCAAATGATCCTCAACTTCGAGGGAGACGTGGAATGTCGTAGCCGGTATCACGACTACACACCACTGCTGAGTGCTGCCGCCATTGGCGAATTGTCCTGCCTCAGGCTCCTCCTGAAGGTGGGGGATGTCGCCGCAACTGACGACAAAGGCCGTGGCATCCTGGCTATAGCATCGGACAGTTTCAAGGAAGAACCGGTGAAGGTACTCCTTGAATTTCCAGAGGTAGATGTCCTACAGTGTGATAAGGAAGGCAGATCTGCACTTTGGTGGGCTGTATCGAGCTCGAATACTAATATGATTGCGAGCTTGCTCGAGAATCCACAGGTCAAGGACTCAGTCCGAGGTGGCGTCAACAAAAAGATCCTGCACGAAGCTGTCGAGCTCGGAACCTCGACCATGGGCTTTGATACCGTTAGATACCTGCTAGGGTTCGATGTCGTGGTCCAAAACTGTTGCAGGCTCATAGACGGGGGGTCGCCGTTACATTGTGCCGTTAGACGAAACAAGAAACTCCTGACTCCCTGGGCTCGATCAGTTTACTGCATACAATCAGGCTTGACGAGCTGGAGGATGCTCAAGTTGCTTTTGAATTCGGGACTCTTCGACGTAAACGCTGTTGATGACGATGGAATGACGGCACTACACCATGTCTGCGAATTTTCGACCACACAGCCTTTGTATCCCGTTCTCGGTGATCCATGGATTCCACCAGAATATGCCGTCACAGTAATGGGGAACATGCTGCTGAGTTTGTGCTCATCACCAGATATCAACATCGATGCGGTGGATCACAGGGGTGAGACAGCGATGCACAAGGCCGTGAAGGCTGGGAATAATGTTCATGTAGAGTTACTTGTGGAAATGGCAGCTTCAACCTGTGTGAGAGCTGCAGAGCAGTTACCCCTCGCGTTGCCCCTCCGCGGAGGAAGGGTGTTTGAAGGATACAGAGAGTTTTAAAAATCCAGATAGTTTGAGACCCTCACATAAGGAACTTGTCGAGCGGAGGAGGCAAGCCGTTCGTGACGGTACGGGTTGCTGAATGCTGAATTCCAAGTTGAAGGGTTTAGAATTGTGGTCTTTTGGCCAAGGCGACTTTGCGCAGCATTCAGAGATCTGTATTATCCGTCAATCGTCGGGAACAAGATACAATCATAAGTTCAGGGTCAATTGAATAATTCAAGAGACAGTTACAAATAATGTCAGATCACTTCAGGTGTAAATTCAGTTAAGGTTCTTTAAGAATAGGGAGTACATAAGAAGCCGTCTCAATTGATCTTTCTAGCACCACTGGGCAAATGGGAATGTTGGAACTTCATGTTATCAAAGCTAACTTGGAATCCCCATAGCATGTTGAAGTTTCTTTTTGGGACTGGACTTTCTTCATTGTGGAGTACTCTGAAAACGACATTCGAGTCAACCGTAGGGATAGTATCAAACCCCCAAAAAACACTTGGCCAAAAAGCAGCCGGAGAGATTGAGATGGTCAAATTGTCCATAATTAGGAGATATTGTGCTTTCAAGAAGAAGTATACTTAGGGAGGGAGCTAACCATTCACGGGGGATCAGACATGAATCTGTTGAGCACGAGAAAAGAAACGGAGTGGATAGGTTGTTGCAGGGTCCTGGCCAGTTAGTCTCTTGAACGTGACTAGAACTACCTAGATATTCCCCATCAAAGCTTTTAGCTTCAGATACCTATGATTGGGTGGCAGGTAACAGATGTGAACATCTCGAAGGGCCCAAGGGAGGATGCCCGATCGGGAGGAATGCTAACCCTGCCGCCTCTAACGCATCTTATTTACTTGTGAACAAGATCGTGATGAACATTCGGCACAGGTGATACGCACATATTTATACTTCTCTACAGGGTCACGCCATTAATGGTCTTGTGGGTGTATTTAGGTGTCCTTCGAGATCTCTAGTCTCTCCGACCCCGGCTGCGTTATTGGGCATAGCCTAGTAGAGTTCTACTATTAGGCCTATGAGTGCAGGAGCCGGCGGTATCTATTGATCGAACAACTGTCGGAGGCTCGGGCGGGGGAAGAAGGGCAGATGCGGTCCATGGGTGGCGGGTGTGCCTTGCCTGCAGGAGCAATCCGTTTACCCCTTCCCCCTCAATTGTTTTCATTTTTGATCTGTTCTGGTCTGATATGTTGTGGTTCGGTTGTAGAACAATGACAGCAGAGATATTGGCTAATGTGCATCAAGGTTTGATGGTTGCGTTGGGCGGTTGAAGGTTGGAATACATGCATGAGGAGCATAACTTCAGCGGGGCCATCTTGCCTTCCCACTGGAAAATCCTTCCACAAGACCTGGCGAACCATGCAAGATATCATAGAATCTCAAGACATACTACCGAGGGTCTGTGATACTTATAAATTGAATAGAGCCTGTGAAGGGACAGCTTGCTCGGGTGTCCGCTCTAAGGTCACGGTGTCTACGGAGTGAGCCAGCCTACCGGGCAGTGTTTCCTGGCTACCTCCCATGGGATATCCTCCTACGTCTCATTAGATAGCATCCCACATGATGACCTCTCCAAGGATAACCTCGTAACGTACGAGCTCGTAAAGACAACCTCCTATAGAGCATCCTCCTATAGGACAACATCCTACAGGATTACCACCTACAAATTGACCTGCAGAACAGCCTCCAACAGGATGGCCTCGTATAGGATAGACTCATATAGCGTCACGTATAGGGCCAAAACCTATGGGAGACCTGTTGGACGACGGGTTGAGGGGTAAGCTAGCTACGGGGGCCACCATCGCCCATGGGACATTTCACGGGTTTGGCTGTTTTTATGCGCACGTAATGGGGTGGCCGGGCACTATTCAAGACTGCTAGCCGTGGGAGTTTACATCATACATGGCACGGTGGGTATCAGCACACGAGACGAGATAGAATAAATCTGATTCGTAACCGTACAACAAACAGAGCATAGAAGTTGACGGCCAGCTAGAGCGGCCAGTCGAAACCTTTCCATCAACCCGAGCGATATTTAAAGACACTGCAGAAACAATATAGCCTAGTAGTATACCCTGACAGCCAGCATCGCATTCAGCCGAATGCTGAACGGATGGTGACGTCCTCTGGGTAGGAAGGCCTAGACTGGAAGGTGCGAACCAAGGAAATGACCAAGCGCTACCCTCCAGTTCATTTTTTCAAGAGCCAAACAAAGAGCATCTTTTTTTCTTTCAATCGATTATGATGTTGCACCATGCGCGATGGCGACCTGCTTCCAGTGGTCGCGGTCGGCCTCGAGCTTCCTGATCTTCTCCTCGAGCTCCTCGAACTTGATGGCCTTTCGCTCACGAGACTTGCGAGCGGCGAGGGTGTTTCGCGCTCGCTTCATGGCGACGGTGTCGTTGGGGTCCTCGACAATGATGGGAGGCAGAGGCTTGTCGCGACGACGAGAGTTCACACCCGAGACAGAAGAGTGGCGGCCCGTTGGCGAGCTAGAGTTGCTAGACTTGCGGCGCTGAGCTGGCTTCTCAACGGTTTCCAAGTCCTCAGACTTGGTGGCTGGAGACTGGTCGACAGCAGGCGCGGCAGGCGTGGCCGCAACAGGGTTCTGGTCCGGGAAGAGCGAGAACCAGTTGCCGCTGTCGTCCAGGTCGTTGGAGCCAAAGTTGGGAGAGACATCGCAGCTGTCGTTGAACTCGGGCGATTCATTGTAGATGGAAGGCGAGGTCAGAGCAGTGAATGCAGTGGAGTTCGGCGCAGACATGAACGGCTCGTTCATCAGCAGGTCCTGGGGCGAGACCGTGCCGATGTTGGAGCTGTGCATGGAGCTGCTCAGGTCGAAGGCCATGTTGGCCGGCGACGAGAGTGCCGAGGCGGGGGCGGCGCCGCCCTCGAAGGCAGTGAAATCCTCAAATTCGAAGTCTGAAGGACGTTGTGAGCGTTGAGTTCCTGAGCGAGGGAGCAGTCTCAGGTTCTGGCTCTTACCTTGGACGTCCATTTTGAGGGATGGTGCCTGGTTACCGTTACTCTGGTTGAACAGGGGGACAGGCGGACGTTGCCGGGACTGGTTCTGATTCAAAGCAGCGGTCGAGGAGGGTGCAGATGAAGCGTAGAAGTGATTCTGCGCGTTAAACCGATTGGGGAAAGCCGGGGACGAAGCAGTGTGGCCCTGTGCCTGGAGTATGTGTGCGGCTCGCTGACGTTGCAGATCCTGGGGAAGATTCCAGGGGCTGTGTTGTTGTTGGTTTGAGTTGAGCGATGCACTTCCTATGGCGGAAGATTGGGAGGCAGGGCGGTTAGGGTGATGACGCTTCGGTGTATCGAACAAGACGAAGTCCTGTTGGGGCGGCTGTAGGTGCTGTAGTTGTTGCTGATGTTGCGCGGGTTGTGCCGGCAGGCTCGGTGAACTGGAGGGAAGCCATTTTGACTGGGAATCCGTGGTGAAGACTGGGGGGTCTAAGCCGGGAATGGTGGCGGTGGGGAGACGCGAACTTGAGCTGAAGCTATTCAGACTAAAGTTCAGATCGACCTTTGCAGGAAGAGCTGAGTGAGTGGGGATGTTGGGAAAGCTGGTAAAGTCTGAAGACTGAATTTTGACTGAGTTGCACGGGGGCAGGCCACGAGAGGGCTGATTTAGAACATCTTGATGGTGTTGTCTCAAGGTGTTCTGGTTTATGTGTGTAATGGTTTGGGGTTGGGGAGGAAAGAAGAGGAAAGAAAAAACGCGACGCCTAGGTGTGGGTGGCGGGAGGTTTTAAAAGCCTCAGGCAGAATGTGCCTACCCGCGCTGGCAGCCAAAATGTGCGCCTGCCCCACCATCCGTCTCCCTTCCTCGCCCTCTCTTCCTCCCTCCACGCTTGCAGGGGTCCCCAGTTTGCAAGTGTGACTCACACTCAGCGCCCTTTTTCAATTGCTACACCCACCCCCTCAGCTTGTCTCCGCTCACACTCTTATCCTCTGGCTGTTGCTTACAAAAACGGTGGCCTAGTTCCTATCAAGTTTGACAAACAGTTTCACAAAAAGAGAACACAGTCAAGTGCAAGTGAACTGACCACTCTCAAATTCTCTGCTACCGTTCTTGTTCTCGATTAGGATTGTTCGCCTCCACGCATGAATCTCATCGACCTGATGCAGTCCTACGAGGCAGGACTTCATGGACAGTCGCGAGGGGTGCGAACCAGAGCAAGGCGTAGGACTATCATTCGTCGCAGACGTCGCTTCGTCTAGCTCTCAGGAACCCAGCCTGCGCCTTGCCTAATCGGGTCGCCGGCTTGGCCAGTGCGCAAATGCGCCTCGTTGCGATCCCACTCGACGAAGGAGCTTACATGTTGCTTCGGCATGCTGTGCCATCTAACCAGACAGCCAGATTGCAATCTTGGCCTCTTAAGCCATATGTCCTCAGCAGCCGGCAGGACCTAGTTTGAAGACGGCAGCAACTTTGCTGCCTGTGTGTGGGTGTTGCGCGTTGTGCCTGGGCATCTGCTGCCTTCTTGGACGCTTGCGCACTCAATTGCGCGTTGCGCTGCCAGACAACAAGAAAGCTTACCGAAAACAGATCACGATGCCAGGCCGCAACAATCAATAGCCTAGACGGCAGACCCGTCCAGATGGACCAAGGCCCACCGGTGTGCCTGGTTTCTTTCTTTCCCCACAACCCAATTCAGTAGTGTGCCCTGAAACACAAAATCTACAGAGCCGCGATGAGGCCCTTGACCCGTCGTCTGTCGGCTGTCGTCTGGGGGCAGCAAATCAGCACCACGAATTGGAATATGAGTCACTTTTCCCTGTCGCGGCCGGACACTGCGAAACACTCGCAGCAGAAAGCGTAGCGGGAAGGGGACGGGGCACAAAAAAGCAGCCATGCGCATCTCATTCCCCGGATCGGCATTGGAGCCACTACCTGTGTAGAATGCCATTTTGCGACCCGTTTCCGTTGGCCGAAGCTGGTGGTGCGACCGACCTAGTCGACCCAACCGACCAATCCCTCGGGGCTCCTCCAGCCAGAATTTGGCCTCGGGGCCCTGCCTGGCTTGGCCTCAACTCACCCTCTCTTGCATGCTCGAAGGGGTGCATTTTTCCGCGGCGAAGCAAGCCCCCATGACGGGACTAATGCAGGCTGTTCATCCCATTGCAAGTCCATACGCTATACGCCAGAGAGCGGCGCAAAAGGACCCCGCGAAACACACAGGAGAGTTGTCCCAGCGCCTGCTCCTCCACCGCCGCCGTTGGCACTGCGCAGAGGCGCAAGACGCTGGACCTGAACCTGAACCAACCAACCAGGCGCACACTGTCTCCGCCCACCCCGGGACCCGGTGCAACAACCACCCACACACAGAGCACCTCTCTGTCAGCATTGCAGTAGGGCGCGCATCACCAGCCACCAGGTGTCCACACGACCGGCCAACCAGGCCAACACATTGGCCCGTCTACTTGCGTCCGACGGGGGAAACAAACGAGGAGGAACAAAGCACATCCCGACCAGAACGGGCAAGTCCACGCCAACAGGAGCTCAGCCGCCCCCAATGTGACGCCCAAATAACGAGAGCAGGGCTTGGAAGGCTTTCAGGGCTAGCAAGATAGGATATGACCAACTTCTACCGTAGGGGCGCCCAACTCTGTCCACGAGCCCTCTTCCGCTGTCCTTTTACTGGCGACTAGGACCGCACCACCGGGGCTGCGTATCCTTCACGGAGTTAGTGCCTGGCCCCCATCTATTCGGTGGAAGCGCAATTTCCGCCTTTTCGGGATCTGAACACGACAGCCCGGGGGGTTGTAGCGCGGCTGGAACTAGTCTCAAGGACCTTTTTTTTCCTTCCCTCGCTGGCAAGGATGCGTGATTACTAAAAGGGCGTCTCGTGGGGGACTACTGTAGGACACAAGGACGGGACGACAGACGTGCTGTAGACACCCCTGCAACCCTCTCTCTTCTCTGTCCAGCACTGGAGGGGAGGAGGATACGTAGAATGGGACACATGCACAGTAAGCACGCGCGTGACCCGACCGAACCGAGCTCATCAATAGCCCCCCGACGCTTCCGATTACTGTACGCACAATACCTACAATCCCACACAAGCCGGGCGTAAACCGGCTTTCATTCTGTCTGTCTCCATGCACTCCGAGTCTGGCTTCCTAAAGCAACGGGGAGTGGGAGCACAAGCTAAGACCCAGCCAAACTCCGAAGGGGGGAGGTGTGGTGGTCGTCGGTGCTAGGGGCCGGATCTCGGAGATCGGCTTTCGTCCATACAACCACGTCTGGTTTTAGGCTTTTTGTTTTCTGGGATATGCGCTTCCGCTGCCGGAGCCGATGCGGTCCGTCGGCTATTGGCAGGGCGCAAACGACGTGCGTGTACGTGTGTGGTGGATTTGAGATGGTGGGGATGGGGCACCACGTACGTACACTGCATACGGGCAAGATCCGTATCTGAATCGTGTGTTCTGATCTAGATCTACTGAGGCATGTACGAGAGTGGGTACGCCACGATAGATGGCTAAATATTCGCCCTTATGTCAGAGCCCATTGCCGCGTTAGGCTGGGCTGACCTGATACGACCAGCTCAACCCACATATGGTATCTCTCATATCACAGACATCCAACACCAGGGAGACACCAGGCCAGTTTACACACCAGACATAGAATGATAAACTTGAATGATTTGATGTAGTCCATATTCTTTTGATCGCCCTCTCCGAATACCAGACCCTTAGCCCCTTGCCGATGCAAAGTTGACGCGGAAAAAGAAAAAAGAGCAGAACACGCAAGAAAGGGAGTAGTAGTCCCAGCAATCAATCAGTAGTGATTTACATTTGACAAAGTAAAAGAAGAACCCCGCTCCGCATCAGGAAACTGTAACGAGCCCCCATAGACAGGCAGGTATAGCTGCCTAAAAAAGCCCGGGCTATCATCATCCAGCCAACCCGTCGTAAAGTCCAAGCCAGCCATCGCAATGCACCCATGCAAGATGCAGCGGGATCACTCGCTCCTGTCCTCCCATTTCAAAATTTCACCCACTCTTCCCCTCTCCGTCCTCCACCTGGATTCCTGTTGACGATTCAGGACGAGGCGGAAGCGCGGATGCATCGCCATGGCTGTCCAGCTAGGAACCACCACCACCACCACCACCACCGCGCTGCGGACCGCCGCCACCGCCCCGTGGCCTCTTGTTCTGCTGGCCGCCGGCTGGCGCGCCTCCGGCTTCAGCATCGTGAGGCCGCTTGTTGCCAGGCTGGAAGTTCTGCGCCCCGGGGTTCAGGTTGGCCCCAGCCTGCGCGCCGCTCGCATTGCGGTTCTGGAAGCCTCCGCGCCCGCCGCGTGCTTGGTAGGTGCCGCCACGGCCGCCGCCTCGAGGCGCCCCACCGCGGGCTGGCACGGGGATGCCGGTCTTGACTGGTTGCTGACCCTGTTGAGGCTGGTTCTGGCTCTGCTGGCCCTGCTGAGCCGCGGCCTGGTTCGGGTTGACGGGCAGCGACGACTGCTGGCCCGATGCGAAGGGGTTCGCTGCGGCCGGCGTCGGTTTCGCCGGTATTCCGGACGCGAAAGGGTTTGGCTGTGCCGCGGCCGGCTGCTGGGCCACAGCTACTAGAACCGGCTTCTGCGGAATGGCGCCATTGGCAGGCGCAGGAGGTTTGTTGTCGGACGCTGCGGTTGTCGGTTGCGCGCCTAGGACAATGTTAGCTTTTCTCGTATTATGGCCGCTTAGTGAAAACTGAGTCAACATACCCGTGCCGGCTGCTCCCGCCGTCTTATCTGACGGCGCGGGTGAAGAAGCAGGCTTGACGGTCGCCTCTGGTGCCACTGCTGGTGGTGCCGGTGGAGGCTTCGCGACCTTGGCCTCCTCCCACACTTCACCAACACCACGCTGGGGAGTCTCCTTGGCAGCAGTCTCAACAACGGTGAGTTTCGCTTGCGCTCCCCTGAACTTGTTCTCAGCCATGTTGATCCTGAGGGTCGACTTCTTTGATGCCATGAGACCCGCCTGCTCCCTAGCAGCCGCGATCTTGGCCTCATGTTCGGCCTTCAGGGCCTGCTCCGCCTCGTCCTTGACCTTCTTGGTCTCCGCCTCGACCTTCTTTTTCAGGTTGCTGGAGATGATGCTCTTGATCGTAGCGTTCTCGCTAACAACCCTACGAGTGTCGGCATCACTGAGCTTCGAGAAGTCCGCCACGAGGAATGCTGAGAGCTCCGTGCCTGGCGTCTGCGGTGGCTGCTGGTTCGTTTGCTTGGTCGGTGTTGCTGCAACCGAGTCGGGTGGTCCGGCCGGATTACTTGCAACCTTGTTCTCCGCCTCCCATATGGCCCGCTCCTGTTGGAGTCTGAGTTCATACTCGCCTTGCAGCTTCTCC
This sequence comes from Diaporthe ampelina, assembly GCA_023522825.1. Taxonomy (NCBI): domain Eukaryota; kingdom Fungi; phylum Ascomycota; class Sordariomycetes; order Diaporthales; family Diaporthaceae; genus Diaporthe; species Diaporthe ampelina. The sequence continues at coordinate 108,404 of JAMFTM010000128.1, read as the reverse complement.
TTTTCCTTGGTGAGCTCAGCTTGGTTCTTGGCCTTGTCTTCAGCCAATTTCTTGTTGAGCGCTTCCCTCATCTTCTGAGACCTCGCGTCCACGATCGCCTTCTGGTTCGTTTCGTACTCAGACACCTTTGAATTGAGTTGGGCCACCTCGGCCTCCAACTCTGTTACCCTTTGCTCAGCTCTTGCCAGCTTCTGTTCTAGCTCTGCACGCTCTGCGTCAGATGTTGCCGCTGGGGCGGGTTGGGCCTCAGCATCACCACCAGTCTGCATGGCCTCAGGCTCTGCTTGCGGGGCTGCCTCTGGTACTGGCGCTGGCTGCGACGCTGCTTCGGCAGGCGCTTGAGATCCGACTTGCGCGCGAGCTGCGTCACGGTCTTGCACAGTTGCTGCCAGTTCTGAGCGCAACCTCTCAACCTCCTGGTCGGCAGCGGTCTTGGCTCCATTAGCGGTAGCCAATTGTTGCTGTGCGCTCTCAAGCTGCTGCTGCACCTGGATGAGCTGTTCTGAAGAGACTGCCTCGGACGGCACCTCGGCAGTAGGTTCTTTCGTTGTGGTGCTGGCGGATTCGAGTTGCTGTTGAGCTTCGCTGAGCCTCTGCTCCAGGACGGATTTCTCTTGACCAAGTGCATTCTTTTCCTGAACGGCTGATTCGAGTTCTGACTGGAGCGATGCCAGACGTTGGTTGGTCTCGTCCAGTTGCGTTTGCAACTGTGCTTTCTCTGCGTTCAACTCGGCAATCTTGGTGCTGTTCTCCCTGTTCTTGTTCTTGGCCTGCTCGATGATCTTTCCACGCGCCGCAGTCCAGTTGTTCTTCTCTGTTTCGAGAGTCGTCTCAAGCTCGGTAATCCTGGCCTTGAGGGGCTCTTCGGCTTGCTTCAGCGCATCGCGTTCGGCCTCGAGCTCAGACACCTTCTCCTTCATCTGCTCTAACTCGGCAGGGTCCACGCGTCCATGTTTGGTGACAATGCTCTCCACACGCTTCTGCCAGTGGTCTCGGTCGTCGGTGAGCTGCTTCAACTCTTCCTGCAAGAACTCCTTGTTGCCCTCGAGCTCGGATATGCTGGCCTTGAGGGGTTCTATCGTTGACTCCAGCTCCTTGATCTTGGCGTTCTTTTGCTCGAGTTGACGTTCAATCCGCTTGTTCTCGCTTCGTAGGGTGCTGTTGCTCTCTCTTATAAGGTTGAGCTCATTCAGCTTGTTCATCAACTCTTCATGCGACTTGCTCGTACTGGTGTCGTTCCTGGCCACGCGCTCCTGCTCCAGCTTCAACTGGTACTCTTCAAGCTGTGCTTGCTTGGCATCGACCTGCTGTTGCAGACGCTCGGCCTCGCGGTTCTTGAGGTTGTACTGGACCTCGAGAATCTCCTTCTCACGGTGCAAGTATCTGTTGAGTTCAGTCAGGCGCTCGACGTCTGAGCCAGGAGCAGAGTTGGTAGTGTCATCTGTTGCTTCAATGAAGGCGGTACGGTTCTCCTTGATAGCGGCGATCTGTGACGTGAAGCTGTGCAGCTGTTCCTGCAGGAGCTTGTTCTGTTGGTCGGTCTCCTGTCGTCTCTCCTTCAGATCGGAGATCTCTTGTCGTAATTGCTGCTCCCGCTCGGCAAAAGACCTCTTGTTGTCGTCAAGAGTGTGTTTGGCAGATTCGGCCTCGGCCTTGAGCGATGCCGTGTTGGTCTTCAATTGGTTGTGCTGGGACCGAAGAGCTTGCAGTGCCTTGGCAGCCTCCGCGTGCTTCACCAATTCCGTCTCGTAGTCTTGCTGGGCCTTCTTCGCAATGTCCGCCTGAGCGCGGAGATCTTGCTGGTGGTACTTGGCCCGCTCCTTGAGTCGCTCGGCGTCCTCCTTCAGCCGTGAGATTTCCTCCTCCAGGATGCGCTTCTCTTCCTCAGCCTTGCGGCTGGCCTCTGTCTGGGAGTCTCGGATGGAGGACAGCTCGTTATTAGAGTTGCTGAGCTCCACTGAGATGTTTTCGACGCGTTGTTGAAGCTCCTTGATCTGCGCGTCCTTGGCCACAAGCTCCGCCTCCATCTGAGCCCGGAACTGCTCTTGGACGGCGTTGTTCTGAGCGAGATCCTCTTCAGCAGCCTGGGCAATCTCCTTGTATTGCTCAGTTTGTGATCTGGAAGATTCCAGGTGTGCGGTTGCCAGATCCAGGTCCCTCTTGAGATCGGAGATCTCGTTGACTAGCTCATCGATCTGAGCCTCAGTCTCTGCATCCGCCGATCGAGGCTCGTTGGCTGTACCGGGTCTGGGGGTTGGTCGAGGCTGTAAGCGTTCGGCCTTCTCCTGAGCATTGCGAAGCTCAATGGTGAGTTCGTCAACGCGAGCTTGCAGGTGGTCTCTGCTAGTCTTAGTAGCAACAAGCTCCTCCTTGGCCGAGTTCAGGCTGCTCAGGAGCTCATCGACCCGCTGTTGATGCTGCTGAGTTTCGAAGTCCTTACGCTGCTGGAGCCTCCTGCTCTCTTCGATTTCATTATCGAGGTTGCGCTGTTTCGTGGTCAACTCCGTCTTCAACGATTGGATCTGCTCGTTGAGACTTCGCCGAGTCTCCTTGTCGGAAGTGTCCTTCTCGTTCAGTAGCGTTTGATTCTGAGTGAGTAGGGTACTGAGCGTTGCCTTGTCCTTCGAAAGCTCTTCGTTGTCCTTGAGCAGACGGTCACGGATGCTGGTGAAAAGGGCCTTCTCTGCTTCTAGATTCGCGGCTTTGCTCTGAACACTGTCTAGCAACGCCTTTGTTTCGACGAGATCTGAAGCTAGTTGCTGGCTGCGCAGATCGTGCTTCGCTGCGGCTTCTGAGAGGCTCTGGTTTCGCTTCTGCAGCTCGGATTTCTCGTTTTGCAGCGCTTCACAGTTGCCCTGAAGCATAGCATAACGTTCAGATGCCAGCTCGAGCTGACTACGAATACGCACAACCTCACTCTGCAGAGTGGACTTCTCGGCCGAAAGCCTGTCGATATGCTCACGCATGGCTTTGCGGTCGGTGCTGAATTCGTTCTGTTGTGTGTCGAGCCTCGCTTGCATCTCGCGGATGGCTGACATCGCTTCGACCTCATCGACGTTTGAGTCCTGTTCAATGCTGCCAAGCACTTCGCGCTGGCTACCTTCGGCGTCGTTGGCATCGCTGACCATAGCCCTCTGTCCTTGTGCCATACGTCGAAACATGTCGCGTTCCGCAACATGAGACTTCATGCGGACCATCATGGACTTGATTTCATCCTGCAGACGAGCGCAAGTCTCACGCAAGGAGACAAGCTCGTTCTCGTTGTTGATTGCCTGCTGTTTGGCAGCCTGCGCTTCGTCGTTCTCCATCTTGTCTGCGAGCTCTCGCGTGATCCTGAGCAGCTCCTCGTTCTTCGCTTGCAGCTCGTGAATGTCCTTGAAAGCGACGAATTTCTCCGTGATGAAGCGGTGAGTGTCTGACAGGTCGTCGAGTGCACCTGGGGCAACCTCGCCTCTCTGCAGCTGGTCGAACTTGACCACCTCTTCTTGCGTAAGTTGGTCAAGGCCCTTCTCTTGTGCGTGCAGATTGAAGACCAGCAATTGGATCTGGATGCCGAGATCTCGCAGTTGGGCCCGAAGAATGTTGGCCTCGGATTGAGCAGTGCCCAGGGCAGCCTCGGCCTTCCGAGCCGCCCTCTTCGCGAGATCGCGTTCCTGGAAACTCTCGTCCGCCAACTGCGTCATCTGTATGTTTTCGCTGCGCAGCTTCTCGATTTCTGCCTCGAGCCCATTGAACTCAGGCGCCTTGGCCTCAAGAACAGCCATGGTCTCGTCCAGCTCCTGAACCAGCTGCTGGTTCCGCTTCTTCACGGTGATGAGCTCCGATTTCACCTTCCAAAGCTCATCAATGGTCTGCGTCATGTTCTTGCTCCTGATCGATCCTGGTGTGCCAAATGGTGAGCCAGCCCTGAGGTGGCCATTTGCGACAGGAGTCGAGGGACGATCTCCGAACTGTGGCTGGGCAGGAGCGGCGGCCTGCAGTCGGCTGATTTCTTGCTCCAGCTCTTGCGCACGCTCGAAAGACTTTTGATGCTCTGCCTTCTCATCCTCGAGCTGCTTCTCGATGCGCATCTTCTGGACCGCGAAGTCGTCCTGAACCTTTTCGAGCCTGTTCTCAACCTCCCTAAGCCTCTCCCTGCTGGTCTCGGCCTGCTGGACTTGTAGGTCGGCAAGACGTCTCGAGGCCTCGAGCTCCTGATTGAAGCTCTCCTCAGTTCGTGCGGCAGCCTCTTTCAGCTGTTGTATCTTGGTGAGCGCGTCATCGGCCTTTCTCTGTGCGTCGTCCAGGCGAGATCGGAGTTGTTGCTCGCCGCGGGTCAAAGAGTCGATGGTGGATCGCTGCTCGTCGGTAAGTCGTTCCAGTTCCGCGATGCGCGCGCCCTTCTCTTTGCGATACTTGAGGGCTTCCTCGCGCTTGGTCTTGAGCTCTTGCTCGAACGACTCGTTGTTCCTCTTGAGGAGCGCAATTTCCTGCTCCAGGTTCTGCTCGCGCCATTTCGCGCTGTTCGCAGCAGCCTTCTCGGCCTGCACAGACTGTTGGAGCTCGGCGACCTGCTTGCTGAGTTCGTGGTTCTTCTGTTGGAGCTTCTGCAGGTCGGCCAGCAGCTCCGAGTTGGCGGCGTTCTTTGCATCGACGGCTGCGACGGTATCCCGGTTCGACTGTTCGAGCGATCTGATGCGCGCGTTCAGGTTCTCGATCTCGGAAAGACTCCCGCCACTCGAAGACTGTAGCTGCTGGAGCTCGGACTCCAGCCCTTGGCGGGTGGATTCTGCATGGTGCCACAAACGCGTTAGTGCCAGCCCCAGAGCCTGTCGCATGCAGACTCAGTGCCTCTGTGATGATGATTTAGCGTACCTTCTTGCTGTAGTTTTGTTCGTATCTCCTCTGCATCCTTCAGAGCCTTGTCGGCAGTGGCCTTGAAGGTCTGGCAGCGCGACTCGGCGCTGCGAACGGCATTCTCGAGCTCGATGTCTACCTGCAGCTTCTCTGCATAGAGGTTGTCGAACTCGTGTGCCTTGGCGGCGACTGCCTGCAAGACGGCCCTGACGAGGTCGGCAGTGGGTTGGGTGGCTGCTGTCTCGAGGGTGTTTTCAGCCACACCGAGATGGGTTGACAGGTAGCCAAAGTCGACAGCTACTTCGGCAGCTGCCATCCTTGCTGCTTGGTCAGTTGTCGGACGTGACCATGGAGGGTTGAGGGCAGCTGCAGCAGCAGTATCAAGATGGCGTCTCAAGAGTGAGGTCGTGTGGTGCTGGCAGTCGCAGGCTGAGGCCAAAATGGCTGCGCTGCGGGTGTGTTTTTCGGAGTGGTGTTGTTGTTGATGTTTCCGGAAAAGAAGCACGGGCGGCGACTGGTCCAATGCTAAGCTGCTGTGAGCCACGACCAGGCCAGGGGAGTTTGGAGGTGGGTCTGCCACACCCCAAAAACCCAAGCTAAGGCCCCACTTTAGCCAGCCGGCCAGCCAGCCTTGGATTGACCACGACTGCCAGGGTACCTGGGCCCCAGCCTGTTCCAGTGCAATGACATGCATGTTTCTGTTCGCAGTAGTCAACCCTCCATGAGTATCATTCAAGGCTAAACATCTGCAACTGTATGCAACAATCGAGTCAGGAATTTGAGATTTACAACATCTTCATTTATGATTTTCCACCCCCAGATAACATAGTACAGATACAGCAGGTGTCTTTTCTTTGTCCTCAGGCCATTCCAATCCTTCACTAGTAAATTGCACCCAGCAAACACACGATACGTCACGTCCATACAGACTCATTCTTATGGGATGATTTCTCCCACAGGATGCCTCGATGTAGGAGCCTCACTTGAGTCGGGATTTCCTCATGCGTATAGGTTACACTGATGGCCATTTATCACATGCACTTGGAAAGCAATGTCGTCAAGCCAGATCACATCAATCATGGACGAGACTTGGTAGATGCAGAATATGCACTGCCCGTATGACATCTCTTAGGGGGCCTGGTTTGAAGGTTTATCATTAATTGTACACTTTGTAGTTGTTGAATCCCATAACTCCCAACACCTTCGCTCCTTGAAGACACATCAAGACTCCTGATTCCAAACAAAAATACTTTTACAAGCGGCTGAAGCCACCCTCAAACAGACCAGAACGATCCGTTCCTGTCCGCCCTGCCCTTGTGCCCATACCCATGAGCCAGACCACCGCCGATGGCGATCGCGACACCCCTGCCGAGATTTTCTACCACGGACCCAACACGGCTGCCGAGCGTGTCGTTCCGGGATCTTGCCCTGCCGCCCCCTTGCATTAAGGCGCGGCCGCTGTGGCTGCTCGCGCTCCTCCTGGTGTCTGCGAGGGGCGAGGGGCCAGGGTTGCAGTGCTCATGCTCATTGTCGTGCTGCCAGAGCAGGGAGCTCGAGTAGCTGCTCCTCCTGCTGTGGTTGAAGAACGTGGCGGGGCGCCGTGGCGTCTGGCCCGACGACCGGCTCAGCGACCGCGTCAGTCGCAGTCGCGCGTGCGGGCTGCCTCGCGACGGTGCCTGGTGCTGGTCGCCCACGATTCTCCCTCGTGTCGCGCCCAGGGCGCCGGCGGTTATGTCAGCTGGGATGGCCGGGTGCTCGCCGGCAATGGTGGAGTGGCAGAAGTTGCAGGCGTTGGAGGTGCTGGGCCTCTTGTCCTGGGGTGACGAGTCGGCTTGTGACTGGTGGATGTGCTTTGGGGAAACGGGCTCGCTGTCCTTTCTGGCGCGGCCGTCAATTGTTCTTGTCGTTTTGGTGATGCCGCTGTCAACCTCTGGCTGGTCGAATCGGAAGCGCTCGTCCAGCGCCATCATTGTGCGTTGTGTCACCCCTCTCGCGTACTCGGCCGCCTTCTCCTCGTCTTCTCGCCCAAAGTCTGGCCCGCGCTCCAACGCTGCGAGCTTCTCCCACAAGAAGCAGCCTATCTCGTCGTACAGCACCGGGATGCGTATCATCTTGCGGCACTCTTTCGTGCCCTCTGATTTTGATAGCCTTCCCAGCTTCCGAAGCCCGGCCATGTTGTGTGGACAGTCGATCCGGATCAGTGATAGGTGCCTTTCCCAGCGGCCTTGGTCGCGGATGGTGCTGTTGATCCATTCTGTCGCGTCCTCCGTGTCGCCATCCTCTTGCGTCTGGAACTGGAATTCTTCTTCGTTCTCTTCGGGCGTCGGCGGGAGAGGTTGGCTCTTCCTATGGAGGAACTCGGGGCGAGGAAGAGACAGTTTGAGGTGGAGTCTTGCGTTGGTGGACATGATGATGGTAAGCCACTTGGTTGCAGAGATGGCAAAGTTCGAATGTTCAGCTCAAACTTTGCGTGGGAGCTGGGCCCAGCACGTTAATAGCTTCGACCAGTTTCGAAATCGGGTGAGCACGATCAATTGTTGAGCAAAATCTGTGACTACAGATGATTCTTTGTGGGGAGGGAGTCACTGAAAGGATGTGGTACTGAAAGGAAAGCTCCTAGCTTGATTGCAGCAAACTCCTTTGAGTGCCAAAAGAACACGTCCAGGCTTCTGGCCCCGTTCCCGGTGGTCTTTGATCAGGGAGGCAGTGTGTTAAATGAAGTTATGGTCCTGGCTGCGAGTTCAGGGGTTGCGGTATGGTGGGTGTTCCCGTGCGGATGCCATGGAGTTCCCGAGGCGGCTGAATGATGGTGATACTTCGGGGCAGCTTCTACAAGCTCGTCGATCTAACCCGTGGCGAATACAAATTCCCCATTTCCCACAATCCGGGGCCAGAGCCTCGCTTTTGTGTCCCCACGTGGGTGCGCCGGCAGTTGTTTGGCGCCAAATAGTCAGCCTTGCCCATATCTAGTTCGTTTAGTCGACTAGAAGCCAAGTGAAGGACGGGAGAAGGGTGCCACACACGGGACTGGGAGTCCGAGCCCATCCAAGTGTCCGCTGTCGCCATGGAGCTGCCGTCTAAGACACCTAGGGCAGATCTATCGTGGGTCACACGAGGCGCGGCTACCAAATTCCAAGAGCACGCCGGCCCTGATTGGCTCACGCTTGGACCGTGGTCGAGTCCGGCGGCCAAGAAGGGGCACTGGTTCCAGACCAGGCCCAGCGCATCGACCTGTCCCTATTTTGCGTCTCACGTGGATCATTGAGGCTGCGGCTGAGTAGCGGTGCAGAAATAGTCCTGCGATTGGACCTCTTGCTTTGTCTCCTCTAGACCCGAGGCGCAGCCGTGGGTATACATATACTTGAAGCCAAGACTCCCAAATGCAAACCCCTTTTTCAAGAGCTGCAATAGTGTCAACGCAAAATGCGGGGGGAACCGCGCTCTCGGTACAGTTGGTCTAGGCGTGGCCGCCTCGTTACTGAGTCCTCGTTGAAGCCGTTGAAGATGATGCCTCAGTGTCACTCATTCGAGCTTAGCCTGACACCTGTGCACACGGCCCATGCTGCACATGTGTGACTTCATTGTGTGAACTGGGATGATGGATTGTTCCTCTCGGGGCCATACTTCCACGGATGAAAATTCTGAGCCCTGGCGACTAAAACCACGGGCCAGCTAATTCACTGCGCACGCATTTTAAGACACAGCGGTGTACTCAGAACTGGGTATCGGCGATTATGAATGCTCCCAGGATGAATCAGTAGTATCGTCTGGCGCGTTCATCGAGAAGTCACTGGGTGACCGTTCTGGATCGGTTGACTCGCGCTGAGTACGGCTTGGCCAAATCGGTCATTTACTTCACTGGGCGGCATCGATCTCAATGTATGTAAAACCGAAGGCGCATACGGCCCCTTCACACAATTATGAATGCTCAAAGACCCATCGTTTCAAAAGAGCAAAGAAGGAACATAATTATGTTTACTTCACTAAAGTCATTCAAAATTACAGAATTTGAATGGGAAGCAGATTAGTCCATATTATTGATCTGCTGAAGCACATCATGGTGTCTGATCGCAGATGGTTTTGCTTAGAAGTAGCCCACTGAGTAGTCTTTCGCACAAATGCTTGACCAAAATTGGTGATTCTGAAACTGGCTTGTGATTATCCTTTTGGTATCTATTCTTCTCCCGAATGTTACTCCAAAGGGGTAGCAAGGACCACCTGCCCGGCGTTTTGAGAGGCGCGGAACCTAGGCCCCCGAACTCCAGGGGTAAAGATACCGTTTCTCCTAAGCCATGCGGAAAATTGCAGTCTGGCGCTACATGCTCAAAGTCAAGCTTACGACTAATGACGGGGATGAGCGCTTTTGTCCCCAGATTCCACGGAACACCGTTCCCATAGGGCTCGATGCGGTTGGATCAAGCTTTTTGACCACCCCCTGGGTCGAACTGGCTGCAGAGTAATCTGGAAGCACGTCTGGAATTCCCGGGCACTCCCACGTGCTTGTTCACGCACAATACAGGGGTGTTTAAGATCATTTAAAGACTACCAATGATCCGGATCCTCATGTTATTGCAGACCTGGTTGAGTGTGTCCAGGCTTACAGTCGTATTGCAGGCGAGCCAGAGATCTGAACATGGGCGTCTCAATCGTCACTTTGGCCTCTCTGGCCCTGGGAGCCGCAGCTCAAAGCACTGCCGGTGCCTATGGGCAATGCAAGTTCTTTCCTAAGTTATGATGTATGCGGTATACATTGACTGACTTTTCAAAGGTGGCGGTATCGGCTACACAGGACCAAGCGCATGTGGTTCAGGATATAGCTGTACCACCTACAAGTGAGCACAATGACGGAAGTGCAACCCTTTGGCAGGATAAGGGACTGACACCCGGTAAAAGCGCCTATTATGCCCAATGCTATCCCGGAGGCGCCACATCCTCCGCTGCACCCAGCACCAGCACGGCGGTGTCCACCTCGCGCACCGTGTCCACGACCTTGAGCCGCGTCAGCACAACGACCTCGAGCACAAAGCCAACAACAACCTTCACAACCTCGGCCACAAGCGCAACCGGCTCAGGTTCCAACCCCGGGACCCCCACGACCCTCCTATCGGGCTGGTACTGGATCCGCGGCGTCGAGTCACCATACTTCCACAGCTACCTCCAGGCCCTGCCCACGGCGCGCGCCGGCACCGCCCTGCTGGACAGCTACCTGACGGCCGGGCAGTTCAACATCATCGACGGGCAGCTCGTCTACAATACCGGGTCCGGCAGTGGCGCCGGCGCGCTCTACCTGAATGTCGAGAACCCGGCCGACAAGACGCAGCGGGCCCTCGCGACCACGTTCCAGACCACCAAGAACACGTACGGCACATTTGCGTTCTCGGGCGATACTGTCACCTGGACGGACCCGGATGTGGCGAGACCTAACACCGCGGCGTTCTATGTGTGTCCTGGCACGTCTGCCTCGGGCGAGAACGCGCTTTATATCAATACTGGGGCGTACTTGTATCAGACGCCGAGTGGGTGCTACGATGTCGATGTAAGTTGCTGGGATGTATTCCAGTTGCGGCGGATTGTAGAAGTAACTGCGAATATCGCTAACTTATGGATACAGATTCATTATTACGGAGGGTCTACCCCGAATCTGTGATGGGATATGTTTAGGGTAGCTGTTAGAACCTCACGTACCTAGGTAGTAGATCGGAAATGAATCGCTTGTGAAGCACCATTACAAGGCTGTGCTCACGAAACATAGTTTCAAACTTTACACCGTGGAGATGTCTCTCGATTGGAGAGATATTCAAAACATCGTTTCATCCAGCTGGAAGGACTCAATGACCGCCTGCAGGCGATGAGTCCACAATTTCTAAGCGAGCCAGGTCACCGAAACGTGACGAAATGCCTGAGGACATGACTACATTTGTCTTCAAACTATTGCACAGAGGGATAGGCACCAGCTGAGATTGCAATGGTTGAGTGAGACGCTATATTCAACAATTAATAGCATCCGCTTCTTGGTTTGGTCTATTCATTCAATCATCCACTCTTTCTTTGCCCTCCACCGTCCCTGCCTCTACCCATTCGTCTAACTTCCAGAAATTGTCTCCAGGATCTAGCAATGAAGCGTTTCATCTCTACGGACGGAATGAGGGACAAATGAAATTCCTGAAAACCTTCACGATTCCATTGCTCAAAGTGACGGCTATGTGTGCCCATGGCGCATCGCACAGAGCGGACGACAACTGCGGACCTCGATGGGCGCGCAAGCATGCGGCGGCAGTCGCACGTACGTGGTCATGTGGCATTTTAGATTGCGAGACGCAGAACTGTACCCCAACGTCCTCCGTTACGTTGTCGACGTCAAGGGCGGAACGAAGGGTTTCCTTCACAGCCTATAAAGCCAATCACTCCAGCTCGATGGTTCCTGCCGTGTCATTAGTAAATTGAAAGAAATACTTGTTAACCTGCATGCACATACCTGGAGGCTTGCTCGTAATGTCGTATGTGACACGAGAGACTCCGACAACCTCGTTCACGATCCTCCTCGCGGCTTGCTTGAGGAAGTCGAAGGTGAACTCATAGGGCTCGGCGGTCATGAAGTTGACTGACGCAACAGCACGGAGGATCACGATGTAACCGTAGACACGGTCATCACCCATGACACCAACAGCCCTGTTGGTGTCAAGACCGGCGTAGGCTTGAGCAATCTCGTTGTAGATACCCGCCTCCTTGATCATGGAAATGAAGATGTTGTCGGCCTTCTGGACGATCGCAACACGCTCGGGCGTGACGTCTCCGATGATTCTGATGGCAATACCGGGGCCTGGGAAGGGGTGGCGCATGACCAGCTCCTCCGAGATGCCCAGCTGACGGCCGAAGCCCCGGACCTCATCCTTGAAGAGCTCCCTCAGGGGCTCGATCAGCTTGAGACCTTGGCCGTTCATCATGCGAGCCGGCAGACCGCCGACGTTGTGGTGTGTCTTGATAGTTGCCGAGTTGGAGCCGGGTCTGAAGCTCAGAGACTCGATGACGTCTGGGTACAGAGTACCCTGGACGAAGAACTCAACCTTGCCTGCGTTGGGCGTGTTCTCGGCCGCCTTCTCAATCCTGACAGCCTCCTCCTCGAACAGCTCGATGAAGAGGTTACCAATGATCTTCCGCTTTGTCTCGGGCTCGCTGACGCCCTTGAGTGCCTCGAGGAATCTCGCCGACCCATCGATGACAGTCAAGTTGATGCCGAGGTTTTCTTGGAGCGTCTGCTTAACCTGTTGGCTCTCGTTGAGACGCATCACACCGTTATCCACGAGAACGGCGTGGAATCTGTCGCCTGGTTTTCAAGTTAGCATTCATTAACAAACTTCTTGAAATAATTTCTATAGAACTTACCAATGGCTTCTCGCATGAGCCGGGCAACTACCGTGCTGTCGACACCACCCGAGACTGCGCCAATGACTTGGGCCTTGTCACCGACCTGCTGGCGAATACGCTCAATAGCATGCTGGATGAAGTCGCTCATGACCCAGTGCTGGCGAGCTTTGCAGATGTCGACGGCAAAGTTCTTCAGGATTTCTCCTCCACGGGGAGTGTGCGAAACTTCAGGGTGGAATTGGATTCCTGCCGGGGTTCTGGTCAGATTATCTCGGACGAGCCACAGCAAGTTAAGCCGTTGAGCCAGCAGCTACTTACCATAAATTGGCTTGGTCTGGTGTGCAATTCCTGCGTATTCGGAGTTCTTGGAGCTGGCGATCCTGACGAAATCCTTAGGTAACCTGACCAGCTTGTCAAAGTGGCTCATGTAGACTATTCACTGGTTAGATCGATGTTCTTTTCCCCACGAATCTGAAGCCGTCTGGATGCGAAAATTGCTTACCGTGCATTGTCTCTCCCAGGCCCTTGAAGAGGTGGTTGATGTGATCAGAGCCGCCATCTTGGTAGATGTTCAGATCCTATTTGTTGCGGATTAGCAAACTTCTTCTGGATTTCATTTGATACCCAAAAAAGTTTAAAACTGAGATTAGCATACCGTGTGGCCGTACTCCTGGTTCTCGCCCGGGGCGACATTCTCAGCGCCATTTAGCCAGGCGATCTCCTGGCAACCGTAACAGATTCCGAGGATTGGTACTCCCAAATCGAAGAACGCAGGGTCGACGTCTTTTGCCCGGTTAGTTCATGAAGCTCCGGGGTTTGACCAAACAGGACTTACGAGGAGCCCCCTGATCCTTCACAGAGGCAGGTCCTGAACAGACATCAGCGATAGTCCCCCAGAGAAAGATCCATGGCGCTTGCCTCCGCTGAAGATAATTCCCTTTGGCTTCCAGTTCAGCTCGCTGGCCCTGGTAGGCCCTGGCAGAACCTCACAGAAGACATTAAGCGATCTGAGACCCCTGAGAATCAGGTGCGAGGTCTGACTTCCAAAGTCCAAGAGGAGGATGGTCTGTAGAGATTAGTACCATTGCTGTATGCATTTGACTGTTTGCAAGGTGACTCACGTCGAAGATCTCACGGGGCGGCCTGGCCGCAGTGTCAGCACCAGCCATTTCGGACTAATTTTTTGAGAACAACGATAAGTTGACACTGGCAGTGTAAGAGGGAGATCAGGATCACCAAGTCTTGGCAGCAGAGATAGGGTGGTGACGCCTGATCAAGTAGGTCGGCGTCGCGGTTTCGCAGAAAATTTAGACCATCTTCACTCGATCGGGATGCAGGGGTGGGGCCGAATCGGACTTGCATTTAAGTTAATCCGCCACGTGCCAGCCAAGCATCAGCGCAGACTGTCTCGCCTCTTTGGGCGAGCCAGACTTCACCTGAGTCGTACAGATACAAGATCCGATGTAACCACTAATTGGGATTCTTATCTGGGTGAAAGTCGACTTGCTGGTATCGAAGGACATTTGACGCGATGCAGGAACATTGAACGTTGCGACCGCGTAGTTTTCGCGCGTCACTTGCATGTGACAGTCCCCTCTGATTGGCTCCGAATCTAGTAAGTACCGTCCAGGTTGCGATCTCAGGGGTGCCCAGCCCATAACCCAGCGGTTTGCAGGTCACTCCTGGGCAGAGCAGCACGACGTCCCAACGTCTTTCCCCATGCAATCCGGGCTATCTAGAAATTGGATGATAGGGCAATCGGGTTGTGGAAATTTAGACAAGCCTCGTTCATGCACAACTTGTTGCTGTCTACTGTACGCTTATCTATAAACCCAAGTACTAATCTCTCCACAATACATGGTCTGTATCTATCCATGTCAGCCAAGACCCTGGCCCTGGTTCGATCTCGTCAGTCAAATCTCAGGGGCTCAGACCTCTGACCTCACATCACCATCCGTTTTCTTAGCCCTTGTGTCCTTCATATGCGTAGAATCATCAGGAGTGAATGTATGGCTAGTCAGCGGCAATTTTCAAATCAAATTGATTGCATTTGGTTTAGTCCTACTTGTTTAGTCGATTGTGGACCCCTTCCGCCTAATTACCAGTCGAATATCACAGAGGGAAGATATCGCCGAATCATTTTCCGATCTGACTTATTTGAACAAGTCTTTGTCTTCCGAGTTATCTCAATCCGAGGAGGAGCTGGCTATGACTCCAGACGAAGATGAATGTCTCATAAAGAAATCTCGCTCTAGACCGCGATACAGACCCTACAATCAAGGCGTGAGAGTAGCATTGCAGGACATGTAATCTCTCCCATGGTTCCGCCCCTTTCTGGGCGTCGGATTGAAAGCACCGTGACCGTTGCAAAGGCCCCAAAAAACACCCTTGACAAAGAATCGCTGCTGTCCAGTAGACCTAAGGGATTCTTCAAAATCATTTCGCTTGCATCAAGGGCGCCGTCGCTGTTTGGGACCATGAGGCAGAGCAAAAGTATCTGCGATCAAAAACTGCTAATCCACGACCGAAATTACGTGGCAAAACTTGTCCAATCCATCGTTGGCCACATCAAATAAATCCTCCCAATCTCACTGGTAGAAAGTGTGACATTCCTCAAGCTCGAGCTCCATCACTCTCTTCCAGCGAGTATCTTGCTCATCGGCATCAACATTGACCACCTATACGATCCATCGCCCCTAGAACAAGAAGAATTAATGAATATTCTATTAGCCCTAGGGAGGCTCGGATTGGCGTAGTGTCTGAAGCGTGTGGCCTTGATACTCTGTTGAGATCCGGAAATGCAGACCACGTTCCGAAGGCAATGTAAAAATTGAATCTTGGTCAGAACGGCTCGAATATTATAGATAATCTGAATCGGCCCTCTCTTACAGAAAAGCCAGCATGAGCTCTGAAAGTGCTTGTGGTGGACTTCGAAAATAATCGACATTGACGTACTCATTGGGGACTGGTCAGGGTAAAAGGCCGCGAAGTCCACATACGAAGTCCGTAGGGTCACGAAATTTCCTCGAAATACGCGCTTGTACCCATGCGTGGAAACTACTTCCTGGTCAGTTTGAGGCTATTTTGGTCTCCGCCGTATGACTGCTTTGCTGGCTTTCTGGTTAAGTGCGCCGTCGGGAGGATGCTTCCTAGCCTTGTCTGTGCGGTACGAGGCTAAGGCCACGTGCCTAGACTTCTACATTGTTATTGGCATTGTATTCTTTTTTTAACGCTGGGTCTTTAAGCATTTATTACTACCACTGTGTGAAGGGACCGTACGCCTTCGGGATGCATACGGATTAAGAACGCAACCAGCTATGCGGTGTGAGGCTGAGGGTACATGCCCGCAGACCAATTGTGTCTTCTTGTACTTTTATTGGCACCAATTGATTGTATTTTTGATATTCAAGCCTGGACTTTAAAGCGAACCACGATTTAAACGAACCGCGTACGCCTTTCGGATATATACGGATTAAGAACGAAACCAGGCCATAGAAAATTAATTACAGAATATAATTTCTCGAGGAGGCCCCTTGATCTTTCCAACATAGCTTTGCTCATCAGTCTCGAGCAAGGGATACCGGGGCATTGATTGAGCAGATCATGGTCCTCAAACACAATCGAAGAGTTGCGATCTTTGTGCATTTACTCGCCGAATACTGGTCCCACAAGCAGTGGACAAACCCCTGCGCGCTGTGCATAAATCGACGCGTATAAATCCGACACTCCTCGGCTATGTTCGGGAATTGCTATTCAATAAACTTTATTGAAAACCGGGTACATCTTCAACACAATCGAGCTTACTCCTACTCTGGCGGGTCAGTATCAGTAATACCCAAGTATATGTCGGTATGTGGGGTCTCTCCAGGCTATCTCGCTGTTGTTTTCCCCGCGATGCCTCCGAGAGGATTGCGGGGATGTTGGATCAAGGGAGGAGTCGACCCGCATCGACCTCCTCCAAACCCCCGCAAATTAGTGGCTTCTGCGGCCATCGGACCGGCGGCAGAGCACCTAACTAACAAGCTTTCCGCCCGCCCCAGGTGCCGCCCCTAAGCTTCCTTGGCTCTAGCGACTCGACCTCCTCCATAAGATGACCTCGGGATGCGAGTCAAACGAGCCCCTGCTCGCCTACTGAGTACACAGTACACAGTACCAGCCCTTGGAGCCACTCATCGCTGGCAGCTAATGCTGCGTCATCTTGTCGTACCTAATGACTTCAAACACTCATGGCTTATAGCCCCTGTCCCCGCAGCCCGGCATATGCCTAACGTAAGTATAATAGCCGGACATGGTGTCTAATGCTCACTCTCCTGAACACTCCGAGTCCCCAATGCTACTTATCCTGATCCACCCCTACGTACCTGTAGACCGTCAAACGTAGAGGCATTGATGGCCAGCATTCGCCAACAACAGTGAGCAGCCCAGCGGACAAGGACCATTCCACTCATCGTAACCTCACAATGGCTGTCGACATCGCCTCAGCGGACCATGGGCCCGCCCAGGACAGCAAGTCTCCCGTATCTCGGGACAACAGCTCGCTGGGACCCGGCTTCGAGGTCGATGCCGCCACGGAGAAGCGACTCGTACGCAAGCTCGACCGTAGGCTGGTCCTGCTTGCCTTCCTGTGCTATATGGCTGCCTTCCTCGACCGCTCCAACATTGGCAACGCCGAGACGGCCGGTATGAGCAAGGACCTCGGGTTCGACAACGCTCAGTATCAGGTAAGCTGTCCAGTGATGCGCCAATTTGCAGGAAGAGGTGCCCTCCATCACTGGCTTCAATGCGTTGCTGACGTGGCTCACAGTGGCTGCTCACGATCTTCTACATCCCTTACATCCTCTTCGAGTGGTTTGCACTCATGTGGAAGATCCTCCCGCCGCACATATGGGCCTTTGCGACTGTCTTCACGTGGGGCATCGCCTCCATGCTGCAGGCCAGCGCCTTCAACTGGGAGGGCCTGATGGCGTGCCGCTTCTTCCTCGCCATGGCCGAGGCGGGCTTCGGGCCCGGCATACCGTACCTCTTCTCCTTCTTCTACACGAGGAGGGAGCTCGGCTTCCGCTGCGGCATCTTCCTCTCGGCCGCGCCCCTCGCGACCACCTTCGCTGGCGCCCTGGCGTACGGCATCACCGGGGGTCACTATAGCATCGCCAGCTGGCGGCTGCTCTTCATCATCGAGGCCATCCCGCCCCTCATTCTCGCCGTTGCCGTTCTGTTGTACCTGCCCGATTCGGCCGCGTCCGCCAAGTTCCTCACCGAGGAGGAGAAGGCCATCGCCCGTGCCCGGGCCATCAACCACTCGGGACAAGAGAGCGGTACCGCGCAGGGCCACAGGCTGGGCAGGATCAACCCGCACGACATCCTCGAGACGATGAAGACACCGCAGGCATGGGTTATGGCCATGATGTACTTCAGCTGCAACGTCGCCTTCGCGTCGCTGCCGGTGTTCCTGCCCACCATCCTGCAGGGCATGGGCTTCACCAGCGTCAACGCGCAGGGGCTGACGGCGCCGCCGTACTTCCTCGCCTTCTTCGTGTGCATCGCCTCGACATACGTCGGCGACCGCACCCAGCAGCGCGGGCTCCTGATCACGGGGCTCTCGCTCGTCGGGTGCGCCGGCTACGTGATGCTGGCGGCCTCCAAGTCCGTCGGCGTGCGCTACGCCGGGGTCTTCCTGGCCGCCGCGGGCGTCTTCCCGGCCATCGCCAACATCCTGTCGTGGGTGCTCAACAACCAGCGCAGCGACACGAGGCGCGGCGTGGGCATCGCCGTCATGAACATCATCGGCCAGTGCGGCCCGCTCCTCGGCACGCGCGTCTTCCCGTCGCGCGAGGGGCCGTACTACGTCAAGGGCATGTCGGTCTGTGCCGCCTTCATGGCCTTCAACGCGGTGCTGGCCTTCAGCCTGAGGATGTACTTCAAGGTGCGGAACGACAGGTGGGACCGGGCTGCGCGGGAGGCGCCGGTAACGTCCGACAAGGCTGGGGGTTACGAGCACGCCCCCGATACCACTGGCAACAAGCACCTGGAAACGGCCGCTGGGGCGGAGGCGAACGGGTTGGAGAACTCGGCGGAGTGGAGGTTTGCGTTGTGAGAGGTGAGAGGAGAGTGGAAAGAAGGCTGCGCTCAGGTACGCCTGGTGCAACCTTTGACGCTGCCGTTTTTGGCGGACGTCAATCTCGGTCTGGGAGGCGTGCTAATTAAGTACGTATATATACACCGCGGTTTGAGTCAAGTGACACCGGTGCTCATCTTGGCCTTTGTTTCAAGGTGTGGATCGCAAAACGCCGGCGGCCAGCATATACAGATACTTGAAAAATGTTGATACTCCTGAGAAGTAACTGCCACGAAGCTCAACCTAGTCAAGCCTCAACAAAGACGACAGAGAACCATAACTACTTGTCCCACCAGGCTCCAAAAGCCTCCCTGGGACACCCCGGATTGCGCCGCCAGGATGATCTTCCCCGGCCCACTGCGACCCTCCTTCTCCCCTCCGCTTCCGCCGGCTACCAACAGCGAGGGGCGAGAACTCCGCGGAAGGAGGAATGCAGAACGCACAAGCAGCAAGTGGGTGGGGCACAAGGGCAATTCGGCAACGCTGGCTGGCAGGCAGGTAAGCAGGTAAGCAGGAACCCCAGGAAGACTTGGCCAGAAGCGGGTGTTGCCCATTGACGGGCGCCTGCGTCGGACGACCCGTAATCATTGGGTTACGCCAGCTTCCACACTTCTTTCTTCCCCCTCTCCTTACCCCCATATCATCATTCCCAGTGACACCCAGCTACCCGGCGGCTGGGCGGATAGGAAGGGTGGTGGGAGGGGGAGGGGAAGATCTCGTGGCACGGGACACACACACAGGACGCGCCGAGGCCGAATGTTGCGTACGGTCGTACGAAGCGAGACATGCCGGGTTGTTCTCGTCCTCTGATTATCGTCCACAGGCACGTTGCCTCTGATTGGCGTCACCGACGGGCCAAGGTACCCAGGCCCAGCCAGTCCACTTCCCGAGTTCTCATTGAGAAAAAGTAGCAACCAGGGCAAAGTCAAAGAGGGACCTCGATGGGTCAGTGATGATTCGGGATGAAACTATCGACAGTATGTGAGCGAGCCTTTTGTCCTCGTGATGGTTGGTAATAGACATGTATGCGTATGTGTGTGTGTATGTGTGTAAGAGTGAGAGAGGAGAGAGAGAGCCTGACAACCCCTGCAACAACCCGGAGTAATATGTCGGGAGAAAAGACAAACTTGGAACACAAGACAACGCGTGACGAGCTTCGGGGAATTCCTCCGCCAGCCGCCTCCCCAATGCGCAGCAGATCGTCCACCTTTTTTCCCCGGCCCTAGTAAGGCACGAAAGCACGACAGCCGCACCACACCACATCACCCACCCATTATCCCCCGACAAACGAATTAGGCACTGGATATGACAGGAGAAGAGAAAAGAGAAAGAAAAATCGAAATACACCTTTCCCCATCCGGTAGGGAGCCTCACGCAGAAGCCGAAACAGCCATCCCGGCCCCGGCGGCCCCGGCCCCAGCCCCGGCGCCCCTGCCCACCCCGCCGCCGCTCCGGTAGCTCATCCCGAGCCGCTGGAGCATGTGCTCCTCGACGGTGACGACGCGGCCCCCGACGGGCTCGCTGCCGTCAAAGGGCGCCAGCTGGGCCTCGGCGTTGCCGTCGAAGAAGAAGGGCACCGAGTAGCGGTGCCCGCCGCTCGAGTTGATGACGCGGTGCACGGCGCTGCGGTAGATGCCCTTTGTCCACAGCGCCAGCATGTCGCCGATGTTGACCACGTAGGCGTCCGCGTTGGGCGCCACGCCGTGCCACGTGCCCGTTTGTGGGTCCTGGACCTGAAGGCCGCCTGCTGAGTCTTGGAGGAGGAGGGTTATGGCGCCTTTTGTTTGTCATTATTAGTTGGGGAGGACAGGAGAGATTGGTTCACAAGGAGTGGAGGAGGGAGGGTGAGATATGGATGATATCATTCGGGTCACATGCATTACCAGCACCAAGGACAAGAACACAGATGATACCGTGAGCAAGACGTACCAAAGTCAGTGTGCGCACCAGCACCAAGCTGCTTCTGGTTGCGGGAGGCAGGAGTAACGTGAGCCTGAGGCTGAGGCGGGTAGTGAAGGAGGCGCATGATACAGACGGGGTCGTTGGACACGAACTCGTGGAAGATGTCGTCGCCGTAGGGGAGCCCCTTCGCCAGGATCTCGAGGACGCGCATCGAGAGGTCCATGACGGCGGCGTAGTACCGCTCGGTGGGGAGGCGGAAGTCGGACTCGGGCATCGAGGCTGGGAACATGTTCTGGCCCAGCAGCTCCGGGTGAGCCTTGACCTTGTCTGACTCGAGGGGGAGGTCCATGCCGATGTAGAAGCCCTGTGTTTTGTCGCGGTTGGCATGATTTCCCATTTTCATTTCCCTTGATGAGCGCTGTAGACGACAACTCCTTCGTCTCTTTCCTGTTTCCTCTCTTTTCCCCCCAGTTTCACCCTTCCTTCTGACAACATGATACTACACCACACAGGCAACATACCCAAACATGTATGGACATGAATATGCTAGGCTGGGTGCTTTGCTCTCACCTCTTTCAGGTCTGGCAGGGTATCCTCCTGCAGTGTCTGGGCACCGATGATCTCGTAGCCCCTGTTCTTGATGAGCGGGTGTCGCACTGCCTCCTTCTCAGCCAGGGGCAGGTCGAAGAACCGCTTGGCGGCATCCAGCACACCGTCCTGCATCTCGCGCGGTATGCCGTGGCCGACGAGGGAGAAGAATCCAGTGGTCATGCAGGCGTTGCGCACGTCATCGACGACCCTCCTAGCGGCGTCGGTGGAGGCATCCTCGAGGTAGGGGCTGATGTCTATGGTTGGGATGTGGAAGCTGGAGGGCTGTGATGTTGGTAATGATGATGGGTTCATGGTGCTGATGTGGAAGTAATGATGGCAAGAATGTACATAAGACGGGATTATTGATGGGGATGATAATTATATTGGGAGAGAGGTGAGGAGAAGGAGGTGAAAGGGAGGGCAGGTTGTGCGAGTTCAAGGTTTTTGACGGGTTAGCTGTTGGGTTTGAGGGGGAAAGTATATCAACAATAATAATACTAGTGGTAGTAGTGACAAATAATACTATTGTGGTTGTCGTTGTTCGTGACGTCGTGAGGCACAGAGAGTGGACCGGTGAGAACAGACCCGAACGAAGCTACATATATGCTTCCTGGCGTGGCAAGCTTGGAATGGCCCAACACCGGCAGCAGGAGCAGGAGGAGTAGCAACCATGGCCCCAACAAGCCCCGATGGCGAGTCAGAAGCACAAACATTCGATCAATACAAAGAAAGCAAGTACTACGACGACCGAATCCGATGCCTCCATCGACCGCCCCCCCTGCCCGCGCAATGCCATCGACCATCGACCATCGAATTTGGCATAGGCGGTGGCTCCATATTGTCGCAGCCTGCCCTAGGTCTTGTGTAGGTATGGCGTTGTGCGTGGTGCATGCGTGTGTGAGAGTGCTGCCCAGGTGGTGAGTGTGTGGGAGTGTGTGAGTGCGTGCAGGGTGAGTGTGTTTGTACGATTGTTTGCCCCGTACTGCACAACATACACATGTGCAGTGCTCGTGTGCTCTAGCTTGTGTATTGTGGGTGTATACTGTCCGTGTAAGTGTGTGCGTGTGTGTGTGTGTGTGTCTGCATCATAGAGTACCGCATTCCCGGGCCGCACGCAGCACGAGAAAAAAAGAGACACAGATCGAGAGACATAGACACAAGACAGGTGGACAGACAACCCCCGATTCCCGCAAGACATCAAAAAGCCCCCATCAGGGTCCAGCCAACAAGCAAAGCAGATTTGAGTTACGCAGGCCATCGGCTTCGGTATGGCCGCCACAATGCACCCCACTGACGCCGTTGAAGATTCGGGGCTGCAGTGCACCCATCGCACAGGCGGCCGGAGCCTGCCGGGGGCCTGGCCCGCGGACGAATTGGGGGGCGCGATTGGGGGGGGGCTTGAGAGGGGCAATAGTCTGGTCCTGGATGTGGTCTGGCCTCGGTCTCTGTAGACAGCTGGGGCATACTATGTACCTGTTGGGGCTGGAATAGGTATCCGGATAGGTAGATAGTTTAGTTTGGGGAGCAGCAAGCAGGGTGCAGATTAGGTTTGGTATTTGCTTGGTCGATCACGCCTTGCGTTTCCGAGCCCCTGTGCATATCATCATCGACGTGGACACTCGCGTATCCACATACGTGCGTAGACACATGCGCCAACATCACACAGGCACACCTTCACGGCCCATGCCTGGCTATCGACACCCACAATCCTGGGAAGATCCGCCCCTGGGTCGCTGTGTGATATGTGCTTTGCGTGTGCTTGTGTATGCATCGGTATCTCTGCATGTTGCAGCACAGGTCACCGGCATATACCTGACAGGTCGCACGCATCCTCTCGAAACTTCCCCCTTTAAGGCATCGGTGTCGACCTCGCCTTCATCTTGGCCCCGCCGTGCCACTGGCCCTTCCACCCGGCCTCCTCTCCTCTCGCGTCTTTCTTTGTCTTTGTCTCCTTTTCTTGCTCAACCACTACTGCAAGGTGCCATACGCGAGCCTCCTCCAATGTCGCAGTTGGTAGAAGGGAATACCCGCGCAGGTTAGCTACCAGCCCGCCGGATCGTCTCGGAACGATTGGGTCGTGGAGGCTGCCACACGTGTATGTGAGCCGTCATCTGGGACAGTCTCGTCCGCCCACCTGGATGCAGCCGCCCGTGGTCAGCAGCTCGCTTGTTCGGCCGTATGCATCGTAGCGCATGGGTATGAAAAGGAACGAGGAGCTGTTCTTCCTGCCCTGCACCTCGGTTGACCGAACCCGCATCCAGCCTTGCTCTCGGGGGCTCCTCGGTGGGCTCCCAGGCCAGGCCGAGGTTGCTCTGTTGTGTGCGATGGTGCTCCCAAGACGTCCTGCCGGTAGAGCGGTAATTTTTCGCGGCTCGGGACAGGCTCGCCATCGGGTTGTTGACATCTCGCGGCCCGTCACAGGAAACCGACCTCTCTCTCTCTCTTCCCCACTCATCATCCACAAAGACAACCCCACGACGCCTAGGAGGTCATCCTCAGCCCTCTTCCCATCTCGATCCGAGCCCGTGGCGACCTCCTGGCCAAACAAGATCAACTAGATAAGCGAGGCGCACGCACTCGGCTATGCACGAGCGAGACGAGGGCTGCACCCCAAGTCCAGGGGCACGCTTACGGTGCGCCGGCCTTGGACGACCCCTCATGACATCGTGTCATAGCGCCCTCATCCTCTGAATCGGCTGTCCAGGCGCCGCTCAAGTATGCGTGCCCTGCGAGGGTGTTCGGACGGCGCCGACAAGCAAAAAGACACGCGACGTCTCTTCACTGTGGGAACTTGGTTGGTTAGCCGGCGATATGTCCTGACTGGAAGATGAGATCAACATTTCTGAACACCGAAATCGATCCTCTCCTTTCAAGACCACCGTCATCTTATGCGTGACCAGGCATGCCGGCGTCGCATACTGCACTTGAGCCTGAGAAGTATGACGCCTTGCTTGTGACTGATATCCCATCCATGCAGGAGCTTGTCGCCGAACAGAACAGCCCTGCCCTCGCCAGCCTCAGGACGCGATCGATGGAACCGTCTTCCGCGCGTGCCAGACAAACCTTATTCTTGGCATATTCGCGAGGAACAGAACACGAGGCCGACAGTCTCAAGTCGCCAGGGATCAGGAAATGCGGTGGCTAGGATTGAAAACACATCGAGGGCGTCTCGATGCTTATCGGCCGAGGCTCTCGTGGTTGGTGAAAGTGCTCAAGTGAGGGGTGGCGGAGCGAGGAAAAGTTGGGAGATAACATGAGCTAAGTTGGGCACAAGTGTCAGAATTGGAATGGTGTGGCTGTTGCGTACGTATGCCTCTCCTCCCCAGTTTCGCTGGGCCAACAGAAACGAAACATGACACGACTGGCTGGATTGGCTGGTTGGCGGACCGACTGCATTATACGTCTAAACGTCTGTACGAGTCCGGCACGATACGTGCCCGCTCTGCTCTAATCTCGGACCGGTCAAACTGGAGGGCTACCCACTCTATAAACAACAACGCAAAATTTCCTTGACCGGGGGTCCTTCAAAGCGTAGCCCTGCCCGGGTGCTCCCAGCTATCCGACACAGTGGGTCCGTATAGGGGGACCGCGTATTGTATAACACCTCATTGGCTGGCCCTGCAGGAGAGGAGCCGCAGGATCGAAGGGACGAGTGAATACGATCCAATCGGACAGCGTCGTATACGCGCATCCCGCCCGGACGGGGCCCGTATTCGATGCCCGCCCGAAAGGGCCCACCCACGCCCAGGTCCAAGCCTCTCGGCCCCCCGCGCCTGGCCAGCCCACGCCGGAGCTTCTTTCTACGTGTAAGACGGCAATCTTGCCCGGGCTATGGAGCTGATGGAATTTTCGCCTTCTGGTATAAAGAATGAGGGCCGCTCCGGTTGTCCTTCTTTGGACGGAAGAGCCATCTATTCATCCATCAAACCTTCATCAAGGCACCCGCGAGCCTATCCAGCCACGACAAATCTCTTGTTGTGAACCTGTCATTACCTAGGTGTTCAGCACTTGACAGTTTCATCCGACTCGGTTCAATCAGCTAGGAGATATCCACGACATCTCCTTTCGACGAACACAGTGAATTGGAATATCACCGAACAACCGGCTCAGACAGCGAACTCTCTTGTCCCAACCCGGCAGCAGATACATACACATAGACACACACAATAGCCATGGCGGGCGAAGCTAAAAATGGCATCCTGCCATACAAGGGCGGCACCTATTACCTGTGGCACTATGTACCATCCATGCCAGGCGCCATCATCTTCATCATCCTCTTCATACTCGCCACGGCCGCCCACAGCTATCGCATGTTCCGGTTCCGACAATGGTTCTACATACCCTTCATTCTCGGATGTATCTGTAAGTTGAACCCTTTCGCCATCCCAAAAATCTGTTGAAACTACTAATACATATCTCCAACCAAATAGTTGAGGCAATCGGCTACATAGGCTTCGCCGTAGCCCACGACAAGACCGACCAGCTCATGCCCTTCATCATCCAATCCGTCTTCATCCTCGTCGCGCCCGCCCTCTTCGCCGCCACCGTCTACATGATCCTGGGCCGCCTAATCGTGCGCGTGCCCTCGGGCCCCTCGTGCAGCCTGATCCGCCCCAACTGGCTGACCAAGACCTTTGTCGTCGGCGACGTCTTCTCCTTCCTGCTGCAGGCCAGCGGCGGCGGCATGATGGCCATGGAGGGCAAGCAGGACCTGGGCCAGAACATCCTGCTGGTCGGTCTGTTCGTCCAGATCGTCATGTTCGGCCTCTTCGTCGTCGTCACCGTCGCCTTCCACGTGCGCTACGGCCGCATGCTCGCCGTCTCGGGCGCCTACGGCAGCGGAAGCGGGAACAGCAGTTCCAGCCCCAACGGCATCCCCTGGCTGAAGGTCCTGTACATGCTCTACTCGGTCAGCTTGCTGATCATGGTCCGGTCCATCTTCCGTGTGATCGAGTACATCATGGGCCAGGACGGCTACCCGCTCAACAACCAGTGGACCCTCTTCATCTTCGACTCGCTCCTCATGTTCCTCGTCACCGCCCTCTTCTTCTTCATGTTCCACCCCAACGACATGGTTGGCTCCCAGCAGGACATCGGGTACGATGAGGTGGGCACTTCCACCAGCGTCGATATGCCGCTGCAGCAGAAGACACGCGCGCAGGTTCAGGGCTGACCCATTCTGTGTGTGTTCGTGCTATAGGAAATGGAGCAGACTAGCGGGTCATCATAGACGGCCATATTTCTTTTGTCGATTAAAGGAGCATGTTACGGCTGGGACCTAGGCCGCAGGATATAGGATAAAAGGAGTTTACGGATTTTGTATATACATAGATGACTTATCACGATGGAGACAGGGTCATAATACTTTGGGGGGATAGGATCGAAGAATGAGATCTCAATACAAATACTGATGTTCTATTTGTTCTTCTTTCGTTGGTCATGCAAGTGGCTGAAACCTGACATCTACCTAAGGATGTATTCTGAATCGTCTGAAAACGCTGAACATGAATTTCGGTAGCCCATGACAGCGACTAAGACTCTTCCAACACTCAGCATCTGGTGTCCCTTCATTAGAATAGCACAAAAAGCATCCATCATGCGCCTAAAAGCAACACATTTCACGGGTTTGAGACAATTCATGCCGCTAGCTTAACCTGCAATGGACCAGTGCCCATGAGTCTTGACCATCTTCCGGGTTTCCGCAGCCCCATACGTGGGGAAATCAACATCACTCTCGCGCGGCGTGTAGTCGCGGTCCTGCACGATAAACTGCAGGCTCGGGATCGTGGCCAAATTATCGATGGGTGTCCCATCGCCCTGGATGGTTCATCATCAGCTCAGCCGTTCGTGTGCACTAAAATGCCTCTTCGCGAGACATGTCTTTCATAAAGAAAGAAGGGGGGGGAGTAATCGGTGCAGAATGCACGCACGAAATCCTCTCTTGGAGATTCGAGCAAAGGAAATCCCAGAACTCACCTTGAGCACCTCAAACCTCAAAGTGCGATTCAGGAACAAAGCCACCCCCTCAGCATCATCAAGATCAACCCCTTCAGCTCCAGCCACCGCACCAAGCGCCTTATCTAGCGGTATCGTCGAGTGTGTGACCCCCACGGCCGGTATGCCAAGCAACGACATGCGCCCGGCCTGCTCCCTCCTCACGCCGTCCGACTCCAGATAGCACCCGATAGTGGCCGGCAGCGGCACCTCGGCCCTGTCGACGCTGATGGCCACAGACCACGTCTTGCGGCTCGCCATGGGCCGGCGCAGCAGGGGTCCGGCGGCATCACCAGGGCCGCGACGTGCCAGGCGCATGCGCCGCGCCTCGGACGCATTGCCCGCCGTCGTGGGCTGGTTGCTGTACAGCGAGTTGACCTCGAAGCGGACGTGCTCGGCGAGCTCGTCCGGGCTCAGCGGCGGGGCCGTCGTGCCGTTGGTGCCGTTCCCCCCGTCGCCGCCGGGCGCTTGCAGCTCCGGGTACGTGTACCCCAGCACGGCGATGTCGCGCACGGAGCGGCTGGTGTGGAACCCCCCGGCGCCGTCGGGGTTGTCGTCCGGGATGTGGAAGGGTTTGAGCGGGGTGTCGGCGCTGACGTTGCCCGCGGGCAGGCCGTACAGGGCGCCGGCGTAGTCGACGACGGTGAAGATGCTCGAGTTGGGGTAGATGGCCTGCCACAGCGCGATGAGGCGGTCGACATTGGTGTGGTGGAGCATGAAGGCCGGGTCGAAGGCGGACCAGTTCAGGTCGTACATGGTGCCGTTGTTACACCCCACCGAGTTGTGCACGTTGTTGTGCGGGCTCTCGAAGCTTGTTGCCGTGTACCGGTCTGTCTCCATATTCTCGAAGGAAGTGACCGTCGTGAACGTGTTGTACTTGTCGTTGTATATCAATGTCAGTATCCTGTACCCTTTGCGGTGTTGAAGGGCCGTGTTCTTACTACTTGGGCTTTGAAGCCTGAGGACTCAAGGCCATCATTCACCCTGGCGTTATCATCGTTCATGCTCTGTGTAGGGCAGCGGGTCGTGCGGCTCTGCTGCGACAGAACTCCCGAGGTCATGTACCGGAAGGTGAAGGGGTAGTTCTGGAACCAGTAGCTGTGCAGAGGGTTCTGAACAGTCATGGGCCCCGTTGGGGCGTTCACGTTGATTCTCTCATGAGTGATGATCTCTGGAATCGAAGCGTCTGCAGCCCAATCCCAGTATGCAACCCGCAAAGATTCTGCCGCAGCCCGGTATGCCGAGGCATTGTCACCTTTGTATCTCTGGGAGATCTGGATAGCGTGGGACACCAGAGTTTGCTACGCGAGATGTTAACAGAGGATATTCCAAATCATCGTGAAAAACCGCTTCACTTGCCTCGTAAAGTGCGATAAACGGGCGGTGCCAGAGCCCGAATAATAATTGCTGCCAAGTGTCTTAGCAGCTGAATCACCCTGACGGAAGACAGTCCTTCTAGCTCAGCGTCTCCTTACATTATGGGGGCAGAATCCAGCCTGGTCTGATCCACCAGGAACCTGTCCAACGTCACTCCATCCCTGGAAAGGGAGGCCGTGTATGCCTGTGGTGCAAAGTTAACAACCGCAACTGGGCGTCCAAACCGTGTCATTCAGACAGAACAAGACGTTCCGCACCCATGATCTGGAAGTAAGACAGCACATCAGACTCGTTAACGTTCTGAAGCTCCAGCAGAGCCAGCACGTACAGGTCCCTAGAGAGTCCTCAAAAAGTCAGCCTTCTCTTCCCCCGTCCGGTCCTACCCAAGTTTCGGCCGCGGTGAGACACCACCACCGTGGGACGGCGGGGTTCAGCCACACACTCACCACGAGGGCCCTCCTCGAGCCCACATGTCGTTGATATTGACCCTTGCCGGCGCGGCTCCTGTTTTGGCATCACGTCCAGTCAGAGGGCCGGTGACACTTATTCTGTCTGGCTGCTGCGATGGTTGCGCCGCCACTTCACCTGCTCTCAGCGCGAGCGCAACCGACACCAGTAACGCGACGAGTCTCATGATCCCTTTATTGCGGCGGCGTTGCTGATGAAGAGACCATGAAGTGACAGATCAAGAAAAGAATGAGACCAAGTTCAAGATCTTGAGATTTGAACAGTGGCTCAGATCTCAAGATGGTTATGCAAGGGATGCCAGGAGGCAGTCGAGCGTGTGAGATCTCTGTCCGAGGGAAGGATCAGCACGCTACAAGAAAGTCCTCAGGATGCAAAAAGCAAAGGCCGCAGCGCACCGACCCTCCGACCAAACAAGTAGATACCACCATGTAGATATATCTCTGCGTCGAGCCATCGCAGTTGTGCATTCATCGTACGGTGCCGCTTGGACATGATGAGCAACACTGCACAAAGATCGTGGTGACAAAACCACGATCCGTGCGCTCGCGCTTCCCAGAACAGCGCGACCAGGACTGCCGAGTATCCGGTCAGCCGGTGACGCGGGGAGGCATTCCACCGCAGAGTTTTGACACACTTGTGTTCAGCTGTGCACAAAGATTTTCATCATTCTTGTGGGCGCGGCTCGTGGCAGCACAACACGCTCAGCCCAATCGTCCAACAGCAGCACTTCAAGATCCGGATGGGTCGTGAACCGACTGCGGCTTCCATGGACGGCGCCGTCGCCCCGGCCGTGACCGAAAATCAATACACCAAACGCCATACTCCTTTCCAAACGGCGCATGACGATGAGCAATAATGCCCGTCAATGAACGAAACGTCAGGTTGTTCGGGGCGCAGGACCACCAAATCCAACCTTGGACAAACGAATAGTCACACCGCGTCTCCCGTATCCATTACTTCTATCAGGGGGGAAGCTTTATCTGCCGGTCTCGTATTGAGCGTCCACCGCCTTCTTGTCTGGCATTACTGATCTCCTCTCAATCGTCTGCCACAGCGATGTGTGAGCACGCCATCCAAGGCCTTGCACTGCAGGCTATTGTCAGACCCAGCAGGGCTTGCTTGAACAGAAACATGCATGCTCGTATACCCTGATTTGGAAGGTTATTGGTATGCCACTTTCCTTTTCTGGCTGGGGAGTGGAAAGATCGCCGCTTGCCCAAGAATGGGGTACACCAGTCCCTGACAAGTCTCACCTACTAGCTTCCCGCCAGCGTCGTGCAACGATGAGGATGGCTGGACCCGGACCACTTGGTCGTGGCCCTCTGGCTTCGGAGCGTGGGACAAACGCGTGGGAGGGGACGTGGTGTATTCGTCACCTCGTCACTCATCCTGCAGATAAGCAGGGAATCAGCGGTTAGATACCGGGGAGCCACTCAATTCATTCCGATGCGTGCGACGGAAATTTGGTCTTTCTAATACCAGGGAAAAAGAAAGGATCGACTAATTTGATGAGATCGGGTGGCGCCCTCGGGAATCGGCAGACACGAGAAGAATCTGCTTCCCGGCGCGAGTCTCACTTGCTTCTCTCCCCTCGGAAAGACCAAAGCCGTGGATCGAGCTCACCGCATCAAGCCCATTGTCTCAATTTGGTGCTTCAAAGCCTTGGATTACCTGCCCTCAATTGTGTAGGGGTCAATTGGTACAATGTGCTTGATCGATGCGCCTCAATGTTTACGCCGCGCTGTGATCGTCCTGTTAGCCGGCATTGTACCTCGAAGTAGATTCCAGTTGTAGTAGATTTTTTTCCTTTGAAACAATGTCGTTCTTATCATGATTTGATGCATAGTATTCCGATGGTGTGGGAGAGTGTAGCAGTATTGTGAGGCTCAAGAAAGAGATTGACGCTGAATCCATACGCATCAGGAATGAAGAAAGTGTTTGTTCCAAGGCTTGCGGATCCGCACTCAATCGCATATATTTAACCTAGCCAGCTTTCTCAGAAACTGTCCACGGTTGGGATTAGTGCCGGAGCAGAATTGGTGATAATTAGAATAAGATTCGAAGTTCATTAATGATATTGGCTTGTCCTTGGAAGCCATGCCCTCATGGCCACTTTCTCGAAACCAAGGCATTGAAGTTGCATACACAATAAGCTTTTCACATCCCACCTCTGAGATTGACGAGTACAAAGTGAAGCTCCATCAACTTTGACAGCGTCGAGAAAGTCTTCCCTGTAATTTTATGCCATCGTGGTCTTTCCTTGACGTTGGAAGTACCTAGCTCAAAGGAATCTCCACCTCAATAAGAAATCCATAACGCCGTGCACTCATGCATGCACGCCTCGCACAACCATCAAGCCCAATGAACGCTTCAGATGCGGGTGTAGATGACGGTCCAAAAGAGTCAGGGTGTATTCATGATTTGATTTGAGCGCAAATGGCATCATAAAGATCGAATGGACGGGCAAGATAATTCGTTCGAGAAAGCATGCTGCTTTTCTTCGCCTCGGTTGAAAACGGCGTCCTGAAGTCGACAGTTTGTGTCATTTGCCAGCCACAATTTCTGAATATTTCACAGACTCTTTTCCAAGAGAACAAGGTCCCGGAAGCCCTCCTTCCAGGTCTGTGTTTGTTCGGCCGTAGGTTTGGGCAGAGGGCTGCGTGCATACCCGCCGTAGCCGTTCCAAGCCTGCAAACCTGCCTTGACACCTACAACACCACCCTGTATAGCGGTCCAGTCCCCAGAGGCGACCGTCTCCTGCATCTCTTGGGACTCGGCCACCTTGCCTGAGTTGTAAAGCTCGATCGTCTTGATGCAGGCTTTGGGGGAGATGTTAGCCAGGCCGGCTAGGATGCCATGACCACCAGCAACCAGGGATTGGATGGTGAAATCAGCGGATCCCGCAAGCACCAGGAACTCCGGTCTCTTGGGGTCGTAGTTCTTGGTGAGCTTCTTGGTGGCGGCAGCTACTCTGGCCAGCTTTCCCGTGTTTCCACATGTCAACTTGACCCCGACGATGTTGGGGTGAGCCGAGAGCTTGACGACAATATCTGAGGACAAGTCCAGCCCGCCGACTGCGCCCGGAAAGTTGTAAATAATGATCGGGATCGGCGAAGCATCCGCGACCGCGTTGAAGAACTCAAGGATAGTAGCTGACGATGGCGCAAATAGGGATGCGTAATAAGCGGGAGGCAAGACAAGTGCGTAGTCGCCACCTGCCTGCCATGCCTCTGTGCAGTACTGAACAGTCTCTCGCACACTCTGGCTGCCACAGCCAACAATCAGGGGCATTGAGGAGAAGCCAGCGTCATTCAAGGCTTTTCTCGTGGTTGAAGTGACCAGCGTTCTCTCCGAGTGGGTAAGGTGAACTGCCTCCCCGTTGGATCCCTGCGTAGCCAGACCGGTTACCCCTGCGCGTGCCAGTCGCACGGCGTGCGAGGCGATTGTTGCGGTGTCGACATCTTCGTTCTCGTCGAAGAAGCACATGGTGGGCACGTAGACCCCTGGCACTAGCGGCCTGTCCATATGTAAATCATTCTGGACAGAAGTGCTCTCATAAGAGCTGCTCAGAGGCGAGGCCGAATCTGCAGAAGACAGGCCACTGGGCACTGGTAGGGCCGATGAATGTAGGGGACGGAAGCCCCGGTTGAAGCCATTAAAGCCGGTTGTGAAGCTGCCAGCAGGGGAGGCATCAATGTGAGGAGACATGGTTAATATCTGTGGGATCTCAGATCCGATGCAGCTGAACGGCGGGGGAAGGTGTTGAGAAATACGGGGAAATGAGGTAGACAGAGACGCAGTAGGAAATAGGATGGAGTCTAGGGGAGAGCGATTTCGAAGGGAAAAGGCCAGGGGATGTTTTTATAATGGTCAAAAGAAGCAAAGCCCGCGCCGGATGCATCAGACATGCTGCTCCTTGATCCCTCTCGGAGTCCCGTGGGCACCCTGGCCTTTGGATACCCTGCTGAAGAGGTCCTAGGTCGACAGCCGTGGGCGATATCCGAGGTCGCGCCGGATACTTGAGGAAATCCCGGAACGTCAGGAGTAAGCTGAACATCAAGAAGCTAGTCGAGGCTGCGTGTGATGCTTGCTGCACGCCAACGCGCACCGCCCGCCCGCCCGCCTCTTCAGCCATGGTGACATGATGGGGGTTGCAATGCTCGCTGTTGGAGTCACAGTGCGCAATCCTTGGCTTTTGGGGAGTAGATATCTGGCAGCCTGGTCCTTGCTAGACTGAGTCTCCAGAAAGATCACCACATGGGGAGCCCCAGCCTTTGGGCTATAAAAAAAGCGGATCGCGTGGGGGTAGCATAAGTCTGGGGTGGGCCAGGCGGCGACGCCCGCTGAAAAAGCAAAGCTGACTGTAGACCCAAGCACCTGGCCAGGAACCACAGCAGGAGGCTCAGGGGAGCTCTGATAGGCTTGCCACACCCCAGGTTCGATTTGACATGCCCTTGGCAGGCCAAACCGTTGATTCTCGACTGATTGTGTAGCGTACCTGTAGATCACTGGCGTGACAACTGCGACGAAACAGGCTTGCCGCGTGGCGACTATCACCGAGCGCGCTGGCTGGGACACGGCGACGGACGCAAGGGCTTTGCAGCTACAGTCGAAATGAATATAGCAACAGACACCGATGCGGCGCTTCGTGTACAGTCACACATTATGCCTGTCGCGCAATGTGACGCCTGGGCAGTAGTCAAACAAAGGTCTTATAGACCTGAGGCAGTCGAGAGAGTACAGTATGTGTGTCAGATTGGGTCCACGTCAGCCACCAAATCCCACCGTTTGGATTGAATGGTACAGTGATGGTGATTGGTGCGGAACACCGATACGTATTGTACCTGACGTGAGGCTCTCTAATCGCGTCATGGCTGGGTGCAAGTAGTTGCTGCTTCTTTACACGGCATATCGAGGCCGTTGATCGGCCCAGGAAAGCCCCACGTGAAAACAAGAAGCATCAGATAAATATCATGGTGGCCGAAGGAGGACAAGACGCAGTCGTGCAAGGCACTGTCAGGCCAAGTTTGGGCGGCCATGATGTTGCACAGGGATGACTGTCTGAACACCACGTGGGCTGTGCTGTGTAGATGTTGTGCTGCGCTGGGATGCTGATACGCTGGACATCTCCGTCAGTCCAGTCGGTCAGTGTGGGTGAGTACGTAGGCAGGTGGTATTGGGGTTCAAGGGAGAGCCGAGGCTGGCTGGCTGGCTGGCTGGCTGGCTGGCTGTCGAGCTGGCTGGCTGTTCACCTGGCCCCGCGGGCTGCCTTCTAGAAGACTGGTTTGGTTCCATTACACACGCCCACAAGGCGGTGTGTAGATTTTTGGCTTGGCCACTCTATTCCGGTCAGCGTGGCTCTTGCATGGACAAGATGCAGATCGGTCCTGATTTGTGAGATGCGAGCTGCAGTCAGCCGAGAATGTCCCGATGGCGTGGTAGCTGAAGGATCGCATTGACAACAGCAGCAACAGTACCAGCAACTGTGGGTGGATGGTGGGAGACAGGAGGACGTGGAGGCTTTAGGCATGGATGACTGATTGATTGATGGATGGCTGGACGGGCGGACGGGCGGGCGGAGGGTCGGGGATCGTCGGGTTGTCTGATATGAAGGGACGGATCATCATCATGACATTGGGTGCGTTGGTGGTCAGGGCGATGGATGCGGCTGCTTTAGTGTAGAGCTGCTGTCGCTGGCGATCCTCCAGTCGGCTTGGCTGGAAGCTGCCCAGGTGTGGAAGAACGAAGCTCCAGGCTTGGTTCGTGGTCGAGGGGGTCGAGAACTCGAGGGTCAGGAGGCAGCAGGAAAGAAGGCCCAGGGTGAGGATTGGGATGGGGATGTGTGTGGGAGCAGGGACAAGGCTTGCTTGGCCGGGCAACACCTCCTTCCTCCAACGCTTGTCAGAGCTGCGAGAGGGTGGATCCGGTTTAGTGTCTGGCCTTCCATCTGGGGAAGGAGGGTGTGTGGGTAGGCAGGTGGGACACAGGAGGATACAGCCCTGGACGGTTCTGGACTTGCACTCTGCAGTCCCCTGCCTGCACAGTAGGTCCTTTTCCCCAAGTGCGCGCGTCATTTCTGCCCGTTGCCGGTAGATCGACAGGCATCCTCTCTCGCCCTCGTATGCCATCAACTCTATTGCTTGGCATCGCAACACCTCCTGTCCTCGACACCGTGACCGGTTGCCAATACACAGCCAGGACAGCACAAGTCCAGCTCAGTTGGGAACGGAGCGCCCATCCTGCAGCCCGGTCTGTTTTCGTCCTCTGCCACGCGCGAAATACAATGTTGCCTCGGAAAACGAGCGAAATGTGTGGCGCTACCGCGTCCTGCTGACCGTAATTTTCCATCAACCATCAAGAATGGCCAGCCACGATGATGTTGGTCTTGATGCACATCAGCAGGTAAATCAGCAGGTCACTTGCTGGCATGCTGACGTCCTGCAGATTACTTGACAGCAAAGTCATGTCGTGTCTGTCATGACAGACATGACTGTCTGCTTGTGTCCCCAGCCTTTGTTTGATCGCGGCTTGTGTCCCGTCGCTTCAAAGTCCAACCTTGATCATCGTCATGACGCGACGCTTCATCGTTTTGGGGCACACCACCTCTTCATTACCAATGCAGTACCCTTGTCTTGACCCTCAGCTCCGTCGCCGTCCGCGGCCGAACATGACGGAGCCTCATCCGACGGCTGGACGTGGCGGCCCATGGAAATGGGGCAGTGCGATATCGCCCGCAGCATTGGCCAATCGTGTGTTATACCCGCATCTTCATGCTACGACATCCTTTGTCCGTGGCAAATCCGGAATATGCTTGATGATGCTGTGCTCTTCGTGTACACGCTGCAAGACTGAGCTTGACGGTAGCATTTTGCGATCCTCGGCCTGAGTGCTTTGCAGTCTGGTCCGGCCATCATCTCGGTTTCCGAGCATCACATTTGCTCCACAAATAGCACGGATTCCAGCCGAAGCCCGGGCATGTTTTATCGTCAATTACCAACCTGAAAACCACCGGCTACCAGCTTTCTGGGCCTCCGAGCGCAAGGGCAAGCCCTCAACTTGGCTCGGATAGGACGGACGGTGGATCGGGCATACCAACCCTGTCGAGTACGGGAGCCAGGTGACTGATTTCTCCAGCTCTCGAGTGACCACTTCCCTGTTTGGGGATCCCGACTGGTTCCTACAGGGTTGGAGACGCGGCACAGCACCGCAGCATGCTTGCTCGCCCAGCGTGTGTCCTTTTTTCTGGTCCAAGACACGATGTGGAGTCTGGACAGGCCACATAGGTTTGAGGAACGGCAACGTCAACACAGTTTAGAGTTACTGTGTCTTGATGGATCACCCCGCGTTTCCACTTCTTTCGCGGGGTCCAAGGCCCAGGCCAGACCAGGGCGGCGGCCGAAGGACTCCACCCTCTTGACCCCACGCGTCGCAACCGTCTGTGCGAGTGCTACACTATATAGACAAGTGCGAATGAAGAGCCGAGCAGAACCAGGGCCATATCTTACTCAGTTATCGACGGGCTATTCTCAGCATCATGCTGTGCTGACCACAAGGGGCGGGCAAGCAACAATCGAGTTCTCATTCTGTGTGCCTGCAAGGGTTCAACATGTGCCTCATTCCGACAGAGTGGCTCTGGCTTGACCGCGTGGGGGTCACATCGTGGGGAGGTGAGATGCGCCACCCCTCAAGAGACCTGCCCTTGCACCCTGAACCTTGTGCACTCTCACTCTCATCCTGGAATGCTAATTTGGCGGCTCATGTTTTTGAGGTATCACAGATTCTCTGATACGTAGGATTTGCTTCTGACCCTCTCAGTAAACGTCTGAGCTGATCGTGCTCAATCTGGCCGGTTGTGCACCACCGGGGGGAACTTCGGCGAAAGCTGAACAGTTCTTGTCGACTCGTCGCCAGACTTGACTAACCACTTGCCATTTTACGTTTCTATTTGATCATCTTTGACATTCTCTGCTGTGCGGCACCCTGCCTTTTGCGAGGATCGCTTCCATCCCGCAGACATTCGCCCCGCGCATGCAACATCGTCAGTTAGCCAATGCAGAAGGAGCGGAGTCGCTTCGCCACGCATACCAAGAAATCGGGGACAAATAATGTAGGCGACAGCCAACACTCTCGCTGTGTGAGACGACTAAGAGGGCATTTCTCGCCGATGAAGGAAACCCGCACGGCCTGCCGGCTTCATCGTCGAGCGATCGGATCAGGCTGCAGAGGACGTGTCGCCAACATATCATCACTATCGGCATCTTCCACCAACAATGGATCACGCGCGGGGTGTACAACAGGTGTCCACGTCCGGATTAACACAAATCCAGGCAGTCCCGCGTCGTCACACTGGACACATGTGCCCCCATGATCCGAAGGATCTGCTGTCACACGCGAGAAGTGATGGAATATGCCGTGCGCCGCACCCGGTACTTTTGACGGACGGAAATTTCTTCGGAGCGACTTCAGGCAGCCTATCCGGGCTCAACACGGATCAGACCAAGGGCCCAATTCCAAGTATTGGCCAGGCTTCGCTTGTGCCTCGCCCATCCAGCCCCCATGAAACGCGTGATTCCACTTTGTACGAGTGTGGGACCATGACGCCGACCTCATTAATTCCATAAGCTTTGTTAGACGACCCCCCAAAAAATAGGCGTCTGTTCTACAACCAGGTCCTTGTCGACGTCGTCGTCTCGCTCGAATTGTAACAGGTCCCGGTGTTAAACCCCGGCCCGGCGCCCGGCTCACGAACCAACAAGCTCGACCTAGTCCGGAATCGTGCGACTGGACAGCAACCGAGCTGTCAACAAGGTATGTGGGGTGTCAGCAGGCTTGTCCTCACCATCAAATGTCATCGCCGCAGATTGATCCGCGGCGCGCAGGCGATTAACCCCTGGCGGTTCGAGATTCTGCCCCCACGCTAGGCACGACGCTCGGCTGTTCTTAGCATGGTGTTCTCTGCTTGACGATCGCTCGCTAAGCAGCCAAGGCAGCCGAGATGCAAGGCCTCAGGCATGGATGGTGAGGTTTCACGAGTCTGACAGCCAATATGGTAACGATAAGTACGCTGTGCCTGGTTCGTTGCCGGTGACTTGTGTGCGACCCTTTGTCAGGGGTGTGCTGGGGTTTCCCTGGAGAAGCACACGGGTGACCATGTAAGCTACCGCAAAGAGGGTTCATTCAGCTGGACAACAATATATCATCGCGTAGCCACGGCTCGGTCATGCCGCTGAGTTCATCACTTGAACACATTAGCGTTGTGACCCTGGCGGCGACCTCCAGATTGCGATGCTTCCTTTCCTCCAAGCTTAGTGGAACCTATCCAATACTACTTTTTTTTACACCATATTGATCAAGGCCGATCACTCTTGTGTCTCGGTCAATGGAGCGGCTCTGTGCCCTTGTGGAATTAGAATGCGTGCTTGAAAACCATCGTCCACAATGGGTCTGGTCCTTCGATGTTCTCCGAAGATACGTCATGAAAGCCATCGACAATGGGTATGTATCTGCTGGTTTCGTTCTTATTTCGAATACTTCCGAAGCCAATTGGGTATGTAACCGTGGAGAGATGGGACACTTATCAAATCTCTCTCAAATTTTGTTGAATCCAGTCATGTGGAATATGAGATGAACATTCAGCAAATGAAAATTGAGCAGATACCACTCTTTGGAACAGTTCCCAGTGTTAATGGCTCAAAGGAGTCAATAATCCATGAAATGTGAATACTCGATAAATATGTAGAACGAGGCCTTGAGGAGGTGCGTGCTCCTTTCTTCGACGTGTGTTGACATCGCGGGGTGCACATACGCATTGTTAATAGGCCAGAATTTAAGCGGGATCCGAGAAGCCAAGGAGGTGGGTTACAAGAGGCACATGTTATCAGGAGTCGAAGACTCGAAATGACATATTCATTCCTATTTCGATATGGACATAATACTCTCATATCACCAACATGGCTTTCCCCTCTTCAAATCACGCACGCCTTCCGCAAATCCAAAAGCAGCATGCGGCAACTTAACGTCCATGCTATCAGCTTGTGAATCCAAGAGACCGTATCGCAGCCGCCTGTCACCAACCTCCTTGGCTAGCGGATTTTCTCCCAAGCAATAACCCCTCGCGAGCTCATCCAGATCCGCGTTCCTTGTGGTGAGCAAGATGCTCGAGAAGCCCGTCCCAGCGCTGTACCCATTCTGGATCAGGGAGTGCAGGCCCACGGCTAGACACGCAGCCGTGACGGCGACGGCGACGGCGTACGCGAGCAAGAGGACGCGCCAATTGTACGAGTAGAATGTCGCCTGCTCGTGCACGGTGACCTGGGCGGCGGTCTCGTTGGCCAGCAGGGCTGAGCTGAGGATGCTCAGCGTCAGGTTCCGCGACAGGTCCTCGATGGCGGCCGGGATGGAACCGGCGCGGCACAGGGTCGAGTTGAACCAGAGGTCTCGTTTCCAGGACCCCTTCATCTCCGGGCACGCGGCGAGGGCCGACTTGACCACGCCGCTGTCGTCGCCCATCAGCGAGCCCGTCGAGCCCCAGCCCACCTCGGCCTTCAGGGTATCCGCCAGGGCTCTGTACATGGCCCAGGACTGCAGTTCCCCATGGCTGTAGTCTTTGACGGCTGTGTAACTGGTGTCGATTTCCGAGACGTGTAGCAGCTCGTAGTTCCGGATCTCCGCAGTCTGCACGTCGTCTTGGAAAGTGAAGTCCACCGTGTAGCTGGTGTTCCATATATTACACGTATAGTTGGAGCCGTCCTCGCCGAAGCCATTGGTGTTGACGAATATTCCATATTGAATCGAGTTGAGAATGCCCTGGTAAGCGCCAACGTAAAGCACATCCAAAGTGCTTGAGACGTCTTCCATGGCGGAATCCCAAGCTTCCTGAATCTGCGAGGCCGAAATCTTCGCCATTGTCGTATTGCTTGAGATGGCAGTAGATAGGTTCTGGCACTTGAATGACGGACCATAATATTCTAGCGAGTAGGACGAGTTCGGATGTGGTGCCGTGAAAGGGAGAACCGCCATCGACGTCAACATCGCCGCAGTAATACGCGAAACCTCGGGGGTTGGGCCGGCGAGATTCCCCACGCCTTCAAAATTGGCCCAATTGCTAGCCATATCAATCGTGTAGTCTGGGTACGGGACATTCATCGTCCTTATGTCTGTGGCGGAGCCACCGACGACTGAGAGCGTAGCTGGCGTGAAGACAGATGCAATGGGAAGACACCTAAACCCCAGCAAATTCAGTCAACGTGCTTTACGCAAAAGAAAAAAACACAAATACGTACCAGATGCTCAACCCGAGTAAGCACAACAACTTCGCCCTAGACAAGACCTCCCAGCTGAGAAAGGAGAAAGGGTTGGACTGTAGCGAGAAAATGTTGTCGAGTGCTCCAAAGCGGAATTGTTTCCTTTTCACAGTGACCCACAGCCTCTGAGCGTAGGCTGTCCCGGCGGATGCGACCAGAGATGAATGGGTGAGAAATGCGAAGGCAGTTCCAGCTCGTAGCGCCCACTCCTGGCGCGTGTCCGAGGAAACGAGAGTCCCATCCAGAGACTGATAAAAAAAGTGATGACCGATTGCCAACACGATCCCAACGACAAAAAGGCCAATCATGAGCGCCGGTGCCCTCCAGTGTATCCGCCATGATGCCGTCCTTTGCGCATTCTGAAAGTCTTGGGCGCTATATTCTGTTGTTTGACCGCCGTCAAAGGAGATTTCGGGTGCTGCGCTTTGTGCCAGAGTCGGGCTCTGGCCCGAGCTGGCGACCCAGGAGCTCTCGTATGGGTCGTAGCGAATGATGCTGTTCCGTGCGCCGGCTGCTGGATCTGGACTCACATCCAGTCGATCCCTCGGAACTTCGTAAGGGTCATATTCATTCACGTCGACACGAGCAGGCGGTTTTGAGGCTCCATTGACTCTTCCCATTGTGTTGCTGCGTCTGGAGGCTGAGATAATCCGGCGGTCTTAAGGCGTGGCGGTTGTGGTGCGTGGCATACTCAAAAAGAAGAAAGGGGTGATCTTCATCACTATTCAGCATCATAGGCGAATGACCATGATATTTGAATTGTACTTTCCCTGAAACTGGTAGTGTAGACAGCATGCAGGGCGGTGGGCGGCTACAGTGTAGGATTGGCGGCTAAACTTGAAGGATCCAAGAACTCAAATTGTATCCACAAATCTGTTTGATCGCTAGCCAGGTATGGATGAATGAGATGCGCCGGACAACGCACAGACTGTTGGAACACGTATCAAGCAAGCCACTAAATTAACAGTGGTGGTGGCCATCAAGCACAGAAAGAAAGACGGTGAAAGAAAGAAGAAAATAGAAACGGGGGAAGACTAAATTTGGGTACATATGGACTGCTAGCATCGCGGGTAATTCTGGGCCCAATTGGATAGGGCCCACCTCTGCTGCAACTTTCAAGGTTCTTCAAGCGTCTATCGCGGCAAGAATCACCGCCTTCCCAATGTTCTTGGGCTTACAGTAACAACTACATAGCTGTAAGTGGATTCAACTTTCACGCAGGCCCATGCCCTAGGATAGTTTAAGCGCCATAAGGTGACGAAAGAAGTAGTTGCAAGACTGGATTTCTGAGGTGTGACTAGTGCTGAAGGATTTCAACATCCTGGTTTGTGACCCACACGCTCTATTCCAGAAGCCTGCAGTGAAGGGGCTGGTGCCTAAGGCTACCTAGGTAGTGGGGTTGACGCCAGCAGGGTTGCGCCTATGCCACCTCATCAATCCATTTCGTTATCATCGTAACACCGCCACATCTCAAAAAGTTGTACCATCAATGTCGCAGGAGAGTCCCTGTGGCTTGCCTATCTCTGGTGTATTGTCTTATAGGCAATTGTCCACTAGGAGGCTGGAAGATTATCCTTTGGGACGTTATCCTATGGGAAGTTGGCCTCTGGCAGTTTGTCCCATACGATCTCGTCTCGTAGGAGGTTCGGGGATGGAGACGCTGTGGCCGTGGGGTGGACCGCCAGGCAAAGCTCGTCGAGTGTAAAGGAGGCTTCGCGATTGCTGCCGCTGCCGCTGATTCTAAAGGCCGAGTGCGGTGCGCAGGGCGGATTTGACAGAGGCATACTCTTCCACCTTTTTCTCAAGGGCTCGCTTCTCTTCCACCTCCTTCTCAAGAGCTTGCTTCTGGCGCTCGAGCGCATCGACTTGACGCTCCAGGGCTTGGTTCCGCTGGCGAAGTTCGTCGATCAGAGCAGTCTTTTTTTGAATCTCTTTCTGTTGTTTCACTACAAACTTAAGAGACAAATCGTCTCGAAGTGCAGCTTGGCGGAAACGGCATTCCTCGTCGTGGCTAAGAATCCAGTGCTTGCAAGAGTATTCAAGTAGGTCTTGACTGCAGTCAACGCAAGTGGCTGTGGCACGGAAGTGTTCTTCGGCGCAATAGTCAGTGACGTGGAAGCCATATGTGGCGAGTGTCTCAGGCTTATCGTGGCCTAGGGACTTCCAGTCGTACTCGACGAAGGTCGCCAAACGAGTCTCGTACGTCGCCATCGATTGGCTGGTTTGGTAACGTGGTTGGGGGTAGTGGTGATGTGATGGTCGCAAACGAGTGGTTAGGAGAGTGATTGAGGTATCCCATACGAGGTTGTCCCATGGGAGGTTGTCCCAAAGGAGGTTGTCCCAAAGGAAGGTTGCCGATGAGGGGGAAGGACAACGTAAACGAGTGGTTGGCAGAGTGATCGAGGACGAGTGAAAGGCAGGGCAAGAAAAACAGAGAAGTGGAGGGTGTCGAGTCTCAGAGAATGGACTGAGCACCTTCGAGATACTGTTTGTTTTGCAGACACCATTCAATTTCGTTATGTCGCATAGTACCTTAAGACTGTACTATAGACACCTACCTCAGTGGCTTGACATCAGACGACCCAAGCTTCCGTGCCCAGGTGTGAAGGGGAGAGCGTTTACGGTACAGTGGTAGGATGTTAGGGGTGGGGGCCCAAGGGCATTTCAAGCTACAGCAGCCGGCTTCGAGGCCCTTGACTCTTTCATTACTGAATGAAGGCTCGTCTAGCGGAGGAACAACGAAGACGCATCAATTCTCTCCGGCTTTTCGCACACGGACCTCGCAAACACAAACCCGCCCGTGTCCTCCTGCCACAATTCTGCACTGTTCTGTTCCGATCTGTCCCAGTGTGCACACTCTGGCTTGGGTAGTCACTGACTCAAACATACTAGGATACCGCATTGGTCATAGAGCGTCGTGGCAAGATTTGAAGCTTATACATCTGTGCCGCATTCAGTGGTATTTTTGGTTTGGAGCTTTGTGATGAGATCCTCGACAGGATCAACCAGAGGGCATTTAATCCGTGGAAGAATAAGCCCCAACTGATAAATACCTGAAGTTGATCGTGATCGATTTAGGGTCACGGTAGCTATCATCAGGCTGTAACCTTTAACTCAGCTTGATGAGTTCTGATTGCATCACGCAGTAACCATACTCTCGAATCCGCGTTTTCAGATTTGGAATTCTAGCCGTAACTACCATCTACTAAATGTCACAATGCTGGTCTATTTGTAATTACTTACTACCTTGGTACCCAGCTTGATCGATTTGGGTTCCAAATTTGTGTTTGAACGTAGAATTTCACCTCAATCCTTTTGATCAGAACCTGGGCCAATTCAAAAACCTCTAGCTTGTTCATTCATCTATCTGCGTGAGCCACAAAGCAAGGTGGCTCGTGGCTGGCCATGCTCCAAGCATGACCGTAACCGCGATCATAGTGTTTGTTCTGTAACTCTTCTCAGTCTCCAGTCAGACGTGACATGCTTGGCCTTCTTCCCGCACTTATTTAAGTGGCTTGAGTTGAAATCAGACACAACCACCTTCAATTCTTGCCAAGAGCAATCTTCCTATTTACTCGGCTTCAACCTATTCTGACAGCGATTACAACAACCACTCAAACCTGCCCCTAGAGTTCGTTTGCAACCCCATACACGGAATCGTCATCTCAGACACAAATCTGGCATCCCCTCCCAGAAATCAACATGCTTGTCTTCAACGTCGTCCATCTTCTTCTCCTCCTGCTGCTCCCAGCGAGCATCTCAGCTGTCGCCGTGGACCGAGTTGTGTACACCCCTGGACAAAGCAGAGACATCACCAACACCTCGTCCCTCGTGCGCCGAGACGACATCGGATGGTTCGCCGATGACGAGACTCAAGCCGTTTGTGACTCAGACGTAGACCCTCAGAAAACCGAGGGTAGTGAGTTTCTCAAGGCCGACTGCGCGCATATCGTCAAGGGCAACCACGAACCCGGCCGGTACGGGATTCGTGGCTACGCTAAAGGGAAGTGGGCGAATATCATCGAAGTGGGCACATGTGCTATCGTGGTTACTAGGAAGGATGACTCCACAAATGATTTCGAGTAAGTCCTCTTCATGGGTGCCTGCCAGCTGAGGATGACTTGCCGTTCAATTGACTGACCTCGTATCTTTGGCAGTGTCGGTGACAAGGACATCAGAGACAGCATAAATGCAGCGATGGGGCTGTACACAGATGCCGTCAAGATGCAGTCCGTTACAGGCGAGGCGGTCTGTAATGGTCATGATGAGTTAGGCGATGATGTGCGGATCAAATGGAAGGTTGTTGATCCTGAGGACCTGAAATGATCGTATATTCATGGACAGAGTTCCATCCTCATGAGGGTGTCTTCCAGAACAGAGCTTCTGCTTCTGTGGTCCGTATCTTGCTAGCTCAGTAGAAGTAATGCGAACATGCGATGCTTTTCTCATTTCTTCCAGTAACCAAACTCGAATTTCAGCTGATTCCCCTCTTCCCGAGTGACTTGCTCGATAGTCT
Organism: Diaporthe ampelina; assembly: GCA_023522825.1. Lineage (NCBI taxonomy): Eukaryota > Fungi > Ascomycota > Sordariomycetes > Diaporthales > Diaporthaceae > Diaporthe > Diaporthe ampelina. Next base: position 63,937 of record JAMFTM010000128.1, on the reverse strand, counting down.
GTAGTTGTCTCGCGGTCCTGGGTTGCTAACTCATGATGTAGTGGTGGGCCAGTTCTACCCGAAATTGATATGACTCGATAGGTTTCAGTGACCTCAAAACATTGAGCAAAGATACGTGGAGTGCTGAAGAGTTGAACCCTCAACATGACACATAGAGCCCCATCAGGTAAAATTCGAACCTTAGAAGTATGCTTCGGTGATTGGCCGCAGCCTTGAGTATGTATTTATGAGTTGCTGTCTTCTGGCGAGTGGCTTGCGCGCCTCACCCCACAGGACATAGACTGTGCTGTCGATGACTGCTGAGAGCAGTTCAGCTGGCAGTAAGTCCGATTGCGTTCGCGTCATAAGGATACTTCACCAAGATGCCTTGACTTTCTTGCAAGTTATCCACAATTCCCCTTATCAGTCCTCTCAAGTATAGACCTGTGCCGTCGTTGTCTCTGATCATCGCATCTTGATCTTCAAGAAGCTCCCATGCTCCCGGATCATGTTGCAAGAGTGTTGTTTCGCACTGGTTCCAGTCCGAACCCGAGTGGGTAAATTTGGGATTTGTGCCGTCGCTTTCCTGTTTCGATGGCGCAGGCTCCCTGGGATTGTGTCCAACTTCCAAATACCAGCCTTGTGAAAGTCAATCGCCATTTTTGTGTAGACCTCAGCGGTGCTCATAGAGTAATCAGCTGACAGCCTCTCGTTGGCGAAAGCAAGTCCAATCAGTTCAAAGACTCTGTCCCTGGGTCAGAAGCCTCACTGCTTTGACCCATCACAAGAACGTTCTCTATAGTAGCCGAGCGGAAGGAATGTCGTCGGTCGGTGTGAAACAGCTCTGGGAATGTTCCGCAGTGGCCCCCGATACAGATCCGCGTCAGACATCCATTCTGCATGAAACCTGTCCAGTTTACGGCGGTCTCGCCACACATCATAATGATATGCCTCGACAGTGCGATGCCCCTGAACAACCCAGACGCGCGAGAAATACGGGCAACGGAAGAACGGCTCCAGAAGATGGGGACGGCGTCCAGATACCCCTAGCCAGGTTCCTGAGGAATGTATCACTTTCACCCGAGAACTCCCCCAAGCAAGCGAACGTCCGCGAGGCGCCCATGTAGAATTTTGGCATCAAATAGACCTGCTCTCTACGCTCTCTGGTTTCTTCCTGGTTGGTGCACGCCGCATCAATCCAGACCATAATTGTATACCTGCTCATTCTGCGTAGTACCACGTCACAGTCCCGGGTGCTCGGCACAACAACCGGATCTCGCCTGCGTCGCGGATTTTCATAATTGTAGACTTCTATTAGGAGGGTTGCGTCTACCAGATATGCAGGTGATAGATGAATCATTTCCATGAGAAACAGAACATTGCCTCTACCATGCGGCGAGATTGGAAGCTATGACATGCATGTCAGATGCAAGATTCGCTCTGTATGGGAAGCGCCTGGAAGTTTTGGGCCCCAAACACTGGTCAGGTGCATCCTTCGAAATACTAACGCATTTGGATGCTCTCAGGTATGGAGAATAATGCTTTCCTCGGCTAGCTTAGAATAGGAAGCATGGTGATCACGTATTGACAAAGCGACAGAGTAAAACTTGAATATGAAGCAGTTGATATTCGCATTTTGTCCCCTCGGAGAAATTCGACGGTGAGCCATTACCGTACATGCTTCAGAACCGGCATATCAACCCTTGATACGTTGAGAATAAACATGACATCTCTCGCCAGCTCAAATCAGTCTCGTATCGCACAAGGAAGCTATCGTATCGGGACAACATAATACTCTCTAAACATCGCTGACAGCTTGAGAAGCGTGGCCCGTGATAGAGGCACAGGAGACGTCGAAGGAGATCTTAGAACTCCACGGAACATTCTGTTCACGAGTAAAATTGTCCTGGAAGGGCTATCTTGTGCACTGAACTGGGGAAAAAATGGTTTCGATCTTGGAGGTGCAATGATGAAAGATATCAGGGTTCTGACAATTGACTTGAGTATGGCGGGAACGTAGCTATAAACGCATGACTTGGCATGTCGCAGGCTACAATATAGCAATGATTTAGAGGGTAGAAGGGAGCCTCTATGGCCCTTGTAACGGGTGTAAGGGAAATTATCACTCAGAAATTTCATCATGGCCTGCACATCGATATGCCGGAGGCCGTCTCGCCGCGTTCAGCCATGCAAACAGTGGACTTGCGACGAAGCACACATCCCACTCGCACTCAGAACTTAGCATTTCCAGTGCATAGCAGCCGCAGGAAATCAGAAAATATTATATCCTTGGGAATAAGGGGATCATGAAGTCTGAATGGTGTTTAGGTGCGAACGAAGTCGAAGAGCGCGCTTTTGCGAAGCAAAATCTCGAGTTTCAGGCAAGAGACTTGTCTTCCACGATGCTACATCGCGGATCTTAATCCAGGCCACACTTGTGACGGAGCGGTGACCAAACTTTACCAACAGATATCTTGACCCTGGGAAAGACTGTAGTCCATCTACTTCCGAACCAGCTTGGCGGCAAAACACAGGCCTGACCGCACATACACGAGGACGCGGCATGGCCGAGAACCAAGAAAATAAATCCAAGACACCTAAACGGGCACGATCACCCTTATCAGATCGAGCTGAGGACCTCAGTAGGCGCGAGAGTGGCCCAAGAAGAAGAATACGGGGAAACACACGAGCTGGCTAGCCTTATGGTTCAACACGAGGCCGCCATCCCGCCGACGCAGATCATCTGCAAAATTTCCGCAACGCAGATGTGATCGCAGGAGCTACAGTGTCCCTCCAACGACCTAACGGTAGATGCGAGCGGAAGAATCCCACCGGCACTGGCACTTCACGACCTCCACCGGCGCAGATCTCCCAGAGCGGCCGGTCCCACCGGGGACATAGCCAACAGCCTATCTCCCCTTCCCCCCTCAGACCCTTCGAAGGCACGCAAGAGCGCGAGCAAGCATTGAGGAAGGCTGCCCGGCACATCTCAGCTCATCACGATCCATCCGACTAACCTCTTTTCCGCCAAAGCCCATTTAAATCCCCGGTCTGCCCCCCCCCTCTCCCTCTCGCCCCATCCGCAACCCCTCATTGAGGTCCCGCCGGCTGTTGGGAGGTGCAAATAATGAGAGCATTAATTAATACGAGGCTAGCGCCTACCGCGTCCGGCCATGTGGTCTTGATTCAAGAGGTGGCCATCGCAGGTGGATAGGCACGCCGTTCTGGTCCTAGCCTGGGTTAAAGGGGGGAGCTGGACTAATAGATACCTACACGCATGAAGTTGCTTCCAAAATGCTAAGCGAAGGCGTGAGTGTGGTTATTATCTTCACGCAGACGGGCGTTGGCCGCCATGACGCCCCTGCGCCTTCGTGTTATCTAAGTCATCATTTTTTAATTCCTTTTCTGTTATTTCAGCTGGAGAATCTGCCGCTTCTGATTGTTCGGGCTCCGGGTTCGGCTTCACGCCGAAGCGATATGTACCCATCACGTGGATATGTGGGGAGGGTATGATTCACGCGTGGGACTAGAATAGAACAACGGGGTCCGCTACGCTGGTGGAAGAAAGCACCACTTGGACCTGCAGTATGTGTCCACTCTCACCTTCATGATGATGCAACGGAGGTTTCTGTGAGCCTCAAAACTTTAGATGTCTGCCGTCGGTACGAATGAGGATTTTCTTGGCATTTGAATATCGTGAGGAGGCCTCGCACTCGCGAAGAGGGCTACTACGGCAAAGACGGGACGAACAGTCGCAGCACAGCGGGCTATGATCATTCTGGTCTGAACGCCCTCCAGGTCCGAGACATCGGATTAAGGTGAAGGCCAAGCCGACAAGCATTTCAGCGACAGGCCATCACGTGTTGTAGGATGGGGAAATAGCCTACTCGGGCTGTCCCGTTGTTCTGTTGCTGTCGCTGCGACTTGAGGAGGCCTGGCGGAAGTGGACGGGACGTTTCAAATTGCAGGGAAGGCGGAGCCGTCTCGAAATCGACAGCGGGCTGCCGTGGACGAGTCTCGGGGCCTGTAGCGAGGAGGGAGAGATGAGATGAACCGGGATGGGTGCCGTGGTGTCCGGGCCGGCGGCGGAGGGGGCGATGGCGACGGAGTCAATTTCATCAAAATTCCTTCAGCTGGACTGTGACTGGGCTGGCCCCGCCTCGCGCCAACCACGCCCAGGCAGCGTCTGGTTCTCGGCGAGGGACCGAAATCATACGGCGATTTGGATGCTCAGCTGCGTCTGAACAGGCGAGGGTATTCACGATGGCCGAGAACCTATGCAGCAAACATCGGCATCGTCGTCGACTTTCTCATCGATCCAATGCGGACATAGAGGTACGCCGAGGTTGCGGGAGTGGTGTGGGTCGTTGGGTGCAGCCAAGTGAGGCTGAGTAAGACGGCAATTGGCTGGCCAGTTTTAGCCTGGCGCTGGCATGATGGGTGTGTGTCATGAAAGGCTGGAAGGTTTCTCTGGGAGCACAGCCCCTGAGAGTCGGGCCACTATGCGAAACGCAGGGCTGAGCGTCATTGGCTGGGGGCAGCATGGAGAGGCCGGCACGCTGGGAGGGAGCTGTGGTGTGCTGAGCTGAGCTGTTCCTGGGCATGATCTCACCGTCTCATGCCTCGGCGGATGGAACGTTAACGTTGCGAGATGCCGAGTGAGTGAGTGAGTGACTGTGCTCGCAGCCTTGGTGCACGCACCCCACACGACGCAGAGATGTGGGCACAGCCTGCTCCATCATGCACCGGATTGCCGTCTTAGACTCTGGCTGGTGTTTTGAGCTGGAACGAGTGAGTAATTGGGTGAGTGAAATGGGCTGGATGGCCGGTCAGAAGCCGGCTGCTGTCCAAGAGGCAGGGGCCAGGAGGAGGCACATCGACCCCTGTTTCAAGAGCTGCAGCAACAAGCTTCTCGAAGTCCGACGACAGGCGCCATGGGCTGCTGGCAGGCTGCAGCCAGGCCGTTAGGCGGGCAGCGCGGGCGGGTTGTTTGTTGTACGAGATGCAAGCTACTGCTGCTGGAATGCAGAAGGTTGAGCCGCAGGGTGAGACAAGGTACCTCTTCAAAACAATGGCATGGTCCAGTCTGGCATGCTAGCTACTGTGTGTAATGGATAATAATCGATGCAATAATGAGCCGACGTTCAATTAAAGTCCGTCGGGGGCTCGGGCGTGACAGTGATAAGGCAATGACGCTGGCCCATTCAATGCTGCGGTAAATTCAAGGTTACCGTTAGAGATTTGGTTAAGCTCGCGGAGCTCTCAGAGGGTCGGGGGGTTCCTGCCCTCCAAGGTTGGGTTTGACAGTGTGTTATGGGACGCAGATCGAGGGGGGACCCTGGGGCAGGTAGAGAGAGGCCAGGGTTCATGTCGCCCGAAAGACCGTCTCTGCGAAGAGCTAATCTCGTACCTTCCACTCAAGGCACTGTATGGTTCAGCGCAGAAATGAGTGGTCAAGTGCTTACTCAGTCTCTGAGTGGCACCGTCCCGTCGCACTGTCACCGTCCCTGCGTCGTGACCCCCGTGGCCTCCGATCTCTACAACCTTCCAATCTAGCCGTGACAGGCGCACAGGCAGCCATCCCCGTCCTGCGAGCTGGGGTCACCGACGCACTGGTCAGCTAATTTTGGCATTTTGGTCACGCATAGGCCTCTTTGGCTGTTGCCCGCCTCTTTGAATCGCTTTGGCAAGACACGAAGCTTACGGCTGCTTGGAACAGACACCGCGTGCCCGAAAGCAAAAAAAGACACGAGCCAAACAACCGGGAAAACACGGTCTGCCGCTGATGGCGGGCTTACTGACTGATTGACTGATTGTTGATCTGCACCAAGAGTCTGCCGAGACCTGCCGTTCGCTGGTGATCATTTCTGGGTCACTTGATCAGCAGCGTCAATCGCATCGTATTCGTCCTGGCCGATGGCGATGACAATTCCTTCCTGATGCTCCCCCAGAACGGATAGACACGAGCACGGGACAGCAGTCATCCATACTTTCGTCACTCTGTCTGTCCGTGTCCGTGTTCCCCTGGCCCCCAAAGGACCCAAAGGACCCAAAGAACTCAAAGGGCAGGGCCGCGAACACGTTACGCCGACCGTTACTACGAGGCTTGCGAGGCGTGGGCCTGGGAGCGCAGGAGCGTTGCACCACACCCGCTGCGGTCGCTCGGCGTCACATCTCGCATCTGGCTCATCTCGCGTCGCCCTTTCCTCGCAGTCGCCGGCTGTGCTGACTGCCTGGGCGCCTGCCAATACGACTCGCGCCTTTCCCGAATCTGACTGCCTGGCCAAACGAGACGAACGGCGCCTGTCCGTCGGTAGCGGCTCCCTCGACGTCGCTTCGTATTCCAGCACCCTCTTTTGGCTTTGTAGGCGTAAAAATAATACCACGCCAGACACCAAAACGGCAAAACTCGGGGTCGGCCGGTCCCTTAGCTGCCCAAGCGGGCTAGGGGAGCTGGGGCTCCAGGGGAAATGGCCACGGAATCTGGCCGGATCGTCACCAAATTGCAGCGCGAACAGAGCCTTGCAGCCAGCAGCCGGGGCCCTTCCACTGCTTAATCACTAGGTCTGTCAGCTGGCCTGGCAATATGTGCTGCCATTAAGTCACTGAGTCCGTATTTCCGTCAGTTTCTTTTCTCGTGCGAGCGAGTGCAGGGCAGGAGCATGCGTGCTTGTGCTGTCAGGATTGTACGGCAAGTCAGGACCCTGGCCCGTCCACCAGGCCGCTGTTGCAGAATGAAATGCCAAGGCTAGGATCAGGACAAGGACCAGGACAGGACAGGATTACACATGCACCGGTCCTGCAGGAGGGTGTTAGCCCCTACCGGCTACTCGGCGCAAAACATGGGCCATCAACCCCGGGTCCACCACGGATCGCCCTCGAAGGTGCCCCCCAGTGTCAGTCAGCAGTGCCACAGCAACCAGACAATCGCGCAGCCCAGACAAGCCCAGGCAGCCCAGCGACAATAGCCTTCCCATTCCACCACCCAACCCTGAATATCTCCCCACCGAAACCGAGCAGACCAGACCTGACCCGGCCCCAGCTGTGGCAACCCAAACCAGCACGTCCTCGCCTGAGTGGCCACACAGCCCAGGCAGTGCCCCTCCTCCAGTCGCCAGTCGCCCGGCAATCCCTCACACACTCTCTTTTGCCCGGTCCCTCGCCCAGCAAGCCAAGTCACCTCACTCGCTCACCCGCCCCACTGGCAGCTGCAGCCCTCTTGGCTGATCCATGTTTGTCCCTCATGCTGGGTGCCCACACAAGTCCACCCAGCCGTGCCAGCCCACCTGCCAGCCTGCTCGGCACCTCACCCATGCCGCAGCCATGTCTCCGCGTACCTGCGTACCTATGGACCCTGGAATAGTCCAGTGGTCGTATCTACGTACCTACTGTATGACGGATCGCACCTGGCCTGGTCCGGCCTTGGTGTTGGTGATGGCCGCTTCCCCTTAATAAACAGGCCCGCCCTTTCCCAGGACCTGTTCATCGTGGCCCTCTCTTTCCTCCACATCGCTCATCACTTCCTATAGCACGCACTTATCTGTGCTGAAACATTTTTTATTTTCCTTGCTTGGGTTTCTCCATCCGTTCACACACTCGCTATCGCTCCCATATACAAATTCGGCTTCCTGCCACTTTTCCTGGCCTCGCATCTGTCTCTGTCTCACTCAGACCAGACCCTCGCCATAAACAAAAACAGAGTTATAATACTTGCTCTCTGAACGCTCGCTTCTCCCTCGCTCAAGCTCGCATACCCACCTAGCTTCTCACCACAACTCAAAACCAGCCGGCAACATGTTCTCCAGGCTGGCTTCCACCGCGGCTGTGATGCTCGCCGCATCCTCCCTCACCAGCGCCCAGACCTTCAGCGCCTGCAACCCTACCAAGAAGGATGGTGAGTTTTCACACATTATATCCACTATAATTCTTTCGACAGTGTACATTTGACTGACAATCTCAGGCTGCCCGGCCGACCCTGCTATTGGTAAAGAGGTGACCATCGACTTCACTAAGGGTGAAAATGACTTCTTCACCCCTGCTACCGGCACTACTGTGAAGTACGACCCAGCTCTCGGTGCCGTCTTCGCCATCAACAAGGAGACCGAAGCGCCCACCTTCACATCTACCGGCTACATTTTCTTCGGCCGTGTTGACGTTGTCGTACGCGCCTCCGTCGGCACTGGTGTTGTTACCTCCTTCGTCCTGCAGTCTGACGATCTCGACGAGATCGACTGGGAGTGGCTCGGTGGTGATGACACCCAGGTCCAGACCAACTACTTCAGCAAGGGTGACACGACCACCTACGACCGTGGTGGTTTCTCCGGCGTCGGAAACCCCCAGTCCGAGTTCCACACCTACACCATCGACTGGACTGCGGAGAAGCTTGACTGGATCATTGATGGCACTGTCGTCAGGACCCTGAAGTACTCCGACGCCAAGGGAGGTGCTAGCTACCCTCAGACTCCCATGCAGGTCAAGCTGGGAACCTGGGTCGCCGGCCGCAAGGACGCCCCCGAGGGTACCGTGCAGTGGGCTGGTGGATACACCGACTTCTCTCAGGCTCCCTTCAACGGCTACTACAAGAGCGTCACTGTCAAGGACTACATGAACGGTGCTAAGAGCGCTGGCTCGTACGTCTACGGCGACCGCACCGGCACCTACCAGTCCATCAAGATCGAGCAGGGCGATGGCAAGACCGACGGTGCTCAGAGCTCCTCCGTCAAGCCATCCGCCACCAGCAGCGGCGCCTCCACCCTCTCGACCGTCACCAGCTCCGCCGGCCTGACCGCCTCCGTGACCCAGGGTATTACTCTGGCCACCGGCGAGCCCAGCACCAACAACAGCAGCTCTGACTCCTCTGATGCCTCCACCCCCACCAGCTCCAGCTCCGGCTCCAGCTCCGGCTCGTCCGCCTCCGAGAGCTCCCCCAGCTCGAGCGTCGTTACTGCCGGCGCCAGCAGCAAGGCCGGCATCAACCTGGCCTTCCTGGGTGCCGCCATGTTCGCTCTGCTCTCCCTGTAGGACAAGAAGGCTGATTCCGAACTGGCACGAGCCGATTAATATTTCTTTTCTTCACACCACTTTCCTTTTACCAACGGGATGAAGAGCCGAGCATCGACTGCCCTGGCCCTTCGGACCTTTTTCACCTGCTATACAACTTTGTAACCAGTCGGCTCTGTGCACAGGCAGATATCAAACCACTTGTTTTACCCAAGGGTTGGTGCGAAGGAACACGGGTGGTTCTGACGTTTTAACGGACGAGCGAACGATGGCATACGGACAGACGGTCCACGCTGCTGCATGATACCAATTTTGATTGCCTTATTCATTTTGAGGAAGCATTGTTATTTCAGACTACGAACTTCTTGGAAAGGACCATCGACGGAGGATGGCCGGGGGCGGCGTCACCAAGCCTGCAGAGGTTACCGGGACGTCGCGTGGTGCGAGGAGGTGGGCATAGATAGATCAGTCACAACAGTAGAAAAGATGAGAACCAATGGCAGAATTAGATGCACACCCTTTGATGGTGGCACACAACAGAAACAGTCTCTTCCGTTCTTTGCCATGTTTTGCGAGATGTCTCTGCGTGTCACCAACCACGTCTCTCGTCAGCCCCGTATACAGGAGACAGGGCCTCTGCTGTCATACTTTGCCGCGTAAGACTGTGCCTCCCTCTTTTTACTGCATGCGCCATTTAGGGGGAATTTGGGGGCTGGTGTGTTACCGCCAGGTCCAAATCTGACAAGACAATATGGCGAATCAGACCAACAACACGTTGCATCTGCATATTGTTGTCTTTTGCCTCATTTCGATTTTCCTAGGCGCCAGGGCGCCTAGAGGAATCCCAAGACCCTTTCTCATTTTGGGTGAGGGGGCCCTCGGTGTTGGCGCCTGCCTCATCCGGGCTAGGTTGGTTTTGTTTTGGCCTGGCTGCTGTGCAAGGCGGCTCCGCCAACGTGCGTGCATGCAGTGCACAGTAACAATACAACAATATGCGCGGAAACGGGACCCCATGTTCATTCACGGCTGACGCTACTGCAAGGTACCGACGGGGCAATTCATTCATTCGATGAGCTGATTTTCCGCATCTGTCTCAATCTTAATTTTTTTTGCTGTGCCCCTCTTCATCCTTCCGGCCCCGTAGGTGACGTGGAATCAAACTCTTTTCTTGTTGAAAGACATGGATTGAACTGGGCTAAAAGGGACAGAGGATCGAGACTGCATGTTTAAGATGAGGCGAGGCGGGGCCGCCCGTGCCTGGAAGGAACATTGAGGGGTTTTGGTGGCTTGCTCTGCCTGGCCTGGTCGTGAGTTTTAAGATGAGCCCGGGCCGGGCCCAAGCTACCTGGCTGGACAGAGAGGATGTATTGTGGTGGGGCGGGTAATAGATTTTGAATTTAGTTTAGGCTGACATCAACAGGGGACGGAGCGCGCCAGACCCTCTTGGGGTTGTTGGCCGCGGAGGGATTTTGTCGTGGGTTGTGGTTGTTGCGGCATGTCACTCAGGCAAGCATCACGCCGCTTCTGCCTCTTCCTGCCTTATGGTGATCCTGAGGTTGTGGGTGTCGCTGGATGGGCAGCTTGGCCCCATTTGAATGATGACTACCTTGGCATTCCTATTGATCTACGTCTCGCTCAACACGCAAAGCCAAGGCCGCTCCTCTCTGCCTAGCAGTGGGCTGGAAAGTGAGTATCTAGGTAGCTTGCGGTCACTTGGCGGCTTCAAACGTTGTTCCGGGCAATTTACCCCAGAAGCAGTGCTTCGTTGTATGCGGGCCGTGATCTCACACGTCAGGGTATGAACCGTGGTTGACTAGTTCCGTATTGCGAGTTGAAATCCCAGTAGTATCTGTGTGTTGATGGACTCCGTGCAAGCCTGGACAGGAATATCGATGTGGCCTTGTGGTCGGGGGTCTTGACCTGAGAGGGCGGACTGGACTTGCTCAGGCGCTTGCTATGGGGTTGACCTAGAGAGACAGACTGCCCTGAAAGACGAGAGACGAGACTGCTGTCATAAAGACAGACAGGCTCGGGTTGCGGAAAATTGAGGCTCCTCTCACTCTCTACTGTTAGCTAGGAGCATGCTGCTGATGCGTGGTGCCGTTATGCTCCTGTGGCTGACAGAACGGAAGCCATAGCACATAGGGATGGACCAAACAACTGCCTACTTATGGCCAGAAATATTGTCTTGTTCTTGTCTGACAAGGCCGGCTGTTGGTACATATATACGCACACTCATTCACTCTACGCGTAACACATAGACGCGAAGTTAAAATCAGTCTTCGTCTTCGAATGGTTGATATCTGTATATAGAGCTGCGTCGTCGTTGGCGCCATTCACGAGACCTTCTCTCACCCACAGGACTCAGGTCCCATGCAAGGTCTTGCTGCTTGCTCCAACAGATGCTATCTGGTCCCATATCATGGCCAAACCTCGACCCGACTTCAGATGCACACGGAAAGCACGATTAGGGGAGGACAGAAGACGGTGATACGTGGTAAACTGGGATTATTCAGGGAGGCAGCTCGTATGTAGATGCTAAAGGACGTGGTGATGATGGGTATTTGGCGGGATAGTAAGACTTCGAATAATTATAGAGCTGCTACGAGTATAGCACGCGGTCTGCACATCAGCTCGTCACCATAATACCATATCGTGTTTGGGTTAATTCAATCAGGCGTTTAGACCCAGGGTATCTCAAAGCACACCCGCCATAAACCCTCAATCGTCCAGATTCAGTCCATCAACCTGCCCCAAAAAGTTGCCCTTCACGCCGTCCCTCAGCAACTCGTCCATGTCCACCATTCCTCCCGCGATGTACCTCTCGCTGACACCGGCGTTGACCCGCCTCGAGAGCAGCTCGCGAAGCTGGGCCCTCAGCGCGCCCACCTCGGCCTTGGACATGGCCCTCGCCTCGTCCTGCTTGGCCTTGCGGCCGCTGCCGCGCCCGCCCCACTTGCCCACCTGCTCGAGGTCCTCCGAGTCGTACTCGACGCCGAGCTCCTCGGCCGCGTTGCGCATCCAGTCGTCCTCCTTGCTGCCCTTCTCCTTGGCCAGCTGTGAGTCCGCGATCCGCTTCGCCAGCGTCACCCGCTCCTTGAGCCGCGCCACCAGCCGCCTGTCCACGTCGATGGTGCGGATGAAGTAGTCGTTCTTGCGGCTCAGGCCGGACCCGGGCTTCGCCGTCGCATGCACCTTGGCGATCAGCCGCCGCGTCGAGACCACCTCCTCAGGCGCGCATAGCAGCACGCTCAGACCCGACTGTGAGGCACGAGCCGTACGGCCTGATCGGTGCACGTAGGCATCCGCTGCGCGCGGCACGTGGTAGTGAATCACGACGTCGATGCCCGGGATGTCGAGACCACGGGCGGCGACGTCTGTGGCGAGGAGGATGGCATGAGTTCCGGGCTTGGCGCTGGTGAAGCGCTCGACGGAGCGTAGTCTGGCTTTCTGTGCCATTTGTGAGTGGAGGGCGTGAACTGGGAGGTTGAGATTCTGTAGCATTGGCAACAGTCGGCGCACTGAGCCGATCGAGTTGCTGAAGACCAGGATGCGTTGTGTCGGTTGGAGTAGGATGAGAGAATAGAGGTATAGATCCTATAGAAAGATTAGTGACTGTTTTGAAGGCCATCAGTGGAACGTTTTGGGCATACCTTCTCCATCGCGCCACACTCCACCAAGCCCTCCTTGAGGCCCTGAGCCATCTGGGCGACTGGATTAACGTCAACGAACTTGGGCTTCTCTTCCCGGAAGTTCAACTTCTTCAGAAGGTATTCCATAGACTCTTGTGTATCCATCAGATTGGATTTTCCCTTCCCTGCCAGCTTCTGCTGAAGGTTCTTATTAAATGTTGCAGAAAAGACCAACGTCTGTCTTGGGAAGAGTTCGGGCCCCTCATCATCCTCGTCCATCTCCATTCTATCGATGGCCTTCAAGATCTCCTCTGCCTCCTTGAAATGACCATCCGTGAGGAGACGGTCGGCCTCGTCCACCACTAGGAAACTGACCCTCTTGAACGAGTCCAACAGGGCGGTGCTTGAGCTGAGGACTTCCCACAGACGGCCTGGGGTTCCGATGACGATGTCTGCCTTTTCGAGCTGCCGTTGCTGCTTGTGCACAGACAGACCACCCGTCACCGAACAAATATAAGGAGGTGTAGTGAGGCCTTCGCAAAGCGCTTTGATGTGGTTTGTAATCTGATGAGCCAGTTCCCTGGTCGGCGACATGACCAAGCCTATTGGCGATTTCTTGTCCCCGGATTTGCCCGCTCCCTGCCTCGAAAGCCATGCCTCGACAATGGGTATCGCGAACGCCAGCGTTTTTCCGGAACCAGTCGAGGCCTTGCCGATGACGTCGTGTCCAGCTGTTATCTTCCGTATAGCTGCGGACTGAATGTCGGTCGGTTTTGTAAACTTGAGCCGTGCGAGGCAGGCGATCATCTGCGGCGACAGATCGAGGTTCGACCATTTCGACATGTCCACATCCTCGCCGGCATCGTCCACAGCAGCATCCTTGGCCGAGGCGAACACATTGCTTTCCAGTTCCTGGTCCTCTTCTGTCTGGCTTATGCCTTTATTCTTTTTCTTTTGCTGCTGCGTCTTGTCCTTCTTCTGCGTCTCTTGTGCCTCCTTGGCGGCATCTTTCTTGGTCTTGCTCTTGGTGGCCGTTGTCGCGGCAGGTTCTGAGGGAGAGGTCTCTTCGCTTTCCTCATGTGTTGGGGATTCTACCGGATCATCGCCGAAGCCTTCGAACTCGTCGCCATCGTCCTCGGCAGGGGTAGGGGCGTCGTCAGCGGTAACCTGGTCCGACGTTAGTGCCCGAGTTCACTGTCAAATAGCAGAAGTAGCAAAAGAGATGGCTTACAAACTTGACAACGTTTCCATTGCGCACGACGTCGACGCCTGAGATCTCCTCGAGGCCGAAGAACCCTTCGGCATCATTGAACATCTCAGGCAGGTCGACGGCCTTCCATGCTAGCGAGTTCGCATCGACGACGCGCTTTGGCTTGGAGGACTTGGAGGCTTTGGCTGACGAAGCCTGCTTCCTCTTCTTTACGGGCGCATTGGCTACCGCTTGCCTTTTCCTCTTCTGTACCATTTCGCTTTCGTAGGAGGAGGTATTGGTGGTGTGGTGGGTTTCGTGATAATCAAGGTGAGGATTAAGATGGAGTTTGCGCAAGCGGTCGTCTGCTCCTCCAACACTTCTCCATGTACGCAGGAAAAAAAAATGCACTTGGAGCCAGCTCTAGGTGGGGGTCAGTCCGCACGAACCACGAGCTTAATTCAGCCCTACGACCATAGGCTACTCCAACGCTTGATAGCGAGGAACCGGCCCGTTTGGGTTTCCATTAAACGATGTTTATTAAAAAACCTCAGGTTTTTGCCAGTCAATACTGAATAGTACACAGTGATTCCTCCTATGTAAATGCAGCTTGTCAATCGTCCGACAGAGCTGCATACTCGCGCCTCAGAGCACATCTTTAACGCGGGTTGTGCCAGTGCCTCGGTCTAGGTGGTACTCGCTAACGCTATTTTGACTCTGGACCCTTGCGAGCTGCAGACCCTGGCCTAAGTGGAAATTTTTGGCGAGTAACCTTGAAGCAACCCAACTACCCGTCGGCACCTTCAAGACCAGTCTGGATCCCAGTTCTGATTTTCGCTATGGGGAAATCTTCAAAGGACAAGCGAGATGCTTACTACAGGCTCGCAAAAGAGCAAGGCTGGCGCGCTCGAAGTGCATTCAAGCTGCTCCAGCTCGATGAAGGTCTGTTCAACATCGCACTGCAGCTTTTCTCCACGACCATCTCGCCGCTGTCTCATTCATGAACCGTGCATAACTGACGAATTCCACAGAGTTCAACCTGTTCGAGAACGTGACCCGGGTGGTGGATCTCTGCGCAGCGCCAGGTAGTTGGTCACAGGTCTTGTCTCGGGTGCTCATCAAGGGCGAGAAGTTCGGCCGTTCAGCATGGCAGGACAAGGAAGCCCAGCTGCGGCAGCAGATGCTGCGTGTCTTTGCCCCGGATGCAGCAGCAAATATCGACGTCAAGCAAGGCGCCGACGAGCTTAAACCGCGCAAGGACGTCAAGATCGTCTCCATAGACCTGCAGCCCATAAGCCCGCTGCCAGGAATCGTCACCCTCCGCGCCGACATCACTCACCCAGCCACCGTCCCTCTGCTCCTGAAGGCACTAGACCCCGAGTACGACGCCAGCAAGAGGACCCAGCAGGCATCTCACCCTGTGGACCTGGTTCTGAGCGATGGCGCACCCGACGTGACTGGCCTGCATGACCTGGATATCTACGTCCAGTCGCAGCTACTCTTTGCCGCCCTCAACCTGGCTCTGTGCGTCCTGAAGCCGGGCGGCAAATTCGTGGCCAAGATCTTCCGCGGCAGAAACGTCGACGTGCTATACGCACAGCTCAAGCTGTTTTTCGAGCGGGTAGTGGTGGCCAAGCCCCGCTCCTCGAGAGCCAGCAGTATCGAGGCCTTCATCGTCTGCCTCAACTTCCAGCCCCCACCCGGATTCATAGCAAGCCTAGACGAGCCGCTTGGTGTTGGACACAAGCTGCCGCAGATGATCAAGGAGAGGACCGAGAGTCTGCCCGTCATTGCGAAGACGACGATGCAAAACCCGGCTACGGGCGCTTGGGACGTGACCCCTGAGCCCAGCTCCAACGTCCGACCAGATGGCGTGGTCGAGGTCGAGATAGATGATCAGACATATGGCGAGACGGAGGACGTACGATGGATTGCGCCCTTCATTGCATGCGGAGATCTCTCGGCATTTGACTCTGATGCGTCGTATCAGTTGCCCGAGGGCCACGTTACTTTGGATCCGGTTCAGCCCCCTACGGCACCACCGTACAAGCGAGCTATCGAGATGAGGAGGGCAGCCGGCGGGGCATATGGAAAGACAGTCAAGAGTTGATTCCAATCTAATAACCAATTATGGTTCTCAACACCAATACCTCTAAATCTATAAAGTCCGGCTCCCAGCAGCATCTAAGGGCCCGATACATTTCCCCTCTAACTGCAGCGAACATGCAAGTCACAGAAACACAGCAAGACATTCAGTGGCCAGACGCCGGGCCCTGCTTCTCCAACAACTTCAGGTTGGGGTTGTTATTGGTTGCGAAGAAGTCATGAGCGTCAAAGATTTTGGCGTAGAGCTTCTCACTTTCAGGGCTGCTCGCGAGGATCCACAGACCTCTCAGCTCTGGCCAACCCTCCACGACCTCGTTCAGGCACTTCATCAGGAAATTACCCAAGCCCTTCTGCTGGTGCTCCGTGAGAACGTACACGTCCGTCAGGTACCCAAAGGTGACGCGGTCTGTGATGAGCCTTGCGGCCCCGATCATTGTGCGTTTCTGGTCTACCGGTCGGGCGCGTCAGTCCCGGCCACCCTCACCAAACACGGTACAGGCTACGATACCTTTAATAGGCTGCCCAGAGTTCTCGGGCTCGAGCGAGTAGAGACCGATGACTATGCAATTGTCGACCAGCGTCTGCAAACGATCCTCAGGCAGGGCCTTGGCCCACCAGAGCATGTCCGAGCCGAGCGCGGCGTTTAGGGCGTCCAGTTGCAGCAGGCCGGGGTCGGTGGAGCACAAGTAGGTCCTGGCTGCACCGTCGCCATAGGTCCAGGTCTTGTGTTCTGGAGACGCCATCCTCATTTATGGGATTGGAACGCGTGGCAATGCAAATTAAGTCCTCACGCCGTAATATACAACGTCTTGATGCATCCACCTGGCCTTTTCGAGCCCCTCGGCCTCCGCGCCCATAGCACAACCCTGCTGCGCAATTGCGAATGGATGACTCACGTAATAGCGACTAATGGCGCAGCCCACGGCGCACCCTGAGTTGACAGCGACACATGGCCGCCCCGCACCGGCTCTCGGCGGACCAGACGTATTTTTACGATGGTTAAAAGTACCAGCACGATGTGAATCAGGTGGCTTCCGCTGAAGCATTTGAGCAACTCTATGAAAATAGACGTCGCATCCAGGCGTTTGAGCTCAGTCCGAAGTCGTGGGGCCGTTCATCATGCGTTAGTATCGGGTCCAGACGCCGTAGTACGAGGGTATACGCGTACATACGTATATGCGAACCCGAGGTCGGATTATCCGACGGGTCTAGCGCGTCGGGTGTCGCTCAAGTGTCGCTCAGAATTAACTTAAAAGAGAAGCTTCCTCACGGCATGTGGGACAACCGGCCGGCCTCTGATGCCAAGAGGGAGTTCTAGTGCAGCTCGCTCGAATAGGGCAGGTTTTCCCGGTGGGGGTCCCGGGGCGACTACTCAGGCCCTGCTCAGCATCCTCAGCCATTTTTGTACCGGATTAACACTTTTCAGACTTCCTGTCGACCGGTCTCACCGACATAATCCTCAGGAAGGCTCGTGACAAAGTGTAGGTTGAGGATTGTCAACGCCAGCAATGAACTTTTGCAACAATTCTGAATTGACACTGACAAGAGGAATACCGACATAGTTCACTGCTAAGCTCGACTTAATACTCTGTTAGAGCCGGAGTGCGCAATGCCAATTTCTTGAACCCCCGTCTGATTGTTAGAGTTCGCGGGAGCACGGCAGCACAAGAGCTGGGTAAATTGATACCTTGCTCCTTGATACCTTATAAGAACCCTAGTCGCCCTGTGCACTCCATAGTGGGCGTTGCGCCACGGAGGTGGCCCGCAGTCTGCGTCAAGACTTACGAGTCTCGCTTCCGATTCGGATCCGCTGCTTTTTATGAATACGTGTATTAATACGTGTATTCCTCCTCTGGTCCTGCGTTGGGGTTCCGGATGACACCAACCTGCATGACATGGCACCAATCGAAGGAGCCGCCGCAAAGATGTTGCGCAGAAGCCACAAGAAGTCAAGGCGAGGTTGTCTTGAATGCAAAAGACGACACATCAAGGTCGGTGATGCCCCGTTCTGTTATAGAGCATTACATGGTGGGTCTGGTGGAGAGAAAGTTTCTAAACTTGTGCTGGAGACTACGTTTTCGACCGTTGTCCTCCAGCTCGGTTGGGGGACACAATTGACAATCAACGACAGCAACGGCTAAATGGCAACTAACTTCCCCCCTACAACAGTGCGATGAGACTCGACCAAGCTGTCTTAATTGCGGCATAGCAGAACGTTCATGTCAGTATCCAGCAAGCGGTGCTGCGTCGCCCCCAAACCGGAGATCCCCTGTGAGCAGCGCAGCATCATGCCCACCATCAACATCGACCCTCTCGCTCCCGTCTCCGCCTGTAGCAACCAGTCGGGGGCTGGGAGAAGGTCTCACAGGACCAAGACCGACGGTTTTTGCAGCAAGAGGCTCCGGTGGGGACGATCCGAACGTCAACATGGCACATCTCGAACTCTATCACCACTTTTCAAAGCCGCCCTCTAGCAACTATTTCTTCTGTCTCGCAACCCCGGAGATGGCGGACACCATGAAAAACAATGCTCTGGAGCACTCCGTGCAGGTGCCTTACCTGATGCACCAGCTCCTGGCGATATCAGCTCGCGACAAGAGCAGGCGGGCAGCCGACGACGAAAAGAAGGCCTCCTACCTCAAACTAGCAGTACAACTCCAAACCCACGCCCTCGCCTTATTCGACGCCTCAAACCCCGGGCCCTCGTCCTCGTTAGCAAGCTCGAGGCAGAGCACGCCGATCCTAGCCTTTGCGTCGATGTTGGGCACGCACGCGCTGTGCGACACCCTGACCACCCTCGAAGAGCCAGCCCCAGCATCGCAGCAGAGCGAGGTGGACGAGTGCCAGCAGCGCAGCTCGCTACAAGACTTCCTCTCCAGGTGGCTCGACTACATCCGGCTCCACCGCAGCGTGAGCACCCACGCGCTGGCCGCATCCCACTCGGCAGAGCTGCAGCCGCTTCTAGCACACGGCCGCGCCATGGTCGAGAGGCAGCCGGCCGGTCACCAGACCGACGCCCTCCTCGCGAGGGTGGCAGCGCTCCAGGGCCTGTCCTCCGAGGTCCTCGCCGCGTGCCTGACGGCCGTGGACCTGCTCCAGGTTGCCATCGATATGGGCAACGACGCGCCGCCCGGCTCCTCCTCGTCCACGGACGGTGCCAGCAGCAGCAGTACGACGACCAACATCACTCCTCCCGTCTCCTCCAGCCCCGAACACCTTCCCATCTGGTGGGCCCTCTCCGTCCCCGACGCCTTCGTCGAAGCCCTCGCAACGGGCCTGCCCGACCTCGTCGCCGTGCTGGCCTACTACGCCGTGCTCCTGCACCGCGCGCGGTCCTGCTGGGCTGTCGGCCCCGCAGCAGGGACCAGGTTGCTACAGGTCCTAACAGCGCATCTCGGCCTCAAGTACACGGAGGTGCTGGCGTATCCACGCAAGGAGCTCGGCTTAGGTCACTTCGGGGCTGTTTATGAGGCTGAGCTTAGGGCCTGGCCGGAGCGACCGGCTCCATAGGATACAACCGGTAGCCTTTGTCATGGGAGCGGCGATATTCGGATGGGCGGGCAATGTGCGGTGGGAAATATGCCATTATTAGGGTGCATATATGGCGTTTGGTGCTCGATATACCCGCAGTTGGCGTAAATATTTGGTCATGATGGGGCGAGCCGAGTGTTCGCTCGGTCAAAGAAGTTAATACTATCTCGCCCTTTATCTCGTCGGCCATTGTCACCTCTGTCTTGGAGCTTGGCCGTGATTATCGACTTTCCGACGTCAAAACTACAATCATAAGAGCAAACTACGCCGTACAGAATCGTCTGAAAGATCGAAAACCCATGATGGAAGTCTGTCACATCAAATATCGGTCTTGCACGTCCCGGCAAGAGAGAAGACGTATCTCTTGTCGATACAAACGTGAGAATCCACCCGCTGCCTGTCATACAGATGACCCGACCATTGGACATATCGGCTCGATTATCCTCATCGGCAAACTCCGTGAAACGTGGGGCAAACAGAGAACCTCTTTGGGCAAGCCCTCACGGGCGTCGAGTCAGCTCGGGAAGAATTCGTTGGTCGCTTACGGCTCTACCAACCGGACTTGGTTAATCACAAGGACTACTATGATGGCCCGGGGCACAAGTGCCTGGCGGGCCCCCCAAAAAGCTTGGGTGACCGAGGTGCGTCCCGGCAAAGCTTGTATCTCTTCGTTTGTGGCTCGCGAATCCGCGGATGCCAGTATGCAAACACCCCGGATGAGATGGTGTAAGACTACCTTGGCTTAATCAATCATCACCATAGCCTCATGTGATTCAAGATGGCCGGTTCCTAGCCTCTTATTCCTGCGGTTGTATTCAAACAAGGCAGGGTAAGCACAACATGTACAGTTGATTCATAACTCATTATGTACATCTCAAAGCGCGTTACAAAACAACCCAGATTCCTTTCAGCAGCATTTCAAACTCATATGCTTGTCGTCCGCCGAGGATAGCCCACAATCGATCCCCTCCTGCCACGAGGCTTCGGGGTCTCCTTCTATCGAGGACTCTTCTACTGCTTGTAGCAAGGCGTACGGCCCTGCGCAGTGATGAAAGAGATACACTCGTACTTGCCGCCGGCGTTGCAAGCCGTGCCAGCCGTACCATCGGGGTTGCTGACGCCGTCGGCGCGGTGAGCGCCGGAGCAGATGGCCGTGCAGTCAAGGTTACCAATCTCGGCGTCCTATTTGTGGCGCAAGGAAGGGCACTTGTCAGTATATTATTCCCTTCCCTAGAGCTCGGGATGGGAATCCGGGGTCTGGACGGTTGGTTGCTCACCGAGTAGACACAGCAGTGGCTGCTGTCTTGGAACTTGCACTGGCAGTATGTGCATGCCTGTGCCGTGAGGGCACTGGCGAGGAGGACGAGACCGAGGCGGACGATGGCGACCATTTTGAAAGTTGGAAGGGAGACGTTGGTGTGGTAGGAAAAGGGCTGGAGAATGGCTTGGAGCGATGAGTGTCACAAACCAACCAGCCCGAGGAGGAACGACGACCGACCTTTTATACTGCATCAGAGGCGCTGGAAAGCATTGTCGAGATGCCGTGTGTACTCTGCCTTCTCCTGCTTCTGTGGAGCGCCCAAAGGCTGGAAGTTTCCTCCTTGCGATAACGATCAGCCGCCCGTTCGCCTTTCCTGGTTGCCCTTCATGGCGACCGCCCGACATCCATACCGGACTACCAAACCCCGATGTGACCCTTCCGGCGAGGGCAGCATGGCCCTGACTCGAATATCAGGCACCGGTGCCAGAGTCCACGCCCAAGTGAGGCGATGGTGGAGTACCGGGGTACGGGCATTGTGGGTTGGTGTCGTATTTGGGACCGAGTAGATATGAAGGGAACAAGTATCGCGGGAGACATTCATAGCCCAAAAGACTATCACCAAAGCGAGCCCATGATTCACTCAGCCCTATACACTCCCGCACTCGCCAAGAAAGCGAGGATGTTTAAGGTTATTCCTAGGCGTGCAGTAGCTGCAACCATCTCGATCCGTCCTCAGCCCTTTTGCTTTCGAAACAAACGAGATCAAGGGGACACTCGGCCCATTGTAGTACGAGCACTAGTCTTGATCCATGTTTACCGTGGGATCACTTGCGGGTCATGGTCGAGCGGCTGAACTTTCCCATAGAGGCAGGCATGGGGGCCACACCATCCCAAGGTTGCAATGCAGCAGCCCACGTGCTGAACCAACGAGCCGAAAGCGAAGTACTACCACGGCTTGGAACAGTGCGGTATGCAGTGGATATGCATTAGCCTCGCGTGTACACACTATACATAATACTGGTAGTGAACTCAGAAGTTGAAACATGTCGGGCGACGTACCAGCAGGGTCGTCAACAACATATGTCGATCGGCGTTCGTCACTCAAACAAGCATCAATCTTTATTTCATGCATGGGCAGGGAGAGAGTTACACCCTGGGCACACAAAGGAGAGCCAACAACCCTCTCGCCCGGATATGCTCCGATGTCATATTTCCCAGTGCTGAGAACCCGTCGGGTTCGAGTCAGAACTCGCATGTGTTGTACAAAGTAGTGTATAAGGGCTCGGATAGCTGCCGAGACCCCACAAGATGACAGGTCTCGCGGATGAGGATGTGTATGCACATGACACTCGATCATGGCATACTTCTACATATAGAGAGTCCGTTTCAGCTTGCTTAACTATGTCTATAGTGGTCGAATTGAGTCTCACGAGTGGGATCTCGGCTACCTCTATGCAAGAAATCTCCAGGTACCTACTCTGGACATGGACTTGGAGCAGCTCATGGACCCACATGAACTCCTAGGCAAAGAACAACCGAGGCGGGCCGCGGCGATCCCTAGTTGGGTGGGGGAGGACGGCGATCCTCAGCATATCAGTAGGGACAAGGATCTGGTCAGCCAGGAGCAGAACCTTGAGGGAGATTAGGTGATCGAATTGATTTACGGAGCGAACTGCACTGGGCTGTGAAGAAGATGGGCCTCTCTGTCAATGGGGCACGAGCCAGGCTGAACCTCCGCCCAGCAGACTCAAGTGATGCAAGGCCGGCGCTTCGCCGAAGCTCATTGCACGAACGTGGAAGGCGACTGAGATAGTGAGGTCGCGATGATTTTCCGTGTTGTGAATGCTGCAAAGAATCAAGAAAACAGTAAGGCATACCGCAAACATGCTACGATGGACGTCTCTCGATCGACGAGTCTGAAAGCACGGCGGTGTGATGAGAACCACAATCCAGGGAGGGTAATGATATGGAGGGTGATAATGATGAAATTGCAGACATGTCTATATAACAGGAGGGTATTTTAGACAAAAGCTGCTACTTATGCAGGATCGAGACGTGCCAATGGACAAGATGAAAGATAGGAGGAAAAGATGAGTGAGAAAAGAGAAATGCCCAACTGATTCCCTCAAAGATGCCTCGCTTATTTTTCATCCAACCCATCAATCATCTACAGCGTAAAGATAACCCAGAAAACATACATAAATGCCCAGTTCAAGCCCCCGCGCACCACGACGATACCTTTAGTATCTACAGGGGAAGTATGAGTGTGGTTGTCGTGGTTTGAGGTGAGCGCGGGGCGGAGAGACGACGCCATCAGGCCTTGGCATTGCTTCATTCTTGTTGCTCGAACGTGATCTTCCTTCGCGCTGCTGAGTCCTCGTGTGTAACAACTCTATACTTTTGGCGGGCGTTCGTGGCCGCCCGTTCATCCCGTCCATAAATGGTGGGTGGTGAGTCGTTGGTAGTAAGCACACACTTTGAGCACGCCATATGTCGTGAGCGTGGCTGAAATGCGGCTCATCGGCCGCCCCTGCACCCACAGGGGAAAGTGATTAACGAACCGCGCTGTTGAAAAGGCAGCTTTCGACCACCTTCGTGGTAATTCGAGCTCGATTTCTTACGAGTCTCGATTTTTGGGTGCACCGTTCTTGTCGCGCAAAGATCCATTCCGACGAACCTGCGAAGAAGGCCTGGGTGCGATCTATTCAATCCGTTCAGTCCGCCATGCTCGCCATGCCCGCCGTCGGCGCGAAACCCCCACCGTAACCCATCGCCTCGTCCGAACTTCCGCTGTCGTCGCTGCCGTCGGCGTCGTCACCCTGACTGCGTGGCGAGTGCATCCCGCTTGGCACGCCGCTACCCCCGCTCGTGTCTAGGTCCATGAGGCCGCCGTCTGCACCGCCCGCGCCGCCCCCCGCCCCAGAGACGACGTAGCTGCCGGACCCAAAGGCTCCCATGCTGGTGCCAGCACCTCCGCCTCCACCCAGCGCAAGGAGACTTGAGCGCCTGGGCCCGGAAGCGCCGGCAAGCCCCGTCAGGCTGCCGGAGCGGCTCATGGTGGCGGGCTTCTCGGGCAGCTTCTTGAGCAGGCCCGTAGAGATATCGAGCATGCCCATTGCGAACTCGGTCAAGCCGCGACCCTCACCAGGCTTGGACGAGACCGAAAGCGTCCAGCGATACTCGCCCAGGCGGCGGCGGTACCACTCGGCCTCCTCGCGACCGGGACTGGTCGCCCACAGTAGCGAGCCGAAGGTACCGATGAGCGCGAAGTTAGTTTTGGAAGCGAAGTACCAGAATGCGCGCAGGTGTGAAGGCGTCAGCCGGTTGACAAAGTCCATGGCCGAGATGAGCCGCGCCTTGGCAGCGTTGCGGCAGATGTGTAGGATATAACTGTCGCTTGCCGACGTTGCCGTGGTGGACGGGGCACCCGAGTCGCTTGAAGACGGGGCAGGATGCGTCTGCGCCAGGGACCTGACGATGCGGCGGTGGAGGGTGATCTCGGTGGCAAAGTAGGCCAGGTGCAGGTATCCAATGCTCGAAAGGCGGTTTGAGTTTGCGCTGGCTACGGGTGTCTGGTACGTCGAGTCCATTCGGATCGCCGCCGGGAGCGCCGCGTACCAGTCCTTCAGCTTGAGCTGAATTGGTTTGGCCAGCGAGAGCACGAGATGGGTCCCCTGGGACCCGGCGTTGTTGACATTCTGCATGGCCTGCAGAGTGTAAAAGGTCTCGAGTATTTCACTCATGATCTGTGTTAGCTGGACCATTTGGGAGAAAAGCGTGCGACCCTTGTCGATGTCGTCCCTTCCGTCTGCATCATCCTCTTCCCACTCCACATCAGGGAAATCGTTCGGCCCCAGGAGCTGCACGGCCCACTGAGAGGCCAGTATGTGCGAAGGCCGCCCGTGTATTAGTGCACCCCATTTGTCTTGCATATACAAGCCCCACGCAAGTCGTTTCCTCAGGCCCCGTTCCCACAGAGGTATTTTCCATTGAGAGCAGTCGAGATGCAAGCCGAGTTCCTGTGCGATAGCAATCAGTTGTGCTGTCGGTGCCCACTGGTCACCCTCCGGTCTTTGCGAAAGCAGCAGCCCAGCTTGGACAGTTGACAGCTTTGGTCGGTACATTGCATCGGCGAGCGTTGTGCGGACGAGCCTCTCCAAGCGCCTGACGTTGGGCCGGGGGAGGGGTGAGAGGTCGTCGTCCTGGTCCCACCAATTGATGGCTAGGATGTACATGGCGGCGAGCAGAGGCGGCGAGAACTCCCTGGGTGAGCGCTCGTACTTCTCGTAGAACACATTCTTCTGGATGATCGGGTAGGCTGGGTGGATGATGCGGAAGTAAAGGTCCACGAGCTTCTTCCCGTGCGGGGCGACAATGCTCTCAATCTCGTCGATGTCCTCGAAGATGTGCTCATAGCCCGGCGTGTTCTTGTCCGGGAGGAGCAAGAAGGTGTCATCGTCACTGACCTTCCGGAGCGTCCCTCGTGACAAGAGGCTTTCATCGTGGGGATCAAAGGTAGAGAGGTTGATCAGGGACGGCTCAAAGTCCGTCGTTGGTCCGACATACTGGCTGTACCGGTCTTCTTGCAGCCCAAGGCTGCGCTTAAGAAGAGTTGGCCCTCCGAAGTTGGCCATCTCTTCGATGAAAGAATTGCTGGCAGCGGTGCTGGACAAGCTGGAGTGTTGCTGACGCCCACTCCTGTTATCATACCTTCCAGGTGAGCTAGATCGGGGCCAATCAAATGTCAGTCAAAGTGTGGTCACATACGATACAAGGGGCCTGATCCCAGCAGCGACGTTCGCAACCGCAGATAAGACTAGCAATACGTCGCGGTCCGCGTAAAACTGGTAGGGGACGGGGTATGTGGACTGCTATCTGAGTGCGGGTGAAGTCACTGACCCTCTTTTGCTCCTGCTCTCACTATGATCGCCATGCAATTTGCGTTTCCGAGGAGGCGGGCTACCAACCAACGAGCACTCTGTGGCCCGGGTTCGACAGGAAATACAAGCGTCGTCGTCGTCGCTCATCACGCACTTGATCCGGCGTAACTGGCAGGCTTCGCAAGGCCAGGCAGGAATTCCTGTCGAGGGAGACCCGACAGAATCCGGGGTGTCGAAGCCGCTATTGTTGTAGCTTCCGGAATATGTGTCTGTGTGTATATTGCCAGGACGGCCGGTCGTCGAGAACCGCGTGGGCTTAGGGGCAATGGCTATGGGAGCCGTCCTGTAAATGGCGTTTGGTATCGACATATTGAAGGGCGAGAAAGAAAGAGAGGAACAAGCCCGGCAGCCACAATACCGTTCATTCGACCAAGTCCCGGCAGCAGGTGTGAGCGATCACCTTTGCCCAGGGTGGTCCACGCGATACGGGCCTCGAAATGGCCCGGTTATCACTGCCAGAGTATATGCGTACCGTCTTACGGGGCTTGCTGGCCGCAGACACCAAGACAAAAAATATTGGGGGTCCCCGCGTCGCACAGTGACGGTGATATCTCTCAGATAGGCCTCTTTGGGGGGATGATTGCTTTGGTTGCAGATGGTGTGATGTAATTCGCCAGGCCAGGCCAGCTAAGGCAACCCAGGCGGGCACGACGCTGTCAGCGAGAAATGACAGCCAGAGAGCAGTGGCTTGTCCCTCAGCCAAACGAGCAGCGTGATGGGGTACCGCGGTGGCAAAAGCCCTGTTGACGATGCCTGATAAGGGGAGCCCGTAGATAAGGATGTCCGGGGTGATGGGACGGGATGGACACCTGAGTGCAAGGGCCGCGGGGATGGATATAATTCAAGGAAAGGTCAGGTACCCAAGAGCTTATCGCGTTGACGATATGCACGTCCCGTACCACGGGTGTACAAGATGCACGCGCGACTACACTGTGCCCGGGCTATACGGCCTTGCCCGTTGACTGGTGATATCTTGTGGCTATCGGGGATGCACAAGTGCCGCGAGCGAGAGTTGCAGGCCTGCAGGAACAAGCCACCCGTTTGACCTTATCACCGGGGACAGCTCCGCGCCACCAGCTTTTCGTTGGGAATGAGAAGGAATCCTCGAGGAAATTGTGCACAGCAGAGAAGAGACCTGAAGTGCGCGATATGCTGGGCCAGATCTGGAGGGCTAGGGGTTCCTGGATGATGATCGAAACCAGGATGAGATAAGCTTGGCTTATCTGTGTCATTTGTATTGAGAATTATTTCCGTCAAGCATAACTCGCCTGGACGAATGGCAGCCTATGGTCTCGTGTCCGCGTATTGTTCTCCTTTGCCGGCGATAAGGTGCGCGAGAGGATGCAACAAAAGTAAATGAAGGAGAACGGGTTGCAGCTAGAGACGACAGGAAGTAAGGAGGGCGTTTCTGGGAAGGGTGAGAAAGGAAAGCATGTGAGAATGACGGTATGGTGGTCAAAGAAAGAGGTGAGATATTCTGTCCGTCCCACGAACACCCGGGAAATTCGGGTTCACAAGTGTACCAGGCGGAACAGGGCAAGACCTTGGGTGCTACGTATGGATCTGGGGGGGTTCAACGGTCCAGGGCAGAGAAATGCTTGTGATACAGTGACTTGACCGGGTGAGCTAGAAAATCGGTCGTTTCCCTGCTGGGAAACTATGGTGTTGGCAGCGCAATGAGACAGACTGGCTGCCCAGAGTCAGTCGCACGAGCGCGCGGCAGAAAAGACACAGAACAGACTTCATCCATGTCGCGCTGTGCCGGGGCCCCGCCAAATTAGCCCCATCTCTGCGTGAAAGCAAAGGCGGTGGTTAGCTGGTGTGTGGCCACTGCGGTCTGTGGCCTGTGGCATTGGGCCCGATGATCGACCTCATCTTCAACAGACTCGGGGCGATGGTGGTGTTTCATGTCGGTCAGCGTTTACCAAGACCGAGAACGTTGCGCTGTGATGCGGGAAAGATAACGGGCAGTCAAAAGCGTGACCTTTATCAAGGATGAAATTCATAATGACAATTGCAAATGTTCGGAAGCCGGCTGGGGCCGCCTCGGAGGTCCAAGTCGACAGGACTCAGTCCGGGCCGGGGTCGCTAACAGCAGGCGAGAAGGCCGGGGGCACGAGTTTGGCGTGTGTTGGCAGCGAGGTCTGCAGGGCCCCATGCGGCTGAAGCTGGCAGGCGCGATACTGCAGGCGGCACATGGCATGTCGAGGATACCAGCGACACCGACGGCGATGGGGTGCGAGGAAATGCCGGAAGGGGAGTGGTCATTAGGTAACAGGGAAAGGATGGTGCCGGCACCCGCATAGAGGGTTGAGTTCTCGTCACGTAATGGATCGGAGCCGAGTCAGTGGAGGCGACCAATGCCTTGCCTTGTATTTCTGCAACCCAAATTCAACGTCAGATATGGGAGTCAGAATCAGCCAAGATTGGCGCCCAAGGCTGATGGAGAAGGCGGATGAATGCGCGTGTGATGGGCGGTTCCGGGGGCCCTGGGTGATCGACGGATTTGGCTGTCTGCACCCATCATGTCCCAGCCAACATCCATCGCAACGCAGCCAGCCCAGTGCAGCAGACAGGCTGTGCAGTCCGATAGGCCGGCGACAAAGAGGTCCCTGGAATAGTCTAACATACCCAGTGCAATGGTTCCCTAGTTATCGATAAGACGGACAAATGCAGATAGATGCAGGACATCGCATCTCATCGCGTCGAAATGCTCCGCAGGCGGTCGATCCACCGAATCGGAGGGCGGCCGATTGACAGCATATAGCCAGTGGAGTCGCCGGTGACGCAGCCCACGCTTGGAGCGGTTCGAGGACTGAGGGCTTTCTTGGACTGCGTGTCGGATTGTCTTGGTCTGCGAGATGGCAATTTCATCCAATTCGGCAATCCTGATGTTGCTGATCAACAAGTATCTGCAAGAGTCGCTGGGCATGCTGCGCATCTCTCGAGACAAGGTTTCTGATGGCACACCGGCCGAGACAGCATTTACCCAGCCACGGCTCGGATGTCGCGTGCCTGTTGCATCGGCCAATGCACCTGCGAGCCCACGACAGGTGAAAAGGGGCCGTACCCCCACGCTGGACGCACGGTACAATGTACGTAGTTGTAATAACTTTGGCCGAAATGGCCACAAAACCTGCCAGGCGATGTGCTGGATCTAGGTTTGACGTAACGGGCGTTGCTCACTTTCCACCTCATACTTGGCAACCTGGGAGACGCAGACAGGGTCTCAGCATAGTTGTGGGTCCTGATCTCAGGAGAGATACGGAGGACGGAGTACCTATCTCAGGGTCAGCCTGTGGGCATCCTGGCTGGCAGCTTCTGCTATGCACACACTGTGGCTGTTTCTTGTAGTGTAGTGTGGTGTAGTTGGGGTTCACGTACCTGGGGCATGAGGCGGCAGGCGTGGGGTCAGGACGCGGGGTCTGGGGTCGACACAGACACGTAATTCCCAACGGTGCCTGTGTCTGGGTACGGCGCGGGCCGGAAAGGCCTTTGAGTGGCAGTATTTTCCAAGACCTCCATTCCCGCGATGGTTGCAATATCGATCTCTGCACGCAGTTGCTGAATGTCATAATCGCATGACGGCCTAACATCAACATGACTTTTGCTGTGAGGCATTATTAGCCTGGTAGGCCTCTCGCGTCTCGGGCTTGCACCGCATGTAGCATTCCGTGGGAGCCAAGGCTGGCGCACGTCTTCACCGCTTCAGGTGTGCCTGGCAAGGTTGTGCTTTTTCCCCAGCACCTTCTGGATTAGCAGAAGCCAGTCAAGCCAGTGTCCAGTGGCATTGATCAAAGGAGGACAGGGCACAGACGAATGACAACGCAACCTCTTATCAAGCGCCTGTCTGTCGAAACGTGGGATTCTTGCATCTGGCAGCACCGAGCATCTCTTCGCTGGTTGGTTGGTTGTCATGGGCCAGAGTATTTGCTGCACTGGCCGATGTCTCGCTGACAGAAGCCAGACCGTCTCTCGCTACTGGTGACGACTCGAAAGGCATCGAGGTCAGGCGAATGGTGGTCGGGCCATTGGGAATCCCACGGTAGTCGGTGCCCCAAATCCGAAGAATGCGAGCCTGCCGGGATGGTTACACAGGCACTGAGGCTTAAGCTTGCTTGTGTCGGTAGGGCCACTGCGTCTTCGTCGCTACGCTGACCTGCACATGATCGCATGATGAACCAATGCTAGCTGGCACGCATGTGGAAGGGAGACAGGTATTTCTCAATCGAGCACATGCTGGCAGGTGCGCCAACGACTCTACCTACCTAGTAGGTACACACACCTCTTGCCAGTTGCGGACCACCTGTCGGCAGCAAGTGCAAGAGTACTCCGTACTGTACCTTACCTACCTGCCTTGGACAGGTCGGTCAGGAACGAACTTTACATGCCTTTGGGGCCCCCAGAGTTCGACTCAATACTTCTTGTATATCTCAAAGACATATAGAAAGACACACACGCAATTCGAGTCGAGTCTGTCTGAGTACGAGCATCGTCCACAGTATCCACAATCATCAGCAGAGCATGCAGTGAAGTCCGGCTCCGACCGCTCATCCCAGCCAAATGCGTCTCCATCGTCATCATAATCTCGGTCATCGTCGAGATCTTCAGTCATGCCCCTCTCCTCTGCCCACAAGACCTTCACAGGGTCGGACAGTGCGTCACCAGCATCCGTCAGCTGCTCACGAACCTCCAGCCTTCCCACTTGGACGTGACGGAGCTCAAGCTTCCCGTCTGGTCTCGACTTGGCGAGCTGGATGATCTGATGGATAAGGGCGGCGAGGCGCGACAGAGCATCAACCTGTTCCCTTTCCCACACCCTCACATCCTTGCGCGCATCTTTCACCGTGATGTCCTCAAATTTGCCCCAGTTGTGATACGCCAGGATGAAATTGGGCACCTGCGACACCCACAACCGGGGGAGCTGATCTGCAAATGTGTCTTCGACTATTGCCGCCTCTTTCTTCCGAATGGACCGAGTCTTGAGTTCGAAGATGCACTCCTGCTCGACCACTTTTCCGGCAGAGGACACCGTCAAGCCCGAGCCATTGGGTGGAACAATAGCAGTCACACGACTCTGGTCGAGCATTGCTGTCAAACCATCGACTGCACTTATCGAATTTCTCTCAGTGGCCTGAAGGGGCCTAGCATGACTGCCATTCTCCTCTCCGGTCTTTGCCCGTATGTATCCATCGCCCTCGAATCTCACCAGGAAGCGAAGTCCACCAAACCGGTACGAGAGGACCCGCTGGTGTGACACAGATCCCTTGACATCAGCATCCCAT
This sequence comes from Diaporthe ampelina, assembly GCA_023522825.1. Lineage (NCBI taxonomy): Eukaryota > Fungi > Ascomycota > Sordariomycetes > Diaporthales > Diaporthaceae > Diaporthe > Diaporthe ampelina. Next base: position 33,014 of record JAMFTM010000128.1, on the reverse strand, counting down.
GTAGTGTAAGCCTCCGGGAACGAGTGACCATATCCTTTGGCATTCGGAATGAGCTCACGCGGTGTGTTCTCCCTTCGAATGAAGAACACGGCCCCTTCGACAACTTCCACCAAGAACCTGAACTGTTTGTCCTCGCCTCGGATGAACCGCAGAAGGTTTCCGAGAGTACTGCCGCAGGCGACAACATCATTTTCTCTTGCGTAACGAGGATTCTGAGTCAACACGGCAAGGACTGTGGGCTCCATGGGATGCTTCGGATGATGCGCGGCGTTGGGGTCCCGGAAGTACTCCCCACCGTCAGGCTTGAGCTGTCGTGGCTCAGAAAGCGGTGTCCATCTCGCGGGCTTGCCTACATGCTGTGTCAGTCAGGCCCGAGTAGAACAGGCAGCGGTGCTTACCCGGAACGACAATTGTCGGCTTGGGTCTATCCAACCAATTGTATGAAGTCACAGTCACGCAGTCCGTGATGACCAAGTCCGACTCATACGTTCCCGCTGCTTTCGTCAAATCAGCCTGGCCGAGTGTAGAAAGAAGAGACCCCAGGGCAGGTTCTTCGCTTGGAGGCTGAACTGATGACCAATGGTTTCCACGTGCAGGCCTCCCACCGAAGCCCTGGTAAGAGCCTCTTGTGCGCTGAGACCCGCCACACGCGCGCCCCCTCCCATTGTCTTCCCATGGCCTCTTGGTATAAGATTCTCTGAGGCTCATTATCACTGATAGCCCCCGTACTTTATGACTCAAAAATGTATCGACAGAGTATTTGCGAGATACTGGTGCACAAGTCTAGTTTCGGCGGATGATGAAAGAATAATTGGAAGGAAGATCTGTGAGATTCTAGAGTATATTTATATTCAGCACCAACGCACTTACTGGATGTGAACAGAATGATCGTCGTCTCAGACCTCCGGCTTCCTCCATCGGTTGGATGAATCTCATTTGCCCTGCCTCGTTGTGTTGGTTCCCTTGTGATGGTTACACAAGTGGTCTCAAACCCACAAATCTGCCTTGCCCTTTCTTTGCCCCAGAAGCAGGCAGCGAGGTATGGCCCCCGCAGAAGTGCGACCTGATAAGTCTGAGAGAGCGTATTCGCCAATCTCTGCATATCAAAATGCCTGAGGCCCTTCTTGTAAAACCATCGGAATGGGCTTCTGCGGGCCCGAGGCTTGGCGGTAGGCCTCATGCTGAGCCGCATGATCTGGCAATGCAGGAGGCCTACCCAACCACCAACAGCCAACGTGTTCGACGAATGGCCTGCCGTCGTCACTTGTCTCATTCACTGATTGGAATAATTACGTGGTACAGAATTTTGTCAGGCTTTTTGCGAGGCTCTGGTGTCTGGGTATATCTCTTCCACTGATGCTGTCTCCCTGGACTGGAAATAAAACAGCATCACTACAAAACCATACAACCTGCCGATCGGTCACCCTCTCGCTGCTTTCCCATAATTCTGTCTTTGGCTCTTTGCATTTTCGAATTCAATTTCTGAAACTGTCTATATCCAGCATGTCCCTCCCTGGTCAAAATACGAACTCTACAGACAAAGCCAGAGCTGGGAGACTCGCTCATTTCTTCTATGGTGTCCTCAACGGAAATAGGAAAGTCCAATCTGCCAAAGATGCGAGACTATTCCTTGAGGCTGCACAAACTCAACCGACACCGAGTTCCTGCATTGAAGCTATCGTTGCTAGCAAACATGGCATCGAGGCTCTTCAACTTGCGGCCCGCGTAGACCTGTCAATCTCTTTCATGTGCACGCAAACACTGCCGTTACTTGCATACCTTGAAGACGACCAGCTGAAAATGCTCGCGGACGGCCAAATCCTCCAACAGGCCCTCATAGCCATTGCCAAGCCGCCTACTTTCTGGAATCAGCTTGTCGCTGCCGCCCGGAGCGGTGCTCTAAATGAAGAGGCATTCAGAGTATTTGCGTGGTTCTGTTTCGAACTCCTCTCACTTCCCGAAGCCGCAGAAGTCGACGTCTTCGCAGTTGTCTCATCAATAGTTCAGAAGAAGCTATTCATCGAGGCGACTACACCAGAGACCCGGAAGATAGGATACAAGATCCAGCACCTCTTGCAACTCAGATCGTCTCCGACAAGCACCTCTATTGACGGCTATACCCCGGGTGGAAGAAACGACAACGATTTCGCAGACTTCAGAAAGGTGGCAGTCTACCCAACTACAGATGAGTTCCTGTCAAATGAACGACCCTTTTACCGTCGGGCCAGAGAGGTGTTCGAGGTAGACATGGCGGAACGAGCTGCGGATCACCTGGACAACACATACCGCCTCACAAGAGAGGACCTCTTGGGAGAGCTGAGGAATGACTGGCAAATTGCACAAGGCCGGAAGAGCGGGAGAAGATCTGCTTTCACTCTTCGCAAGCTCTGGCCGGCCTACCTGGAGCTAGGCGACGAGAAGACTCGGAAAAAGTGTTCCCTTGCACTACGATGCTCTGTGGGCCTGGAGGAGCTCGGGAAGAAGCAACCAGAGGCTAAGAAGAAGTGGCTCCAAGACAACAAGAACTATCTTCGTCACCAATCATTCGGTGCTTTGTACCGAGGACAGGAGATCTTTGGCTTCGCTTTTGTTGACCGCGATATCGACGGCCTGCTCGAATCTCCTCCAGTGGTGATACTGCAATTCACCGACGACAACGCATTACGAAAGGCACTCTTGGCGCTGAAGATGATGTCAGACGTCATGTTCACATTAGTAGATACGCCCGTCTTTGCGTACGAGCCGGTGCTTGAACGCTTGAAGGACATGAAGGAGCTTCCTATGCAGGAACAGCTGCTCGTGCTGGATGCCTCACGAGCGACGGATGATTTTGTCCCGCAGGCACTCATACAGAACGTCACTGAACGTCTTTCTTCGAGCGGCGCAGATGTCTCGATTAGAAACGGTCTTATAAACAAGACCTATCAGCTGGATTACTCCCAGCGGCATTCTCTGATCAATGCTCTATCCAAGAAGGTCAGCGTCATCCAAGGTCCTCCAGATTCGTCACCCCCCTCTTTTGATATTACCGACTCTTTTCAAATTCTTTTCTCAATGATAGTCAACTCACAATTCCATTTTCACACACCCCGTACCTTGGCTGTGGTCACTACTGAAGGTGACTAGCTCGTTCCGAGCCATTTTCGACGCAGTGCGGGACTGACCCAGGTTACAGGCACCGGTAAATCATTCATCGGTGCGCTTGCAACTCATTTCTTCATCCAGGACACAAGCTACAGAATCCTCGTCATAACGTACACCAATCACGCCTTAGATCAATTCCTCGAAGACCTTCTTGGCCTCGGCATTCCAGAAGAGTCTATGGTTCGATTAGGCTCTAAGTCTACCCCGAGCACTGGTCCTATGCTTCTTTCCAAGCAGCAGTCCGGGTACCGTCGTACGAAAGGTGCCTGGGCTGTCATTGATGACTTGAAAGTTGATGCTGCGGTACAATGTATGGAGTTGCGGAACGCATTCACAAGCTACCAGCAAGCACATCCAACATTCCGTGACATACAGGAACATCTCGAGTTTTCTGAGGAAGATTCACACTTCTATGAGGCTTTCCTCGTTCCAGCCGACAGCGGTTGCGTTTCCAATCCCCCATACATATAAAATGTATGTGGTGCCTTCATACAGTGGTGAGCGCTCAAGACCCAGCGCTCAGAGAAAAAAACAATGCCAATTACAATAAAAGGACAATACAATACGCCTATCTACAAGCACGTGGCCTCAGCCTTGTGCCGCACAGACTTCCAGCCGACAATGACGGGTTCAAGAAGGTCGGCAAGAAGGGCAGAGCTGTTACTGAAGACTATTTATACGGGCGTTGGGTGTGCGGGCAGGGGCCAGGTATATTTGGAAAGCATGCTCTCCCGAATCACCAAAGTGTTTGGGATATCGACATTCCACTGCGGGAAAAATATGTTCAAAAATGGTTCTCGGCTATTCTCAAAGAGAAAGTGGAACGTATTCAAGAGCTCGCCAGGCAGTACGATGTCACACAACAACGGATGGACACCCTATTCAACGAGAACAAAGTCTCCATTCTTCGCGAAAAGCGCATAATCGGATGCACAACCACCGCTGCTGCCAAGTACACCAAAATGATCACTTCTGCACGACCAGATGTTGTGATAGTGGAAGAAGCCGGCGAAATTCAGGAGAGCCACATTCTCACGGCACTGACACCATCCGTCACTCAACTGATCCAAATAGGAGACCACAGACAGCTTCGTCCGAAAATCAACAACTATCAACTCACAGTTGAGAAAGGAGACGGATACGATTTGAATCGCTCCCTGTTCGAGCGACTGATTATGCAGGGACACCCGCATACAACCTTGCGGAAACAGCATCGCATGCATCCGGATATTTCCCTCCTCGTCAGGGAACTCACATATCCAGACCTAGAGGATGACCCGAAGACCTCGACCCGTGAGCCAATCCGCGGGCTCAACGACCGCGTCATTTTTGTCAACCACAATCAACCTGAGCTGCACAACGAGAGAATCGCGGATCGTCGCGACCAGGGCTCCAAGTCCAGCAAAGAGAACAATTTTGAAGCCAGAATGGTCTTGAAGACCGTCAGATTCTTGGCCCAGCAGGGGTATGGTACGAAGAACATGGTTGTCCTGACGCCGTATCTCGGCCAACTGCGTCTCGTGAGAGACATGCTCATGGAAGATGTCGACCCAGTACTGAGTGATCTGGATTCGCACGAACTCATTCGAGCGGGATTGATGACCAAGGCCGCTGCCAAGGTCGATAAGTCACCGCTCAGGATATCTACCATCGGTGGGTTCTCAAATCTCCGGAAGCAATTGATCACAGCTGACTTGTGTAGACAATTACCAGGGGGAAGAGGCCGACATCGTCATAGTATCCCTGACCCGAAGCAACGCACATGGTGACATCGGATTCCTTATAGCACGTGAGCGTCTCAATGTTCTTCTCTCTCGAGCTCGTAATTGTCTTATCATGGTTGGAAACATGGAGACCTACATGGACAGCAAGAAAGGGGCAGATACTTGGAAACCATTCTTCAAGCTGATGAAGGCCAACAATTACATCCATGATGGGCTCCCGGTAAAGTGCGGGAAGCATCCTGAGAGGAAATTTCTTCTCCAACAGCCTGATGACTTCGACATGTGCTGCCCCAATGGAGGATGTACAGAACATTGGTAAGTGACAAAGTCCGCTCATTCCACCTCTCCTTTTGCTCATGAATCCTATAGCAACACTCCTCTCAACTGTGGATTACACAATTGCGCAATGCGCTGCCACCGTGTGGATGATCATTCGAAAATGCCATGTCCACACCATGTGGAGAGGTCTTGTGACAGAGGCCACAAACTCAAAATGCCTTGCCATATGCGGAACGATAAGTGCCGCCATTGTGCACAGGAGAATCTGGAAACAGAGCGGAGGGTCAAGAGAGACCTGAAGCTTGAGGCTGACAGGCAGGCCCGCGAGGCCGCATACAAGAGGGAGCTCGCCGAAATCCAGGACGAGATTGACCACGAGCGGCGTATGCTCAAATATCGCAAGGACAAAGAAGAGCAACAGAAGACACTCACCCAACAGCGAGCGGATCTTGCCGCTCTCAAGAAGACCGTAGAGCGCGTTCTCAACACGCCGAAGGCACAGGCAAAGCAGACCATTCCTGGCTCGTTCTCTGGTTCTGACTCTGATCTTTTAACCCCACCGACTGATGAAGACTCGTCCGGAAGCCTACAAGATCTCCCTAACGCCGCATCACAAGAATGGAAAGACCTGAAGCAGTATGAGGGAGCCAAGAGTGAGCCGCTGGATGAGCTGATGGGCATGATAGGGCTTGAAGAAGTGAAATCGGAGTTCTTGTCCGTCAAATCGAAGGTTGACACAGCTATTCGACAAGAAGTTTCGCTCGAGAAAGAACGGTTCGGGTGTTCCATGTTGGGTAATCCTGGCACAGGTAAGTTTAAACGCAAGATTCTTGTTTTCGGAAGCGCCGTCCCCGCGGGGATACACTCCGCTGAGCCAGCAGAACATGTCCATTTCCAAAATCGTTGTCTGTCACCCGTTTCTGATTGTTTCTTCTCAGGCAAAACGACTGTCGCTCGTATCTATGCTCAATTTCTTACCTCTCTCGGCGTTATCCCCGGAAGCTGTTTCAAAGAAGAGACCGGGGCTAGTCTAGCCAATGCTGGGGTATCTGGCTGCAAGGCTATCATAGACGCTATTTTGGACGACGGCGGTGGCGTTCTCTTCATCGACGAAGCTTACCAGCTCACGTCCGGAAACAACTTTGGCGGCGGAGCCGTGCTGGATTACCTTCTGCCAGAGGTCGAGAACCTCAATGGCAAGGTAATCTTCATTCTTGCTGGCTACAGAAAGCAAATGGAGAGCTTCTACGCACACAATGTGAGTGCACTCATGAATCGATGTTCTAAAGCCGAGAGAGTAGTAATTGACCGGTTGAACAGCCTGGGTTGCCGTCAAGGTTCCCCGTCGAGATGAAGTTTGACGATTATACAGACGAGGAACTGCTGCGGATATTCGAGCTGAAGACACACAAGAAGTATGATGGCCGCATGAAATGCGAAGACGGTTCGACAGGTCTATACTCCCGGATCGTGACCAGGAGGGTGGGTCGCGGCCGAGGTCGAGAGGGCTTCGGCAATGCAAGAACGATTGAAAACACCTTGGCCACGGTCAGCTCGCGCCAAGCCACCAGACTGAGAAAAGAGCGCCGTGCTGGCAAAAAACCAGACGACTTCTTGTTCACTAAAGAAGACATCATCGGGCCTGAGCCAACGGAGGCTTTGACGAAGTGCGAGGCTTGGAAGCAGCTGCAGGGCCTCTTTGGCCTCAAGTCTGTCAAGGAGGCAGTTAAGGCCCTCGTCGACAGCGTCAAACAGAATTATACCAGGGAGCTTGATGAGCAGCCACCTATTGAGTATTCTCTGAGCCGTGTGTTCTTCGGCAATCCTGGAACAGGGAAGACAACGGTGGCCAAGCTCTATGGGGCGATTCTTGTGGATCTGGGTCTGCTATCTAAGGGCGAAGGTGAGTATTTCTGCCATAACCGACTACTTTTGTACCGACAGCATGTTGCTAACAGTTTGTCAAGTCATCGTCAAAAATCCTTCAGACTTCGTCGGTGCCGCACTTGGCCAATCTGAAAAGCAAACGAAAGGCATACTGGCTGCTTCTTTGGGAAAGGTTTTGGTGATAGATGAGGCATATGGGCTCTACGGCGGCCAAGGCTCAACGGCGGACCCCTATAAATCAGCAGTCATTGACACCATTGTCGCCGAGGTTCAAAGCGTGCCCGGAGACGATCGATGCGTGCTGCTTCTCGGATATAAGGAACAGATGGAGACAATGTTCCAGAATGTAAACCTCGGTCTCAGTCGGCGCTTCCCTATCGCCTCGGCCTTCGAATTTGAGGACTTCGACGACGAAGCCTTACGTCAGATACTGAACCTGAAGCTTAAGAAGCAGGGCTACCATGCAACTGACCAAGCTAAACGGGTGGCAATGGATATGCTCAGTCGAGCGAGAAACCGGCCCAATTTTGGAAACGCCGGTGAAATCGACATCATGCTCGATGCTGCGAAGGCAAAGCATCAGTCGAGACTCTCACGCAAGGAGACATCTTCTGCATCTACCCTCGAGGCACCAGACTTTGATGAAAATTTCGATCGTGCTGAGCGGACTGAGACCAATGTTTCCTTGCTATTCGAAGGGACCGTCGGTCAAGAGGACGTTATCGCGAAGCTGCAGGGCTATCAAGAGACAGTCAAGACAATGAAGTCCTTGGAGCTAGATCCCAAGGAGGACGTACCATTCAACTTCCTTTTCCGAGGACCACCAGGCACCGGGAAAACGACGACAGCCAAGAAGATGGGCAAGGTCTTCTACGACATGGGGTTCCTCGCTACAGCTGAGGTTGTAGAGTGTTCGGCGACCGACCTCATCGGCCAATATATTGGTCAGACGGGACCCAAGGTGCAAGGAAAACTCGACACAGCACTGGGAAAGGTCCTCTTCATAGACGAGGCGTATCGCCTTGCCGAAGGCCACTTCGCCAAAGAGGCCATGGACGAGTTGGTAGATGCGGCGACAAAGGACAAATACGTCAAGAAATTGATCATCATTCTTGCTGGCTACGAGAAAGATATCAATCGTCTCATGACAACCAACCCCGGGCTTACTTCCCGTTTCCCTGAAGTCATCGACTTCCGACCTCTGAAGGCCGACGAGTGCATCAAGTTGCTCCTACACTCGTTGATGTCACACAAAAGCCGGCTCTCAGGTCCAAAGTCTAAAAGGAAGGTCGATCTTGACGTTTCCGCACTGCAGTCGCCGGAAAAGTCCTTGAGTGCCAAGCTCAATCATTTGTTCTCTGAGCTCGCGAAGCAGGAGAGTTGGGCGAGTGCTCGCGACGTGAAAACTCTAGCAAAAGGCATCTTCAACGCCGTTATCCAGGATAAGGAGGGAATTGAGAAGGGTCACTTGAAAATTGCCGGAGACGTCATTCAGGCTGAATTGACCAAGATGTTGCATGAGCGAGCGAGCCGGAGCGCGAATCAAAGCAGGCAATTTCCATCTGTGTTCGACCAATCCCCTTTTCAGATGCCCCCACCCGCAGAGAGGCCCACCATTAAGGCTCAGACGACACATTCTGTGACAAGTGACCATTCAGACTCCTCAGCACACGAGGAGGACCCAAAGAAAAAGCTGGCTGCTATCGAGCAGGCGAAGCAGGGCTCCAAGCGAGAGGCAACACGAGATGCAGGGGTCAGTGATGAGGTATGGGAGCAACTTCAAAGGGACAAGAAGGCCGAGGAGCGACGGGAACAGGAGTATCAAAACCTGCTCAAGGCACAGCGGTCTGCATCTGATGAGGCGAGGGATCAGATTGTCAGACAGTTGCTCGAAGAGGAGGAGCGCAGGCGGAAGGAGATGGAGGCGCGGAAGAGGCTTGAAGCAAATGGGGTCTGCCCGGTCGGATACCCTTGGATCAAGCAATCAGGGGGTTATCGATGTGGAGGAGGATCTCACTACATGTCTGATGATGCTGTGATGCAGTTGTAGAAGTGTCTGATAGAGGTCTGCATCCTTATTCATATTTGGAATGCCAGAAGCACCAGCGCCGATGTCACTGGCAGCGCAGGACGATGAACAGACTCACAACTTTACGGAGACTTACAGTTTCGAGGGTCACAGAATAAAAGGCCATTGGCTGTGTGCAATTTAATGAAATACTACATTTGTTCATTGGTCATCTCAACTCAAGTCTATCTATCTTATATCGAGCCATCCAGGGTGTATCGGGCTTCCCAAAAAATTGATCGCTTATCATGCAGTAGCGTAGGCCAAGGAGAAAATCAGTCCGTCAGGTACAGTATCGGGTATCCCTTGTTTTACAAAGAGAGGTCATCTTCACCAAGAGGTTGGCTTGGCAAAGGGAGTGAACATGGTAAACTCGTGTGATGGTGATGCACGGGTAAGCGCGGTTGATGTGGTAGGTGTCCAAGGTGTTACATATGCGCCGTCTTTGAGGGTGGATTATGGTGGAGAGAGCCTTTGCGGTGCAGTATAGAACAAGAACCGATGGTTCCTCTTCTTGTAGGGAAAGGAAGAGTCATCTTTACAAACGGAGGTCGTCTGAAAGAGAGCTATGTCAAGTCGTATGACGATTTGCACACGACCGAGTAAGGTTCGGTTAGCTGCTGGTGAAGTTACTGGCAGCATAAGGCGGAAAAGGAGTAAACTCTCAGAAACTCGAACTGGCGATCCATCGAGGTTTGGCGGGTACAGAAAGAGAATGGTGCATGATTGGTGACAAGTTCCAAGAATGTTTTGGTGGAAGGAATGTGACCCAGGTCGTTTCGTTTCTGATAATGGGCAGTATTACACAGGACTTCGTCCCTTCGATTATAAGGGCGACTCAGGCGGCTCGGGTTGCTCAGGCTTCTCAACAGACGGGGCGGGATGCGAGGGCGAGGGATCAGCAGGAGGAGTCCCAGGCTTGTGAGAAAAGTCGACTCCGAAGATGCCCTCGGCAGAAGAGGCGCCGAAATTGAAGGAGTCCGGCAATTTGAACATGTTCTTGTCAGGTACCGCAGTACCGCTGCTGTGCTGGGGTGCAGGAGCCACGTTCTTAGCACCTGAGGATTTCGGCGGTTTGGCGGGGAGTTTCTCCCGTAGATGGGGTGGTGGGACATTAGAAGGGCCCGAGGTCTGCGTTCCGTTATCAACGTAGTAAAGAGAGCGTTCCTTGGCTAGCTTCAACTTCAACAATGCAACCTCAGCGTCGGGCTTTGGGACATTGGAATCAGCTGCCTTGCGGTCCTTCCTCTCAGCCTCGAGCGCTGCCTCAGCTTGTTTGCGGGCGGTGTTCTCAGCCTTGAGTTCTGCTTCAGCTGCCTTGCGTGCCTCGGTCTCAGCCTTGAGTTTTGCTTCGGCAGTCTTGTGATCAGCAGATTTCTGCTGGCATGCCTTCTTCGTCTTCTTCATCTCCCTGTCAAAGGCCCGCTTGGTGTAGGCGGACTCGGACATTCTCTGTGACGCGTGGTCCTCCACTTGCTTCTTCAGCCGAGCCTCGAGATCTTGGATGGCATTCTTCTGTGACTCAATGGTCTCATCACGCTCCTGGAGCTCCTTCTTGAGGGGCTCCCCGTCTTCCTGCTGTGATGCGGGGAGTTCCTCGAGCTGCGTGCGGAGGGCTTTCAGTTCGTCCTCGAGATTCAGGGTTTTCTGGATAAAATACTCGCAGTCCCCATCCTTAGTGTTCAGTCGAGCTTGACAGCTCGCATGTAACTCCTGAAGTGCGGCGAGCTCTTCCCGTATAGCTCTCCGAGATGCCAGAAGACTTCTGATAGTGCTTCTGTGATCACGAAGTTGGTCTGCGGATTGCGCATCAGACTCTTTTTTCTCCTCAACTGCGAGATCCTTCCCTTTCTGCAGCTCATCACCACGCTTCTTTTCGCCTTCCAGCTGGTAATTCAAGTTGGCGATCTTCGTAAGTAGTCTCCTCTTTTCATCATCGTGGTCTTTCGCTTCCTTGTGGAGCTCTCGATTCTCCCTCTTCAACTTGGGCACCTCGGGATCCGCGACATGCCGAATGACTTGCTCAGGAGGAGGAGGGGGAGGGGAAGGATGACGAGGTGCTCGGAGCTTGAGTCCAATATCGAGATTGTGAGCGAACACGGCGGTGTTGCCGATGAAGAAGAGCAGGCTTGTTGAGCAAATGGCCAGCAAGGCGAACCCGCTCGCCGCAAGATTTAGAAGTGAGTGTATGGATTCCTCGCAAATCGTCCCCCAGGTTGTCCAAAGCTTAGAAGCAAGGCGTACAAGCAGTGCTTTCAGATTCATGTTCTTCTTGAGTTTTGGCGGGAGGCGGTCCGTCAGTGCTCGCACGCATCGCCAAGGCAAACGCATCAAGCTCAGAATAGCAGAACTGGTAGAGATAGCAGAAACGATGGCAATGAGGATCATGGTGGTGACGATGCCTGTTGCCATCATGAGACAGAGTATGCTGGGGTTTTTAAAGGGGTCCTGAGTAGGCGGACAGTATGCAATGTCCCAGAGATACGAATCGAATTGAGGGTGGGAGCTATACCGAGGGTACGGACCAGGCTGATGACAGTAGGTGATGCTCTCAATCGACGGTCGAGGAAGACGGGGTGCATCTGCGGAGCGCAAAAAGCGGTATCGCTTCATCGTCTGTCTGACAAAGTGACGGCCGGCATCGACGTATGGAACGAGAGCCTCCTTGGTCGAATTGCGAGCAGTGTGGAGGTGCTCGATGGCCAGAACGCGAGCGCGATCTATGAGGGAGTAGTCGAGGCGAATACTCGTGAGAGTTCGGCGAAAGAATTCGTGAGACTGGTCAGCCGCAGAGGTAAAGGATGAACCAAGAGCGGACATGATTGGAGTGGTATCGACATGCGAGACCACAACGGCAACAATGACACATAACGCCATTGCCACGAGGGCGAACGATACAGCCCGGCACATCATCTTTGCAGTAGATTGTAAAGTTAGCGACCGAAGCCAATTTGCGGAGCATGTGGAAAGAAATGAGACTATAAACAGTAGGAGTATACTTACTGCGACTGGATGACGAGGACAGACTGTTGGTATTTGTTTGTTGTCGCCAGCTTGCCTCAGCTGGTGCTGTAGGTGGGGCAGAGAATGTTGTGCGCAGTTGGTAGGATTCTTGAGGTCGATTGGATATAGAGCAATGGAATGGATCGAGGGAATGATATGAAAGAGCAGGTTGGGGTATTGTTTGACAGGAACAAACGTGCCGTCGCTGTCCGTTGAGGATGGACGATGGAGCAGTGCTGCCTGGCAACGTTTGCACCGACTGTCAAGTCCGTACCAGATGATACTGCAAATGAGTAGAATGGAGGTATTGGTCAATAATGGAGAGTGAGATAGATCAATTCTCCGACTGGGCTTGTCAGAACCAGGTGTTATTCCTGATGGGGTCCAGATTTGTTGCTCTGCCGAATCTGAATTGGGTGGTTTGGGGAGGAAGGAAGACTGGCAGTTCTGGCAGGCTTGCAGGCTTTTTAAAAGCTTCGACGGTGAGCGTTTGCCAGTCAATGGCGTTGGCAGGGTCAACAGTAGGCACGATCACTATTTTAATTCACTTGGACCGGGTAATGATTTATTCACCCTGACCATTGAGACCTGTGCTTCAGTCCTCGGGTAGCAGGAACAGCTTCAGCGCCTATGTATAAAGTCATACACGCGGGAGGGGCATTCGAAACTCGAAGTATTCACACAAAAGCTGTTTATACTCCATGAACTGGCGATGGCTCAAGCACCAGAGGACGTGGATGAGGCCGTCCGGTAACACCTTTGCTTTACGCTTAACACCCTTGACTACCATGTCCAGTTGACAGTACAAACATCTACGGCGCTCCACCTCTACAGGCTGCGTTCGTCTCAATGCGTAGCCCGGTCTAAGTAGGCATGACTTGAGCACCACTGGACAGCAGAGAAAATTCGGTAGCTATGCACACTACAAGGTGAGACCGGCGTCCTCAGCCATCTCTTTGTTTTGTTTGAGTATCCATCCTACGGGCCGTTCATTGTGAGAAAGCGATCTTAAGCCTATCGACCCAAGCCCCATTAATTATAGAGTGACTTTCAACAGTCAATTAACTCTCACCGGATCAGAATTGGCAGACAATACCATGACAATGAGAATCACAACGCTCGGAGTAAGAGAATACGAGATGAATTCACATCACGGTGGCCCACATAATGATGAGGTAGTATCGATACGTACGCCGCCTTACTAAGCTCCCATAGCAGCCTCATCGCCCTTGGCCTCGCCGCTCTCTCTCAAGCATATCGTCGAACTCCTTTTGTGCCTGTTTCGCAGCGTACACCTTCTCTTCCGCCTCTGTTGGGTAGGTGTAGGATGTCCCATCCTGGGCACCCCGGGAAGTCATCTCATCTTGTCGCTTCTTTGCCCACGAGCCCGGCTGGCCGCGTGCGGCTTGTGCTTGGCCCCTGATCCTGTCCCATGCGGAACCACCTTGTTGGCTTGAACTCTGTGGATAACTGCTCTGTTCTGATGGCGCTACGGGCGAGGCATCGTCAAACACGTTTGATACCTGGTTGTATGAATCCTGCCGCCCGGCCTGCGGATTCTGTGTTGCAGTCCACGACCTTGGCGAAGGCGTTGGCGCTGCCTTTTCGGTTTGTTCTGAGCTCGCCCAGCCGACTGATTCTGCCGCTCGAGCGGATTCTTCCCAACTCTGTTGAGGGTATTGCTGTTGCGGCTGCATCGGAGACTGGTTCGGGATGTTGCTCGGCCGCCCGTTTCTCATTGCGGTGCCTGCACGACGGGTAATCTCCCTCCGATAGGCTTCAAGCCTGTTGTCTGTGCCTGAATTTGCTGAGTACACCGAGATTGCATATGAAGTCACAAAAAGACCGATGACCATCTTGCTGGCAGCGTACCACGCGAGTACTCGCGTTGCCTGCCATGCCAAAAGCGATGCTCTACCTTCGGGCAGGCCGGGAAACTTTTGGGAATTGAACTTTGGCGGCTTTGGGGTGTAGAACGGAAAGCCAAACTTGGGGCGCGTAGTCCGCTCCATTCCAAAGGTTGCTGCCACCGCAAGTGGCGACGAATATGCGGTGGTGATAACCAGCTTTGCACTGATGAATGGGCTGTCTGTAAGCAAGCGAAACCACACCATGCCCAACCCGGGGCAGATACATACAAGTGGTGTGACATGGCATCCTTTTCAGACTGTGTTAGTTCTCTCCCAACAGAGGCCGAGGAAGTCATGACCTTGGCTGCGACTCTTGTCTTCAGATAGTCGGACGTCCTCCCGAATAAGGGGCCCCAGAAGGGCATCTGAGGGAGGGCATCGTAGTTGATTCCGAGGCTGTCTGCGTTTCTGCGGGCAGACTCCAGGGGGATGTTGGGATCTCCACCGAATTCTGTCATGGCTCAGGCTGATAGAATGTCTGAGCAAGCCGAAGGGAGGTTGGGTCGGTCAGGCGAGGTGGTGAGGTGAGGTGAAACTGGGGTGAGCTCCGCGCCGAAAAGGGACGTCATTGAAGTAGGGTCCAGAGGGTGAGGGTCCAGGTACGGAGTACCTTGGTAGCTGGGGTAGCTCGTGCCACAGTTTGGGAGCGCCACAGTGGGCCGCCACTGGAGACCCCTGCAAGAACATCTACGCGGCAGCGCGGCCGTACCTGACCTGACGCGAGCAACGCGTCTGCACGCTCGTTCCCAGGGCAATCGACTTGCACGCAGACGGGCCCACCAACACCTGCCCTGGTCCACCACTACCTACTCATCATCATCCCTCGAAGCCGACAAGACATTCCCCATCATTGCGATTGGGAGAATATTGTGGCAGTAACATGAGTCCAATCAGTCGCCATGCCTCTTTCCAAATCCTTCTCTGAGCAGTCCAGATTTCCAAAGGCAAGTAAACAAACCACACCCGCCCAACAACAGCCAATGCGAATGCATTTGCATCTGCATCTACACCTATTCGACAAGCAGGCCCGGTCACTGACTAGATGAAACCTAATAGCAACGACAAGCCCAATGGCAGAGAGCAAAGTCTCACTCTGGCGCCATCCCCTCCAAGCCGCCAGCTCGGCCACCTGCTCCCGTCTCCGCCACCACAAAAAACAAGCTGTCCAAGTTCCAGTTCCAGAAACCATCCTCTGAACAGTCCGATACTTCCTCCAATCTTGCTCCCATATCGGAGAATCAAGACAAGCCGGCGGCCGGCGGGACTACCAATGCTTCGGAAAATGCCGATTCCAACAAGGAAAACCTTCAAACAGAGGGGCAGGATCCCAACCACTCGAAATCACCGGGCCAGCAGAAGCGTGCCACGGTGACGCCCGTCAGCAGGTTGGCCTGGCAGGATCTCATGGGTGTGAATGATGCAGACAAGCAGGAGGAAGACACCTCGCCCACTGAACGCCTACTCTGGCATAACGAGCCGGACGATTTAGTCGACATGATGTCGCCCCTCGTGCCGCGACGGGGTAAAAAGCGCGCCAGGAGCTCATCGCCTTTGTCCTCTCCAGCCGCTGAGAAGACACGAACACCCGTCGTTAACGTCAAAAAGCTCAAGAAGGCTTTGAAGTCGGAACCTGCAGATCCGGCCCTTGACCTGTGGGATCGCTTTGCCGTCGGAGGGGCAGCAGACAGCAAGAACCCATTGGGCGCTACGAACCCAGCCCTTGCCCACCTTATGGTATCATCTTCCCCTCGGCCGCCAAAGGATGGGAGTCCGAATCACGCGGAAAGCAGTCTGAGAAGAGCGATAAGTTGCGGCTCTCACTGGCCAAAACGCCGAAGGGTTGAGAGTGCATCCGAGTCCCGGCCAGTCAAAGACATTGCGAAAGATGCCAAGTCCTTGATGGTGTCAGCTCTTCTCGAGACAGTCAATGGCGAGATAAGTAAGACTGAGCGCACGGAGGAGGAACACACTGGCATGGATTCGCCGTCACTCAAGAGGAGACGATCCCCAAGAAGGCAGATGTCACACCCTCGCCCAGCAGTCTCACCGCAGCAATCTAAGCTTCAAGGTGCAGCGTCACCACTGACGAATCCTTCCCGTGATGGCACGAAGCGTCGACCGAGAACACCACCTTCGGATTATGGAGATGATGATTTCGACGATGACACCCTCTTGGAGCTCGATGTCTCTATGCTTAGCGGGCAGACAGAGACTAGAACTTTCTCAGGAGCGGTGGCGACCCTCGCTGACTCGGATGTGCAGGAGGCCGGCGAGCAATTTTCAAAACAAACGGCGATTTCGGATGATGAGTTTGATGATCTGGATGACGATTTACTAGCTGTGGCGGATGACATCGTCAAGAAAGCCGATCCAACCTTCACACGACAACCCGCTCCACCTCCCCCGCCCAACACAGTTCCACATGATGGCGGCACCGACGATGACGATCAGTTTGGTGATGACTTTGGCGGGGATTTTGATTTCGAAGCCGCAGAGCTGGCTGCTACCCAGACAGCTGGTCAAGCCGATTCATCATTAATGCCCGTACGTACTGTCTGATAGCCAACCCATAGGCAATAAACAAGCTTGCTAAGATACACGAGTAGGTGAGCCATAAGCCAACTGCAATCCAGCGGTACCTGGTGACCAATGTGCTTGAGAACGCGTTCACGGACGAGCGCGGGCGAGAAGCACCGGAGGCGATCCTGATTGTCCAAGCCGAGAGATCCAAGACCACAAAAACCGTCCACCTCCGAGGGGACTGGGTCGACACTCCAGTTCATCCCAAATCCCATGTACATATTATCGGCAGCTTT
The DNA here is from genome assembly GCA_023522825.1 of Diaporthe ampelina. Lineage (NCBI taxonomy): Eukaryota > Fungi > Ascomycota > Sordariomycetes > Diaporthales > Diaporthaceae > Diaporthe > Diaporthe ampelina. Next base: position 16,183 of record JAMFTM010000128.1, on the reverse strand, counting down.
GGGCCTGATGGCCAATGCGTTATCGACAACAACCAAAACATCCTGATCCTCCACCCGGACCAGTTGATCTCGGCCACCGTTGTTGCCGACTCGTTCAGTTGCATGCGGCGGGCAGTCTTACAGGATCGAGTGAAAGCTACCAGTGAGGCTTCTGCACCGCTGGTATACGGCACGATCCTGCACGAGATCTTCCAAGAGGCGCTTGTAGCGAACAGGTGGGACCAGGCATTTCTGAACAACGTGATCGAGAAGACGATGAAGAAACATATCGAAGACTTGTATACGATCAAGGTCAATTTCACCGATGCGCGGGAGCATCTATCCTCAAAGATGCCTGAGCTACGAGGCTGGGCCCAGAAGTTTGTTTCGTCGTACCCCAAGCCAGATGCTGTTGCCCATGGCCGGAATAGCGACAAGTCGAGCATATGTGTGAGCAAGCTACTTGACATTGAGGAACATGTCTGGTCACCATTATATGGGTTAAAAGGCAACATTGACGCCACCGTTCAAGTCACTGTCAAGAACAGGCAGGAGAGCCGAACACTTACCGTTCCATTTGAAGTCAAGACTGGCAAGAATGTCAGCGAGAGCCACCAGGCTCAGACGATGTTGTACAACTTGCTTCTGTCGGATCGATATGATATCGAGATCGTCTACGGCATCCTATATTATATGGAAACATCGCTGACAAAGATCATTCCCGCCGTACGCAATGAACTTCGCCACATGATCAAGCAGCGCAACCAGCTCGCCGTCTACATTCGCGAACGCAGTGTACAACTTCCGCCGATGAAGAACAGTAAGCACGCTTGTGGCAAATGCTATGCCCAGAACTCGTGCTTCACGTATCATAAACTCGCCGACGATGGAGATGGGGATTCAAGTGGCCTGCAAGAGAAGTTTGATCAGGTTGTGAAGCATATGACGCCAGTTCACAAGGAATTCTTCCTGAAGTGGGAGGACTTGCTGACGAAGGAAGAGAAGGAGAGCCAGAAGCTCCGGCGGGAGCTGTGGACGATGCTGAGCGTGGAGCGCGAGAAAGTTGGCAGGTGCTTCGCCGACGTGATCATTGAGGAGGGCTCAGCCTCGGAGGACGCACACAGTCAAAAGATCAACCGCTTCCACTATGCGTTTATCAAAGAAAACGCAGCACCTGGGTTTTCTTTCGTGGACTCCCAGATCTCCGTAGGAGAGCCTATTGTCGTATCGGACGAGCAAGGGCATTTCGCCTTGGCCCTCGGTTATGTTACAGCTGTCAGAAAACAGCGGATCAGCGTGGCCGTCGATCGGAGGCTTCATAATGCCCGTATACGGCAACCTGGATTCGACCAGAAAGATAATCAGGTCTACGCCAGCATCATGGAGGTTGTCCCCGAAGGCGTGCCTTCCGAGCAATCAAAAGGCAAGATCAAGGAGACTCCAATTCGGTATAGGCTGGACAAAGACGAGTTCAGCAACGGGATGGCATTGGTCCGGAACAACATTGTGTCGATCATGACGAATGTACAATTCGGGTCTGAAAAAATTCGTCGGCTGGTTGTGGACCTGGAACCGCCGACTTTCAAGACAGTGGCAACGCAGTACACCATTTCTGATAAGGACAGCCTGAACGTCGACCAAAAGAGGGCCATCGAGAAGGTTATGAGTGCTAAGGACTACGCTCTTGTTCTTGGTATGCCGGGTACTGGAAAGACGACAACTATAGCCCACATCATACGGGCATTGGTTGCTCAGAAGAAAAGTGTCCTGCTTACCTCTTACACACACACCGCAGTTGACAACATCCTTCTCAAGCTCAAGCACGACGACATTCCTGTGCTCAGACTTGGTGCACCTGCCAAGGTCCACCCCGAAGTCCAAGATTTCGCCATATTGGCAGGACAGCCCAAGGATACCTTCGAAGAGATCCGCAGCGCCTGGCACGATACACCCATCGTCGCAACGACTTGCCTCGGCACGAGCCACGCCATTTTTAACGAGCGTACATTTGACTACTGCATCGTGGATGAAGCGTCACAGATCACCCTGCCGATTTGTTTAGGCCCCATCCGCATGGCCCGCACATTCGTCCTCGTCGGCGATCACAATCAGCTGCCGCCTCTGGTCCAGAATGAAGAGGCCAGAATCGGTGGCCTGGATATCAGTCTATTCAAACTTCTTTCCGACACTCATCCCGACTCTGTCGTCAACCTGGAGCACCAATACCGGATGTCCGAAGATATCATGACGCTCAGCAACACTCTGATCTACGAGGGCCGACTTAAATGCGGGACTGAGGAGCTGCGACTGCGCAAGCTCGATGTGCCAAACATGGACGGTCTGCGCAAGCACCACCATGACGCTACGACTCTCGTGTCCTCCCAGACCAACTCGTTCTGCACGGGCATGGGGGGATGCTGGCTGCGTGACCTGGTGGACCCCGAGACCCGCGTCAGCTTTGTCAACACCGACGCCCTGCCATCCTCGCGGGAAGAAGCGAAGGGGAATCGCATTGTCAACCCTTGCGAGGCTCGTATCGTCGTGCAGCTCGTTGATTCCCTGCTCAGTGTTGGCGTCCCGGCCTCCGAAATTGGAGTAATGACGCACTACCGCTCTCAGCTGTCATTGCTCAAGCACGGCCTGCGAGGACACGGCGCCAACAACGGAGGTATAGAGATGCACACGGCAGATCGCTTCCAGGGCCGGGACAAGGAGGTTGTCATCCTGTCTCTGGTCAGGTCGAACGAGGTGTGCAGCATCGGAGACCTGCTCAAGGACTGGCGAAGAATCAACGTCGCGTTCACTCGCGCCAAGACCAAGCTGCTCGTCGTCGGGAGCCGGAGCACCCTCAAGGGGAGTGGGTGCGAGGAGATGCTGGCGCGGTTCATCGGACTGATGGAGCAGCGGTGCTGGATCTACGATCTGCCGCCGGATGCGCTTGACGGGCACTACTTTGAGGATGCCGGTACCCAACTCACGGCGACGGCGGCGACGGCGCTAGGTGGTAGTCCAGTCGGGAAGGTCAAGAAGCAGCTGAACAGCACGGGCGTCCTCTGGAGCGATGCTGGCACGAAACAAACTCTGCTACCGCCGTTCAAGCAGCCGAAGAAGAAGATCATGGGGAACAGCCAGGGTGGAAAGGAAAACCAGCCACCACAGAGGGCGGGGGTAAGGAGGGGCAAGATCGACGAGAAGCTATTGCTCAAGGGGAAGCCAAATCTGGCCAACATTCTAAGCGACATGACTGGGAATACATACTAGGCGTTGGAATACATGAATTACGGGGCTCAACAACGCGAGGGAAGGGGCGAAGTTGGGCTGGAACAAGGCTGGAACAAACATGGATATGTTAGGGGGCGGTTTGGTCTATTGTATCTCTAGGATTACAGCATTCGTCCTGCCCACCGAGGCCCATCTGAGGAGGCTCGGTATTGCTCTTTGCTCAAATGCATGTGCTCTCCTGTAGGACTATAGGATGAAGGAGAGCCATGGAACATATAGCTATGGGAACAAAATCAGAGCCTGAATGCCTGCCTCTTCAGAATTACCGGGGTGTTGAAGGCATGATCAGATGCCCATTCCGACATTTCTCGATCTTGGCTGTTCCAAGTTTCGGCCGTGTAAGACGATTGGCGCGGCTCTCGGCGACTCACATTTGGGCTTGCGCTTCGGTCAGGCGGGCCCAGCCAGGTTGACTCGATCAGCCATTCATTCCCCAACGTTTCTCCGATCCGGAGGCTTTAGGATGACTCAGCCTGGCCCCGGCTCAGCTGCTCCTGACTGACTCTGCTGCGTGGGGAAACAGAGCTCATCCCCCCCCCCCTCTGAAGCGGCTCCCCTGACCGCACCTCGTCAAAGACCGCAGCAAGTACCCAAGCAGGCAAGCCCGAGCTTCACCCGCCCCATCCGCCTGTCTCTGGTCTTTGTTTGCCAGCGCAACTAGTGATGGCGAAATAGGGGGTCCACCGACCTCTGTGCAAGAAATCTGCAATTTCACTGGCCCTAGTGAAAGAAACTGAAATTCACAAACTAGACCTAATTAGGTAGTTAAAGTGGGTATCTACCCTAACCCTCTTTAAGTGGGTCTGGGTTAGGGTTAGATAAGATATCTTTATCCTTATCCAAGCTTATCTATAGGTTCTAAGAGAGATAAGGACCCATATATTTTCAATCTTTCGCCCCACCTACCCTGGTGAAATGAAAAATTAAAAAAAAGGTGAAAATTCCTGAAATTCGAAGACCCACTTGCCATCACTAAGCGCAACACAGACCACCATCTCCACTCAGGACCTCAACACCAACCTCTGGGCGCCGACCACGACACCGCAAGGTCACTCTAGAGTATCAATCGACCACCCGACCAATCAATCAATCACTCAATCGATCAATCGACCCCCGACCCGACCACCGATTGGCCAGACGGGGAAAGGGAAGAAAATACCGCCAACCGATTGACCCCATCACCGACGAGCAAAAACGCAGCGAGGCACACGGCTACGCTGCTGCTCGACCACCCACCCTCAAAGACATCCCAACCGAAGCCAAGACATCCCCCAGAGAGAGCCATGCGCGGAGCCGCCGTCCGACAAGCGGTCCTGGCGACCCGCGCCAGCCGGCAGACCGCCGCCGTGAGGGCACGCACCTTCGCAACGACGCCGGCCCGACAGGGCGGCGGGCACGGGCACGGCCCGGAGTTCGACCCGCCGACGGGCTGGCTGTTTGGCGTCCGGCCGGGCGAGAAGGCCGAGAAGGAGGGCTGGGAGGGCCTGGCGTACTACGGCTTCTGCGGCAGCCTGGTCGCTTTTGGCATTGCCTACGCTTTCAAGCCTGATACCTCGTGAGTCCCATTTGTTTTTCTTGTTGCCGTCTCTCATCCTTCCCGGCTGTATTGGCTGTTGGGCAGTGAGAGACCTTGATGTCTACGGGGGAGGAGTGGGCAAGGTTGTGTCGGATGGGGGGCAAGGAAGTATGAGTCAATAGACTGAGGATCGATATCTGCTGGTCTGGGCAGTTACACCCAGCCTGGAGAAGACATATGCGGGAGAAGCAATCCGGGAAACTACTTCAACCAGTCTAACTGTGGAGAAGAACACCTGACTGACATTGTTGTAGGATACAAACCTGGGCTCTCGAGGAGGCCCGCAGACGGTTAGAAGCCGAGGGCATCCTGGAGGATCCCGACAAGAAGAACTAAGACGACAGCGGGATTGGAAATGAACGACGCGGGACGACATAAACGCGCTGGGACGCAGAGCACATGCAACACGCAACCATGCTGCTTATTCTAGACAGGAGTCGTCACCGCCGGGGAGAAGTAGTCGATAGGGCTGTATACTACGGACCGGTTGAACATGAAAGACAAATAATCGAGGCATAGAAATGGGTAGGCAACAGGGCTGATAGAGCAGTCACTACTTCCGAATCCGAGAGGGCGAGAGGTGGATGAACATGCAAGATTTTCTTTTGTCGCTCAAACATGATCTATGAATGTGTGCCATGTCGTCTTTTACTGTTTGACTATCCAGGATACTCCAGTCGACTCCCAGCTCCATTGAGGGACCGCATCTAATCTGCACTCCGGTGTACGCCTCAGACCACTAACTACTTCCGTCTACACTGCTACCGCCCTTAACAGACGTGGCTCCACTCGTGCTCCTCGTCTCCGTACTGGATCGCCTCCATCCAGTTCTTCATCCTGGTGGCAATCTCGCCCGACTCCTCGTTCTCGGACAGGCCGCAGTTGACCAGCTGACCCTTCCAGCTGATACTCCTGACGGGGCTGACAATGGCAGCGGTGCCGGTTCCGAAGGCCTCGATCAGCCTGCCCTCGGCGGACGCCTCGGCCAGGTCGCGCATGGTGTACTTGCGCTCGGAGATGAGCCAGCCCTCTGGCACGAGCCTCTCGCGGGCGAGGGCGAGGACCGAGTCACGGGTGACGCCCTCGAGGATGGTGCCGTCGAGGGGCGCGGTGACGAGCTCCTTCTGGCCGGTCTCCTTGTTGCGCAGGGCGACGAACATGTTCATGGTGCCGACCTCGGTGACGTACTCCTCCTCGCCGAACAGCCACAGGTTCTGGGCGAAGCCGCGGCTCATGGCGTCGCGCTGGGGCACGATGCAGGGCGCGTAGTTGGCGCCCAGCTTCTTGTCGCCGACGCCACCGGGCCAGGCGCGCACGGCGTAGTCGGTGGCCTCGAGCGAGACGGCCTTGAAGCCCGTGGGGTAGTAGGGCCCGACGGGGCTGGCGATGACGTACAACAGGGCGCTGCCTGGCGGGCCGACGCCGAGGGTCTTTTGCGTGCCGATCATGGTCGGGCGTAGGTAGAGCGAGTAGCCGCGCTCGGAGGGGATGAAGCGCTCGTCGAGCTTGGCGAAGGTGGAGATCAGGTCGATCATGGCGGTCGAGGAGAAGGTGGGCAGGGCAATGCGCGCGGCCGAGCCGTTGAAGCGCTCCATGTTCTTGTCCGGGCGGAAGAGACGGACCTGGCCCTTGGAGTCCTTGTAGGCCTTCATGCCCTCGAAGCACTCAAAGGCATAGTGGAAGACGCTCGTCGCGGGGTCGAGGGAGAGGTTCTGGTAGGGCTTGATGCTGGGATTGAGCCAGCCGGATGTTTTGTTCCACTCGACAGTGAGCATGTGGTCTGGAGGCGGAACGCTCGCGTTAGACAGAGTTATAGAGAGATAGTTTCGGGTGCATGCGCATAACGGGTGTCTCACCAGTAAAAGTTGCGCCAAAGATGAGCTCCTCCGGCTTCCTCAGGGGGCCTGGAGTCTTTGCCTTCTCGACGGTGAGCCTGGATGGGTCGATATCCTGGGGCTTGGACACGGAGGCGGCCTCGGGCTTTATGCTATAATATCTTGCTGTTGCAGGCTGCCATGACCTTTGGAACATGGAGCGCGAGATCTGGGATGTTCTGGGCCTGATGGCACCACATCGAGGCACGAAGGCACGCATCTTGTGTGTTGGTGATCCTTGGGTCGCGATCGACAGACGGTGTTGAGCGAGAGAATGTATGGGGGTCTATTCCGACTACGCCAGAGACAAGAAGGCAGCACACGAGAGACAGCAAGGAGAGACCAATTGAACTTGCAAAGAGAAGGGCAGACACAATTGCTCTTATGAAGAACGGGTGAAGAGTCACCGTGTCTGACAATATGCCTAGGTGTAGTAATCTACTCGAGGTTGCGAAAAGTGCGGGCCGGCGGAGAGGTCCAGACTATGACCGTCGACTCAGTTAATCAGTCATTGAGCTGATAATGCCATCCCACACTGCCCACAAAGTTTCACCGGAGCCGTCATCGGAGCATGGAGCTTTCAATTGAGCTAGGGGAGGAATCAGCTCGAGGCCGATTGGACAGGGCTGCAGACGGCAGCTAAACATGTTCGGGCCTAGCTGCTTTCAGGGGGTGGTTCGTCTCATTGCTCTGCCTAGGTGGAGGACGCGGTCGCACTTCTTAGGTAAGCCCCAGGGAGCTCCCACCTGTGACGGGGATGGCGCATTGTAGAGTGGGTAGGTGGCCGCAGTGTACATGGTGCCAGCCGAAAGACAACAATCAACCAGCTCTACTCGACGCTGACAGGTGGTGAGACTCTGCTTATTGCTAAGAGGGCCGGGCTGTCTTTGGGCCTTCATCCTCCCTTGCTTTCACCATTTCAGCCCTCTCTGTCTCGTCTGTCTCTCCCGTTTTTTTCTGTTGTGTTGCCCCTTAATTTATTCTCGTCGCAGACGGCCACGTTTTGGTGGCGTCGTCTATATCTGGAAGTTGGGCATTCAACTGTGGAACTGGTTGATTGCGACCTCGACTCCCGACCTCGACTTTGTCTTACGCATGTGACAACGATCCACCCTTTGGCCGATCAGCCTCCCAGCCCTGCCGACATGACAAGCACCCTGTTCCATTGCCTACAGCCGCCAAAATGTCGTCAATGTTCTCCTCCGCGCTGAAGTCCATCCAGCAGACAAATATCAATGCCAACTATTCCATAACCCCCAATGCGACGTCGCAGGCCGGCCCCTGGAGGATACACGATGCGAAGAGGAAGTCCACAGGGAAGATCTATTCCGTCTTCATCTTCGACAAGAAGTCGCTCGACTCACATGGAAACTCCCTGGGTCGGTCCAGCGCTGCCGCCTTCAAGAAGGTCTCCGAGGAGGTCATCGAGAGGTTGAAGAAGGAGGCATCCTCGCTCGCCAAGTTGCGCCATCCCAGCGTGCTCGAACTTGTCGAACCCGTCGAGGAGACGAGAGGCGGCGGCCTACAATTCGTTACCGAGCCCGTCACAGCGTCACTCGCCAGCCTGCTGCAGGACAAGGATGATCAAGAACGCGCCGGTGGTCCTGGGGGCCGGTCCAGCCGCTATGTCACCGAGGATGCAGACGGCACGAGGAGGCGGCGCGAGCTTGAGATCGATGAGTTGGAAATCCAGAAGGGCCTGCTCCAGATCAGCAAGGCGCTCGAGTTCCTCCACGAGAATGCTGGCCTCGTGCACGGTAACATCACCCCGGATGCGATCCTCATCAATGCGAAGGTAGGTCGGCCTTGATGGGGCCACACCCGGCAACTCTACCCAGTCATTCGAATACTGACCTTCACCAGTCTGATTGGAAGATTAGCGGTCTATCCTTCTGCAGCCCTCCCGAGAATTCGACCAAGCCAACGTCCTTCCAACCTCTGAGCCTCTACGAGACCCTGAACCCAGACCCACGGCTGCCGCGATCTGTCCAGCTCGACCTTGACTATACCTCCCCAGACTTTGTTCTGGATAATAACCTCAATGTATCATCCGACATGTTCTCATTGGGCCTTCTCTGCGTCGCCCTGTACAATTCACCGCACAAGTCTCCGCTGGAGTGCAATTCCAGCATATCGACGTACAAGAGGCTGTTCCAGTCCAGCTCGACCATACCCACCGTGAACAACAACTTCATGTCCTCTAGACCGTTGCCCAAGGACCTGGTCGCACATGTCCTGCCTCGGCTCATCACCAGGCGGCCAGCTCAACGTCTTACTGCGAAAGAGTTCCAAGAGACGGAATTCTTCGATAACATACTCGTGTCGACCATCCGATTCATCGAATCTTTCCCGGCGAAAACACCCCAAGAGAAGCAGTCGTTTCTGAGGGGCTTGAACAAGGTTCTGCCATCGTTTCCTAAATCGGTGATGGAGAAGAAACTGCTTCCAGCGCTCCTAGAAGAGACGAAAGACAAGGCGCTGCTATCTCTCATACTCGGGAATGTTTTCAAGATCATCGACCTTCTGCCTTCGGGCCGGCGAGCGTTCACCGATAAGGTTCGGCCTGTCCTAAAAGAAATCTTTGTTACGAACAATAAGAACACGGAGGAGAAGGACGCGGCAAGAGATGCGGGACTTATGGTTGTCCTTGATAACATCTCTACCATCGCCAATAATACCCCTGGCAAGGAGTTCAAAGATGGTATGTGCTGCCCTCGACTTACCTTCCTTATCCCTGTTAAAGCAGGAGCTGATATACTTTAGACATGTTACCCGTTGTTGCCGCGGCCATAGCAGCCCCGACCCACTCTGTGGTCGACGCCGGTCTGCGAAGTTTGCCTGTAGTGTTGCCGGTCTTGGACTTCAGCACGATCAAGAATGAGCTGTTTCCCATCATAGCTCACGTCTTCAGCAAAACCACAAGTCTGGCCATCAAAGTTCGGGGCTTGCAAGCATTCGTTGTCCTCTGTGGAGGCTCACCGGCCACTGCAGATAGTAGCGGGTTGGATGGGCTTCCCGAGCACAAGAAAACGTCATCTTCAACGGCCCTCGACAAGTACACGATGCAAGAGAAGATCGTGCCACTCATCAAGGTTATCAAGACCAAAGAGCCAGCGGTCATGATAGAAGCCTTGAATGTGCTGAGAGTTGTGGGTGATTATGCGGACTGCGAGTTCATTGCCATGGATATACTGCCGATCCTTTGGAGCATGAGTCTTGGACCTTTGCTCAACCTCAAGCAGTTTCAGTCATTCATGGATCTCATCAAAACACTATCCCGGAAGGTTGAGGATGAGCAAACTAAGAAATTGCAGGAGCTAGCTGGGGTCACTAATGGTTCCGCCGCTGCTGGCCCTGCTGATGATTTCATGTCTTTCGGCGGCATTACTGGCACACAGTTCGATGCAGCAACTGGTGCAACAGAAGACGATTTCGAGCAACTCGTCAAGGGGAAGTCGAGTTCGAACAACACCAATCCTATGGATGCCGGCTGGGGCGACACGGCCTCAGCGATGAGCTCTCCGGGTTTGTCGCACCCAAAGGCTTCGCAGAATGCCACTTTCTCGTGGTCCACACCAAGTCCCACGAGGGCATCCAATCCGGCGGGCTCAGTGGGCGGCTTTAAGGCCCAGCAAGGCTCATTTAGGACGGTGACACCGGACCTAGCGAGTCTACCTACAATGACCCCATCCACCACCCAGTTCTCCCAACCTTTACAGCCCAGCGCCCCACAGTCGGCGTTTCCGCCACCAGCGCAGCCTGCCTCGTCAAATTGGTCCACAGCAACGGCAAATCCATGGGCGTCCACCTCTTCCTCGACGATGCAGCCGGCAAGGAGCAACACCATGTCGCCACCTGCCACACAAACTCCTACTTACGGCAGCGGTCTGAATAACTCGATGTCCTCCCTGTCGATGAATCAGCAACGGCCAGGAGTCGGGTCCATGAACCGCTCCACGTCGTCATTCTCCCTGCCTCCCCCTCCCGGTAGTGGTGGCTCGACGCCAGCCGCGTCAGGATTTAGCCTACCACCGCCACCTTCGCAGCAGCAACAACAACAGTCCTCGTTTGGCCGGCCAGCGGGATCGATGGCGTCCACGATGGGCGGCATGAACGGTATGAACAGTCTGAACAGCATGGCCAGCAAGCCGGCGATGGGCTCGTCCGGGTTGAGCATGAACAGCATGATGGGATCTACAGGGAGTTACGGCATGGCGGCGCAACAGCAGCAGCAGCAGCAGCAGCAACAACAACAACAAAATCAGAGCACGGGTACCTTGGATAAATACCAGAGCTTGTTGTAGGTAATGCTTGAACGGATAGTGGACTTATAGACGCATTTGAGGATGATAATGGCGGGATACCAATATACTTTATGATTCAAGCGAGCGACGATGCCACGAAATTGAATCGTTGGAGTTGGACACACCATGAGCGCGCCTAGAGATCAAGCGAATGGATATTGAATAAAATTGCACTCCGCAGAAATGCGATATTCAGTCGCTCTGGCCTTATAGGCGGCGACATTGCGAGCTACGACCTTTGCATACTTTGACTTCCAAAAATTCTATTAGCCTATCTGTCTGTATATCTGACCGTCTGTAGAGTGGTCGAGACAAATGCCTATCCATCCATCGATTTGTTGCCCCCCGTGCGCCATTCGCAAACCCTCCTTGCTGGGGCCGTAATATGCCCCCCTGAAACGCCTGTGCTCCTGAAAATTTTGGGTCATTTGTACCGAAACAAGCAAGCAAGAAACCAGCCCATAAGCTGCGTTCGTGTGTTTTAATTACGCGAGGAAAAAAGAAATGTACCGTTTTTTCAGTGTGTACTGGAATGGAAAACAAGTGGCCTTCTTTCTGAAACGCCTTGATGGTAGAGGATAATGAAAAGACTGGGGAGGAAATCCAGGGGTAAGAGACCTTTTTCTCTTGACTTGATCAGAGGAAGAAATCAGTAGTTGTAATCCCAGCCACGTCTCGTGCCCGCTGCAGGGGTCCGTCTGTGCATTCCAATGGGATTGGATGAGCCCCTCCATGGAGCACTGAAATAGAAACCAATTCTCTTTCGAAGGATGCCGCGGATTGCAGTCAAGTGTGCAGGAACAAGATGGCAATTGAAATGACCGAGTTTTGACCCCCTGTCGCAGCGTACGTCAGAGGCGATGATCGACCACAATGCTGTAATACAGAGTGGGTGATGGCCAAGCCCGCGGAGTTCCGGTGGCCAACCAACTCTCTCGGGTTCGATGAGGCCCAGACACACAAGGCGCCGGCTGCATCTGTTCCAAGGCGTAGGTTCCTTGTCCTGGAAGTGGGACATCCTTTGCAGTGCTCAGGATCTAAAGGGCCTCTGGTGGCCTTCTCAGTTGCCGGTGTAGTCAGCGTCGTCGTCGTCGTCGTCAGTGCCACGAGCTTTGCGGGTCCTATTGGCGAGACTGGGTCCCTCAGCCGAAGTGGCGAGACCTCCGGGTGCCTTGTTGGGCAGCGCGGTCCTGCCGCCTCTGCGCGGCCTCGATGGCTTTTCAGCGCTGTCGGTGTCATCACTTCGCGGGGTGGCGACAGCAGAGTCGGTAGTGTTCTCGCTGGCTGTTGCTGTTGCTGTCGCTGTCGCTGGCACTTCATCAGCAGGACTGACGGCAGGGCTGTCGCCGGCGGGCCGCCTCTCGGAGAAAATATGCCTGCTCTTCCAGCCCGACTCGGTGACGACGTCGACGACCTGGTCCTCGGGGACCATCTCGTGCTGCAGGTCCCAGCCGGCGCGGCGGCACAGCTCGGCCACAACGACGTCGCAGTCGCCAAGGAGGTCGATGTCGAAGTTGTGGTGGTTGACGGGCGTGCGGCTGATGTAGATCTGCGGGATATGAGGGTACAGGAATGGCACGAGCTCGCTGACGGGGGCGACCTTGAGACTGGTACCGATGACGACGACGAGGTCCGTCTTGTCGCGGTCGTGGTCAACCAGGCGGCTCGAGAACTCGTCAGGGAGCGCCTCGCCGAAGAAGGTGATGTCGGGCTTCATGATGCCGCCCTTGGACGGCATATCGTACTCTGAGTCGCTGGCGCTGTCATAGTCTCCCGGGCGGCGTCGCGGCCGGCTGCTCGTGCCGTCCTTAGCCAGCTTGCGCTTGCGGCTGTTCTTGGTGCCACGGCGCGGTATGCCGCACTTTGGACACCGCGGGATCTTGCCAGCCTTGATGTCCGGGAGGATATCGTCACCTGGAACCTGGTGGTAGCAGGTGAAGCATGTTGCAGTTGCGAAGGAGCCGTGGCTGTATGCTCGGTCAGCAGCTGACTAGATGAGACGGAGATTGCGTCATGGAGGATGTGTATGGGTCACATATGTACGGAGACATGTTGCTTGGGGTTGGGCAGTGGGTCAGCGAGGAGAGTGACTAACCATTGGATGAGCTTGCTCGGGTCGATGCCTGCCTTAGACTCGAGGTTGTCGATGTTTTGAGAGTAGTTGGTGAGGAGTTTGCCCTGCTTCTGAAGCAGGGCGATGAAAGCGTGCGTGGGCGAGTAGCGCTCGGTCTCGACCATGATATCCCGCGCCACAGAGAAGAATACGCTCGGGTCTGACTTAAAGAGGGTGATGTCAAATACTTCTTGTGGGTCGTTCAGGCCGAGGTGCTCCAGCTTGGAGTAAAGACCGGTGCCCTTGGAACGAAAGTCTGGAATGCCCAGCGAGGTAGAGATGCCAGCGCCGGTCAGGACGATGATGTTCTTGGACTTCTTGAGGAGGGCAACAGCATCATCAACAGAGTTGTACTGCTGCAGCTTGGCCCTCTTTGAGAGCTCACGGCTGAAGGCAAGTATCAACAGGTCAAAGTAGACCGAGTCAGAGGCGCCCTCAAGGTTAGGCGGGCGCACATCAAATGCACTGAGAAGCTTCTTGGCGGTGATGAGGCCAGCGTTAATTGTGCGATTGATGAGCTCCTCGGGTCCCAAGGTGCGAAGGAGTTGGCGGTAACTAACCGCCTCCTCTGGAGTGCAGAACTCGGGGTCTTGGCAGACGAAGAGAAAAAAGTTAGAGTCAGCTCAACGGTCTGGGTATGATTGGACCACGGCGGGCAGTTGGGGACGATAGTGTCTCTGAAAAGGGGCTGGAAAATATCATTTGTTTGGGATTAAGTGACAAGAGTGAATACTCACCGTTGGTGACGCTCTCATCAGAAAGGCCCTCGAGCATGTCGCCAAGCAAGGACTCGGACTCCCAGACGTTATCCAGGTCGTTGACGCGTTCCTCGAGTTCGGCCATTGCGCTGACGGGATGCGCAACGCCGTGCTCGATATCCTCCTGGAGGTCGAGGTCATCCATGGCGTACTTCTCATCAATAGCGTCCACCTCAGACACAGTGGCGACGGGCTGCTTGCTTTGTCTGACTGAACGGGCCCGCGAGTTCTGAGAAACGCCCGTCATGGGCTTGAGGCCGCCCATGTTGACCTTGTTTGACGTCGCTAAGATGCAACGATTGGCGGTCACAAACGTTGTGGGTGTGGGTGGAGAAGGCTGACGGAGGAATGGATAAAGGAACAATTGTGGACGAAAGAATCAGAATTGATGAAGGGTGGGAAGAAGGAAGTGTGTTGGATTGACGTCGCTTTGATGGCGCTGAAGTGTTGTTGAGGTTGAGGGAAGAGAGAAGAGAGGGCAGTCAAGGTAAAATGTGGTAGGTCAAATCCGGGCCCGAGTATCGCGGCTCGTCCGGGAAAACAACCTGACCTGCCTCTCGACACGGAGGGGGGGGAAGAGGGCAGTGCACCAGACAAACGACGAGCCTCCAAAATGCTATTCAGATGCACTCAGCTGTTGCCAGAGTTGGTAACCTTTGATCTACTTGTTGGATGTATTGTTGCGGCACAGTCTGGCGGCTGCAAAGGGAGGGATGCAGGCTTGTGTTGCACAGAAATCAAAGCGGCCAGAACCAGCGTTCACAAGCCCGACAAGTGAAAGGAGAACAGGAAAAGTTTCAAAAGACCAGATGCTCTGCTGGGTGCTGGCAAAAGAAGCCTTAGTGCGAAGGTTGAGCATTACAGGCACGTCTTGGGAATCCCGGTAGGGTCTAGAGCCCCCAAAGGTTTAGCAGATCCCACTTACACATTGCCACACTCAATGTGCCCGTCGCCCTTGCAGCGGCTGTCAGATGGGGGCCGGGAACTTTTGACCCGCCAAAAGGTCCGCCCCTGATCGTCGCCCAGCATTGACTGACTGACATGTTTGTTCCACATCAAATAGACCACCATCTTGTCAAGAAATATCCACTGAACTAGACAATCCCATATGTCATTGCATTCAGTGATGGAAACAATCCCATCACATCAACTGTGACTGTTTGTGATCCTCAAGAATAAGGAGGATGAGAGAGAGTGCAACGCCAGGAGCAAGACCAACAGACAAAGGCAACTGTTGCCGAGGATGGGCCGTGGAAGACCCGGGCCTGGGTGGAAATTAAAGTCCCGGGATGCTCCGGTCTTTCCCTCATCCAGACCACGGTCAAGGAGCATTTTGTTTGTGATGCTACATCTACTAGTCCAAGCTCTTGTATTCAGCAAACAAAGTAGATATTGTTGTCAGGCCATTCACAACTCAGTCCTTAGGGAGTTGATCGATAATCAAATGGCCACTTCACACATAAGCTGCTGACTGTGTACTCACTAAGCGAATCCAGTCTGTGGCTCCCTGCTTCTCTGGTAGGGAGATCGAACCATGTGAGCCAGGACTGCCGCTGTAGAATGATATCATCATGTGTATTGTATATTGCGTGGGCAGTAGTATCCTCAACAAGACATATCCTCTGCTTGAGGGAAAGAGCCATATGACTGCAGGTCATCACAGGAAGCAACATCTCCCATAAGCAGTCTCACCTACATCTAACATGACCTTGGCAATTCTGCTGTTACCAATCAAACACCCATCCTCGCTGGGGCGGTGGATGTGGTCTCTTTGTCTCTCAAATATGCTCGATTAGAGTGGTGACCCAGGGTACTGGTTCTCGTAGTCCTCAGATTGAGATACCAATGTACGAGTGGGAAGTCCGACACTGTGTCTGAAGCTGACCAGGTGACGATGATACCCATCGACGGAGAAACACTGCAATTGCCCGCCAAGACCTCCCAATAACCTCAGGGCATCAGTCTATTGCCTGCTTGAGGAGCGCGAGCATTTGGACCTTATTCAACAAGTGGAGAATAGAAGTTGCAATGGCAGAAACAATTGGAATGAGGAAGGAGAGAGCGGTAGCGCTGCTCATGGCAATGACCAGAAGCTTATAGGGAAGGCGAGCTGTTGAGCATTTCAATCAACCAGGAGACGCATCCAACTCTTTCTCATATAGATCCGTGTCGTAATACAATGAGAGGACTGGAAGAGATTGTGCTGCAGAGGATTCGACTGATAGCCTCAGATATGTCAAGCGCTTACTTGAGTACTTTGCAGGTCAGCGGTCGAATCGGAGCTACTAGGCTTCGTG
>JAMFTM010000127.1:0-131550 GCA_023522825.1 Diaporthe ampelina | reverse complement strand
TAGTTCCTTATAAAATAGAGTAGAAGGACTAATATTAGGAAGGTGAACCTATAAATATTAAAAATAAAGAAAAAAATAAGGATATAATTTTAAAAAGTTATTTTAAATTATAATATAATATTTATTAAAATATTAGTAAATATTATCTAATAAGGACTAAAACCTAATAACTCTACTTAATAAGGCTAATATAAAGCTAGGGGAAATTTACTAAACCTTGTATATTAAGGTAAATAATAGGGTATAAGGGAGTAGTAGGTTTATTAAAAAATATTTACTTTAAACTTTAATGCCCTATAATTAATTATTTATATAAGATTTATAAAAATCTATTTAATAACCTTATTTATACTAGTATAAGCTTAACTAAAAAGTATATTAATAGAATTAACTAATAGAATATAATAGATTTATATATATCTAAGGTTTAAGACTATTTAAAGAAATCTAAATAATTTCCCTTCTTTTACTTAATAACTAAATATTACCTATAAATATAATAAGACTTCTAATTACCCAAAATTACCTAATAGGTGCCTATTATAATTATTCTACTTATAATACTCAACTCACCCAATATATATACCTAAACTTATAAGTAGTTAAGTAGTATTAAAGCTATTTTAATATATTTATAGCCCTTTATTCTTTATCCTTCCTACCTAATAACCTAACCTATATAAAATATAAAATTATACCTAAATATATTACTCTAAGTATATATTTTATATTATAGCCTATCTATAGAATAAAATACTAAATATAGTAATATTCCTATAAGTACCTAAGTTGGAGAATAATATTTATATAATTAAGCTTAATAAGGCTTTAAATAAATATAACTTATAATTATTTATTATTACTAATAAAAGTAGAAAAGTAAAGATCTACTCTTAGCTAGTAGGCTTTAATATTAGCTAAGATATAATTAAGTAACTTAGTAAAGAGGTAATTAAAGTAGTAGGTAGTAGAAATAAGTATATAGACCTACTAGTACCCTAAACCTTAATAAGTATCACAATTAACACTATTTACCTATAGCTAGATTTAAGCACTACTTATCTTAATATAATAACTTTCCTCTAACCTTAGAATAACTAATAGATATTATACTAATAGTATATTATATAGTTAAGCTTAATTAAAGATAATATAGCTATTATATATAAGTAGATTAAGGTAGCTTATATAGTAACTCTATTAATAGAGAGCCTACCTAAGATTATTAGGATAAACTAAGGTCCTAAGTAGGTACTAAGTTTAATTAATAAGGTAAATAAAGGCTTAGCTTATTCCTAAAATAATAATATACTTAGCCCTAATATAATCCTTATTAATAAAATATAAAATAAGGATTATTATTATTACCCTACTATAATAAGGTTTAATATACTAATAAGAGTATAGTAAATACTAACTTATAAATATCTAAATTTCCTATATTATATAACTAATAACTTTTATAAGGCTAGCCTATTTACTTAAGCCTAAGTTAAAATAAGAGGAGGGAGATAATAAATAATACTAATATATAATATAAATATATTAAGGGTAATAAAATATACCTTATTTTTATAATTAGTTAAAAAGCTACTAGATATATAATTAATTATAAGAGTAAGATTTAGATTTATAATAATATTATCTATATAGGCTTAAATCCTACTATAATAAACCTACCTAACCTTTAATATAATAATTAAAGAAGTATAATTCTTTCTTAATACCTATTATAACATCTATCCTTATATCTAAAAACTACTATCTATAATAATTCCAAATATATACTTTACTTAAAAAATAGGACTTATATCTATAATCTCTAAAGTAATAACTAGAAGTAAGCCCTCCCTTTTCATCCACCTATAAACCTAATCTTATAAAATAACTAATATCTAAAGAAATAAGTAAGCCTAGTAACTATTTACTTTACTTCCTATATATATATATCCTATATTATATACTAATTAGCCTTTATAAGAAATAACTTCCTACCTAAATTATAGTTAAAACTTATAAATACCTAAATATCCAAAAATATATACACCTAGCTATAAAGTTAAATAGATACACTTACCTATACTAGCCTATATTAATACTATAGACTATACTTTACTAATAATATATATACCTTCTTTAACTCTAAAGCTATTAAATACTAATTATAACCCCCCTTTAAACTTAATACTTAAGGACTATAAGGATAGAGGAGCCTAATATATAATAAGAATAGATATTATATAAAATATTATATAAGGTAATAATATTATAATAGTTAGTATAAATATATTAACTTACTATAAGAGGGGTATACATTTTAAACCTAATACTCTAATTAATAAGCTCATTAAAAGTATACCTAAAGCCCTATAGTAAACACTAAATCTACTCTACTAATCCTACTTTATTTTAGGTATTTAGAGGATAATATAATAAGATATACTATATAGTAAAGATTAAGAACTATTAAGATAAGTTAGTAATAATTACTAGCCTATATAGGTATTATAATAAATAGTATACTTATCCTATATCTAAGTAGAAGGTAGTTTAGGAGTTCACTAATATAATAGGATTAAGACTTAGAAGTATAGTAGTCTAAATGAAGCTCTATAATATCTTATATATTTCTATATATATAGGTATATATATTATAAAATTAATATAATTTAGCTCTAATTACCTATAAAATATAACTATCTCTTAGTATAATTAGATATAAATACTTAGAGGGGTAAAATTAATTAAGGTAATATAATTACTTAGGTTAAGGTTAATATCCCTAAAGTAAATAGTACCCTAATTAATTAAATCTCTATATAAGTTAAATATAATATAACCTCTAAGCTAAAGTATTTCTACCTAATACTAAACTATAATATAGTACTTACTCTTTATAATATTAATAATAATATTAATAGCTATAATAATAAAAATATTATAGGAAAATAAAGTTATAATTTTATATTATAGTAAGGACTTAGTACTATTAATATACTAAAACTAAATAATATTCTATATTACCCTCTTTTTACCTAATTATATTAAATATAATATAGTAAACTTAAGATTCTATTAGGCTTAGTTAATAGTATCTTATAAAGAATTAACTCTAAGTATTTATATAGGCCTATCTATAAGGATATAAAGTATTTTATATACTTCTAAGATAAAGGCCCTAGGACTATACCTAATATAGAGTATAATTATATCTACTTTCCTAAGGTTAAGGTAGTTAAAAATAGTACTATTTTTAAAGTTATTAGTAAAAACTATCTATAGGTTAGTACTTAAATTAGAAATTAGTTCAAATTAAAACCTATAAAAAACCTCAAATTAATAAGAATCTATAACTCTCTTATTAGTTCCTCTAAGATAAATATAATTATAATATCCTTATTACCCCCTAATAAGACCTAAGATATATTAAAGGAAGATTCTATTATTAGTATAGCCTTCATTTAAGGTAATATTAACTATATACTTAATATATTAAGGCTTATTTAAGTAGATTATATAAAGAGGTATAGTAATTTAGGCTATACTAAGGGAAAAGGTTTTTTAAAAGGGTTAGTACCTAAATAATTAATTAATTATAGCTATAGGAGAAGTAGCAGCTTATATTAACCTTCTATAAGTATTAAACCTCAACCTATATAATTAAGTCTTAATTATAATTACTAATATTAATTAGAGGTGGATTTAAAATAATACTTTAGCTAAATAAGGCTAGAATAAGTTAATATAAGAATTAAAAAATTATAAAATATAGAATATATTTATATATAGGTAGAAGGTTAGTATATTATATAAAGGGACTTTATAGCTAGTAAATATATATAGCTTCCTATAGGGAAAAGAATATAATAGAGACTTTAAGGTATAATAAGGGGCTATAGTAATAAGAATAAGTACTTAGTTTATAAGATAAGATATTAAATCTATTAATAGGTTGAGATAATAGAGGAAGGGGTTATAAAAAGGGTAGTTTAAGACTAGGCTAAGAGTAGTAATAATTATAAGGAATACTAATTTCTAAGTTCCCTACTAATTTTTATAAAATAATAATAAAATTAATATAAGGATAAAGGGTATATTATTCTTAGTTTATAAATAAAAAGCTAATACTAAAGGTAGGATATAATAAATAAAGGTCTATAAGTTAAAAAAAGAGATTAGGTAAGTATATTTATAAGGTAGAAATATTTAATAATTACTAAATAAAAGGTATAATAAGAAAGTATCTTTATATTATTATATTAAGTAATAATAAGTAAAAGTAGGAAATTAGAATAATTATAATAGTAAGTAGAGGATAATCTAGTTATATTAAAATACCTAGGTAAGAATAAGTTTTATAGCTAATATAAAAGCCTCCAAGTAATAGTTCTAATATACCCTATCCTAAGTAAAGAGCTTATTATTAAAAACATAAGACTATAATAAGATAAAGAAGGCTACTTTTATTAATATTTTCTTATCCTAGTTTTATAAGTTAGATATTAATATAAGATATAAGCCAACTAATTAGATATACCTTTAGAAGGAGCCTATTATTAATATATCTATAGTATTTATTAAGGTAGTCACCCAATCCTATTAGGTTTATCTTAGCCTTCTTAATAGTATCCTTAACCCTATAAATTAAAGTATTTTTATATAAATAGGTATTATTATTAAGAGGGGGGTTATTAAATATATAAAGATAAGTAGCTTTATAAATATACTTATTAGCCTATAAACCTTTATACCTAACCTTATAAAGCTTGTTTATATTAGTATATTATAGCCCTCCCTTTAAATATAATATATTATATACTATTTCCTCCTTTAAATTAATAGCCTAAATATTATAAATATTTGAATAGTAGGAGGTGACCTTATTTATATTATTAATCTTAGTATATATATTACCTAATAAGTTATCTATATTAGCTATTAACTATAGTATTATATTAATAATACTAGTAATTAAGTTACTTATAATAAGAATTTATTAGGTAATCTCCTATTAATATCTATCCTTTATATAAGTAATATACTTAGCTTTAGTGCTATTATACTTATTAATTACTAAGTTTATAATTATATTAGGCTAAGTATAGTGAGATATATATTAGAGTATAATATTATCTATTTTATTTATTAGGATTATTATTATTACCTAATATTATAGGGTAATTTAAAGTAAAAAGGTTAATTAACTTTTAAAGCTTAAAAAGTTAGGTATATAGAGATAGGAATTTAATATATTTATATTAATTAGAGCTAAGATCCATTTAAAATACCTAAAATATTATTAGTTAGTAGTTAAATAGGATTATAAATATTAGTAATAAAGTTAGTAAATAATAGGCTTAGAATATAATATTAAATAGTAGGTAACTTATTAATAAGAAAAGTAAAGGGGAAGTAGGCTTAGAATTAAATTAGAAAAAAAGGGTAATTAAGTTTATTATAAAGTTTATAAGTACTAGAACTTTATATTAGAGTTAGAAGATATATAAGGTATCTTCTAAACCCCTTACTCTATTTTTTATAATAGATATAGTGTTATACTAGAAGTTACTATTATAGTTATATCCTATAATATTTATATTTTAATTATAAGGAGTTAGGAAGCCTATTATATCTAAATTAAGTAAATCTTTAATAATAACTTAATTATTACTAGTTATTTAGAAGTAGCTAGGTAGTAGCCTAATATATTATAATATTCTTATCCTTTTATAAGATCTTAACCTAATCCTAGTATACTATAAAAGTATCTAATTCTATTTACTAATCTATAATCCCTAAATTATAAAAGGTGGTATATATACCTAGATAGTATATAACTACTAACTATAGATAAGTTATATCTAAATTAAACTAATAAATAAGATACTTTAGGGTAGTCTTCTTTCTACCCCTAATATTTAAATTAGTAAGTAAAATTTAGCTAACTAAAATATAATAATTAATTAGAAGTATTAATTTAATATTATTTTACTTATTTATATTAATACCCTTTATTAATATAATTATTATTAATTATAGTAATAAAATTTATATTATTAGTAGCTTTAACCCTAGGCCTATATTAATAGGGTATAATACTTACTCCCCCTAAATATTATAGTCTATTAAGATATATTAACCTATAATAGATCCCTAGCTCCTATTATATGTATCCCCCTAATAATATTAAAAATCCTTAACTAATAAGATTTAATCCTATTATAGAGAAAGTTAGTAGGTATATATATTAATATAATACCTAGATTTACTTAGTAGAAGTATATAATATAGAGTCTTATATTAATATAGCTCTTAAAATAAATATATATAAGTTTCTTAACCTCCTAGGTTATAACTATTTATACTAAAATAATAGCTAAATTATTATTACCTATAAGCTTTCTAACCTTATTTATAGGTAATACTACCTAGTCTAGGTTAGGGATTTACTACTTTATATTTATATTTACTATTTTAAAGATTAAAGAAGAACCCCTTATAATTAGGTATAACTAGTATTATATTCTAGCTAATTCCCTATTATAAGTTTAGAGGTAGTTAGGGTTAATAGCTATAAAGATTTAGAGCCCTAATATAATCCTATTACTTAAACCTAATACTATTATATCCTTATTTATATATTTCTCTTATAAATATATTATTAATCTTAGGATATTATTAAGAAGGCTATAGCCCTTATAGGTTTTAAATATAATATAAATATTAAGGTATATAAAGCTAAGAATATTATTTATAATAAGTTTTATATTTAGGTTATTATAAATCTCCCTAATTACTAAAAGAACCTCTTTTACCTAAATAAGGATCTATTTACCCCTAAGGAGGATATTATAGAATATAGGTATATTATAAAGGTATTACTTAAGCTTTATTATAACCTTACTTTTTAGTATATTATATAAAAAGAAGTTAATAATATAAAATAGCTAAATATAAAGCTCTAATATTTATTTATCCTCCTTCTACCTTATTAAGTTTAAGTCTATTTCTATAATTAGTATATTATATAGGCCTATATATAATACTTAGCTATATTAACTATTACCTTTTATATAAATAAAGTAAAGGAGGATCTTAATTAGGTTAGGGTTCTACTTATATAATATAATCTTCCTTAATATAACTTTCTATAATATTATATATTAATTTATTAGTTGAAACTAAACCCCAATTAAGGTATAAAAGGCACCTAATTTATTACTATATATCTACTAAAGGCCTAGCTAAACTACTTATTTCTTAATACTAAGATAGCCTAATAAATATTCTACTTTTAGTTATAATAAAAGATAATATAATTAGTAAATAGGCTACTATTAAAGACTACTAAGTTAGAGTTAGTATTATAGAGGTTAGGGCCTAATATTTTAAAGGGCTATAATTATATTAGCTATAATATTATATATTATTTACTATAGTAGGGTAGGAGTACTAAGATTAGTTACTTATTATTATCCTCTTTTAAGGCTTAATAGGTTACTTAACTATACTTAGTCTAAGAGTTAAAAGTTTAACTTAAAGGAAGTAATATAATATATAATAATATATAAGTTATAAAAGACTTATACTATATAGTCTAAAATAGAGGTTGGGTAAATAAACTTAAATATAGGCTCTATTATTAATAGAAGGCTATTACTAGCTAAAATTAGGGTACTAAAGATACTAAGCTTAAGCTTAGAGCTTATTAATATTCTTAGAATATAAAGAACTTAATAGTAAGAATAAAGTTAATTTCTACCCTTACCCCCCCCCTCCCTTACTACTTCTAAAACTATAGATTTTATCTACCTATTTTTTAATTAACCTTTTCTTTTTAACTATAAATTAGTATTATAAGGATTAGACTTACTTATACTACTTAATATATAGATATAAATAGCTCTTACCTATAAGCTACCTATTATAACTACTACCTTATACTTATAAATACCTAATATATTATATATATAGAGTATTCTACTAATACTAAGCTATAAATAAGGCTATAAATAGAATTACCTAATATTATTTACCCTAAGTTTATATAACTACTCTACTTAAATATACTAATTATACTATTATTATTAACTAATTACTACCATTTATAGAATATATAAATTAAGTATAACCTTATTAAACTTTATAATATTTAAGAGATTAAAGGGCTATAAGGACTTTTATAGATAGTAGACCTATACTATATAGATATATTCTAGCCCTAATAGTAGATAATAGCTCTATCTAGTATATATATTAAGATTTAACTTTTATATTTATTAAACTTAATAATAATAAGCTCTCCCCCCCCTAATTATTAGTAAACTAATTTATAATAGGCTAGACTATTACTTATTAATAAGAAATAGATTTAATAGTAATATAATAGTTTACTATTTATCCTAATTTAAAAATCTTAACTAAATTAAAGAAAATAATATATTATATTCCCCCCCCCTACTACCCCTATAAGTATACTTATATATATTTATAAGTAATATAAAATATTAATCCTAGCCTCTCACTACTATAATAATTCTATTAAAAAATAATATTTATTTAAAAGTTATAACCTATTATTTAATATTAGAGCTAATTTTAATTAGCTATAAATCCTATTAAGATTATTAAGTACCTAAAATACCTTAGTATTAATCTTAGAAGCCCAAAGTTAATATTTAGCCTAAAATATTATATAGTAAAACCACCTATTTATTATATAAAGCATAGGAAATTAGCCTAAAAGTAAGGATATATTATACCCCCCCCCCCTTATAGATAGTTATAATAAATATTTAGCTAAAGAAGGACTCTATCTAGGTTTATCCACCTTAATAGTAGTTATAACTTATAATCCCCTACTTACTACATTAAAGTTCCTTCTTAAAGATATATATCTTAATAATTATTATTTAACTATAAGCTAAAACTCATAAAGAAATAAGATCTAACCCCTAAGAGTTAGTAACTAAGTACCCTCACTATATATCTACTACTAATTTACTTCTATTTCTCTATTAGACTAGGTAGCTTTAACCTAATAGTAAATTAATTTATATTATATATAATACCTCTTTTAACTACTTATAAGTAGAAATAATAATTATATTTATTATTATAGCTACTCTTATATAAGTTAAAAAATATAATAAAGTTAATAGCCTTAAATAACTTATAACCTATAATATTTTTCTAAATTAAGATCTCCTCTATATTACTATTATTAAAAATTATACTACTTTTAGGTTCCTTAATACCTAAGATAGGCTTCTTAACTATAACTATATAAGCCCCTCTTAGCTTTTAGAGCTAAATTTAGAAATATTATACTTCCTTAAAGATTCTTATAATATTATCTTATATAACCTTAAAGGAAGATTTATTATACTTATATAGCTCCTAAAAAGTCAAATATATTTAATTAATATCTAAGTTAAAAAGCTTATATAAGAACCCCTTACTACTTAGCTACTTAACTAGGCTATAAGACTATACCCACTAGCTATAAAACTTAGTATAGAGCTTATTATAGACCCTTAACTAGACCACTTTACTTATACTTTAAGGATTAGAATAAGGAATAAAATATAATAGAGTTAGAGAATATATACTACTTACTACTAGTATAATATTTTCTAATAATACCTTAAGCCTTATAAGTTAGGACCTCTAATCTAACTAAAATATAATTTCTAGGAGATACCTCTAAATATATACCTTAAAAATATAATTATATAAGAAGGTATATAATAAAAACTAGGGTAGTATAAGTAACTAATTTAATAAGTAAATATATAATTTAGCCTATATAAGCTAAAGGATAAGTTATATATATTTATATATAAACTATTAAATAGTATCTTATATAGAGTAGAAGCCCACCCTTATTAACCTATTATCCTAGTTTAACTTACTATATTACTCCTATAAGCGAAGGGATAATTAGGCCTAATAAAAACCACTAACTTTAATAGAAAGAATAGTAGTAGCACTAAGATAAGCCCTAAGTAAACATTTAACTACTTTTAATATATTATTATATAACTATTATATATTATTCTAAAGAAGAGAATAATCTTTTTATAAAATAATAATCTCCTCTTACTTAGTATTAATTATATTATCCTTCTCTTAGTATATATTATATAACTTAAAAATCTTCTCTTATAAAGTTATAATTATTATCTCCTCTAAGGGTATTTAGTTATATAAGGTATAATTCTCTTAAAGATTTAGAAACCTATTAATAAATATATAGGTAGGATCTATAGATATAATAGTAGATATTTATTTATTTAAGGCCCCCTCCTTATAGGTACTTAGTACTAAATATATAATAAGTCCTTAGTACTATTATAACTACTTTACTATATAAACTCCTTTTATTAAACTTATAAATTAATAGATTAGTACCTATATATACCTTTATAAACTTTTATAACAACTAGATTATAATATCTTAATTAGTAAAATAATACTTTAATAAGCTACTTATATTCTTTATAAATAGTTAACTATTATTAATATTACTTAAGGATTAGTTTATTATATATAAATATTAGATAAGGTTATTAGTAGGTTAATTAGGAAGAATCCTTAAATATATAAATAATAGGTATTAATATAAACTTTAGTAATAGATGAGGTGGGGGTTTTATATAATTTATATAAATATAAGATAGTTATAGTATAGGTAGAAATAGACTATATTAAGTAGCCTTAGGGGTAGACTACTACTATAACTTATATATAAACTAATTAGGCTCTTATATAAATTTAGTAGTAATAATATAACTTAAAAAAAGAAGGTAAATAGGTATTAACTTATAAATAGGACCTATAATAAACTTTTTTTACTATAAGCTAATTTAGATTTACTTTAACCCTTCTAATATAATAGGTATATAAAAATAAATAGTAGTACTTTTAGTAATATTATATACTTACTTAATTATAGCTTAAAAGCTATAGTTTTTTTAGATAGTGGGAATCTATTAGCTAATATATCTTATTAAATAATACCCCCTATTAAGTAGATAGTCCTAGTATTAGTAAAAAAGTAAGGAAGTATTAAAGTATATTAAGGATATTACTTAAAACCTTATTAAAGTAGTTAGTAAATATAAAATATAATTAATATACCTTACTTATTATAAATAAAAGGCCCTATAATTAAACCTATTTAGCTTACCTAAAAGCTATATATATATTAAGTTATAGTAGTATAATAATATCTATAAAGTAGGAAGCTATACTAAATAAGTAGTTATTACTCCCTCTACTACTCTTATACTTATATATATTATAAGAGCTAAGTATTAATAAAATATATATTATAAGACTATAACTAAGAGCTACTTATTTATAAATCTAATATTTTTAGTATAAAATAAGCTATCTAAATAGGAGTAAAAGTATTAGGGACTCTAACCTATATAATATAAAAAGTATTATTTTATATAAAGAGTATAAATAATATAACCCTATATACTTTTCATATTAGTAACTTAATTACCTCCTAATATATAAGAGATTCTATAATATATACTTAAACTAACTATATATATAGCTATAACTATAAAACTATATAAGTATAGAAAATTCTTATTATAACTATTAGGTATTAAAATATACTAGAAATATTATTTAAAACCCTTCTTTATTTATTATATAAACCCTATTAAGTACTAATATAATATAAATTATAAAGTATAACCCTATATATACCCATTATATACTATTAATATATAATACTATTCTCTAGCCTATTCTTATAAAATAATTATAATATACTTACTAAAAGTATATTAACCCTAACTTATATAACCTACTTTATAATAAAAGTAAAGTTTCTAATTATAAGTATATTCATAGATTTCCCTAAGTAATAATACCTAATAAAGGCCATTATAGCCTTTAGGGTAAAAAATTAAATATATACTCATTCCTATAGGCTATTAGACACACATAAACTAAGATAAATTACTTTATAATCTTAAATACTCAATATTAGTATAACTTAGTATTTAAGTAGAGCAATCTATAATAATTTATTTATAATAAACTCTATTTCTAAGTTTACTAATATAAATAAATTTATATTACTTAAAATAAAGTATAATATATATAAAATCTTATATAATCTTATAATAAAACTATTAGCTAATCTATATATATAATATAACCTTATATTATTTACTACCTTAATAATTAGGAAACCTAATATTAACTTAAGCTAATAAAACTATATAATATTATAGCCTACTATATACTACTATATAACTTAAGTAGCTAAAACTAAAGTATTATAAAGGAGTATAAAGACTTAAAGAAACTTAAATATAATCCTCCACCTTTAGTAGATAAATACTAATAAAATCCCTAAAATCTTTTCTATACTCACATCCTTATACACTTCTACTAATATATTAAATATCTTAGTAAGCTATATAAGATTATAACTATTATTTATTTCTATAAATAAAAATATAAGCCCTTCTAAGTATACCTTAAGGACCTAAATAACCTCTTCTTTTAAGTTTTTAAAAAGAAAGAAGTTAGCTAATTAGTAAATTTAAATATAAAAAGCTAATATATTCTTTTTACCCCTCAAATCTATAATATTAATATTTATATAATAAAGTTAAAAAATTAAATTATACTATTATAAAGAATAAATTATAACTACCTACCCTAAGTATAAAAGAAATAAAGTAAGATATTAATAAGCCTAACATCCTATTCTACTAAAACTACCTTACTAATCTTACTCTCTTATAAATCTCTATATTAGGGTTATTACCTTAAATACTCTTAGACCACAACCTACACATATAGTAAATACTTACTAATATACTACTATTAAAAATAGTATTAAACTACCTATAATATAAGATTAAAATATACCTATAGATATTCTAACTCTATTAATTATAATAAATAACAATATTAACAAAGTTTTTAAACTTAAAGAGAATAACATTATAATTAACAAACATTAAAATACTATTACTAAATAAAATTATAAAATAACTAATTAATAATAATAAAACTAACCCTAACCTTTAGTAAAGATACTAAAAATTTATAATATATAGTAATAAGGAAGTAAAAAGGGTAGGCTTAATAAGGAATAAGTTTATCCTAATATAATAGTAGCTATATATACTTAAAAGTAAATATTTAGTAAAAAGTAGTCTAAATACCTAGTAATATTTAAAAATAATAGCCTCTATAAATATAGTTATAAATAGTAAAGCCCTATAAGTTATAAAACTAACCTACTAATTATAATTAAATAAAACTAAAGTAGATATATCTAATAATACATATAAGGGCACATAGCCAACACATCTCTATCTACTATTTAAACAAATAATAGAAGAAGATTAATAAATATTTCTACACTAAAATTAATATAATACTTAAAAATACACATATATATAGCTATAAATTTAGTATAAAAGTAAGCCTATCCATTTTCATATATTACTAATATTATAGCTATACCCTAATTATTAAACCTAGAGGAGAGTATTAGTTATTATATAAGAAAAAATAAACCTAACTTATAGGCTTTAACCTTCTAAACTATATATCTACTACTATTACTAATAAATATATATATAATTACTATAAGAATAACTATATAAATAATAAGTAATTAAGTAAGACTATAATAAAAATTAAAGATATATAGACTCACCTTAGATTATACTATAATAATCCTTACTAAGTTAAAAATATTTCTACTCTAACCTTATAATAATAATAAATAGGTAATATAAGTATAATAAGCTATATTAACTAATAGTTATATATAATAGGTAAATAATAATACTTAAATAAGCTTATTTTATAATATTAGTAACTAGGCTAAATTATTAAAATACTATTATTATTTCCTATATATAATATATAATTTAGTTTCTAAATACTTATTATTATATATAGAGAGAATATACTTTTAGGACTTAAGTATATATATATATATAGGTTAAAAGTATAATAGGTTATATTTAACCTATAATTTTATATAACCCCTAAATAAAAAATATATATAATTTAACTAGTAGCTATAATCTAACTATTTAATAAACTATAAAGTATATTAGTTAGTAAGTAAATAATACCCTATAAGCTACTATTTATAATAATATACTATTATATCTAAATATAGGTAAATATAAAGAATAGAAGGTTAAATAGGTTCCTAATAAAGCCACCTATAAATTCCTACCTAAGTAGATTCTATTTATTAAGTTATTATCTCTACTTAATATACCTACTTATAAACCTACTATCTATACCCCCCTCCCTATAATATCCTTAGTAATATCTTATAGTATTACTATTATTAACTTAAAGCTTATCCTTATTTCAAATAGTAAGCCTAAAGGGCTATAGAAAAATTTAAATCTTATAAATTAATAGTAACTTTATAACCTATTACTAATCTTAACTACTAATATATCTATAGTACTCTCACCCTATATAAGACTCTTAAGCTTATTTATTAGCTTATATTAAATAGCTTATTTAATTTTAAATTATATAGTTTCTAATAAAATATAGCCCTAAAATATATTCCTTATAAAAGGAATTAGATAAAGAACCTCTACTATATTTATATTTAGAGAATATTATTTCTATAAAACCTTAAAAAGAATAATATATATACTATATATAAGTTATAAGATACTAACTATAGAAAACTTACTATTATTATCTTTATTATTATTATCTTTATTATAGGTATTCTTCTTATATTATTAATTATACCATATATTTACAATAATATATTTAGTATAGGCTATTAGGGGTTTTATATTTATCTCCTCCTAAAAGCTATCCTTACTTATAAAGGTAATAAGATAATTAAGATAAGTCTAAACCTTTAAATTAGCTATTATTCTTTAATATTCCTACTAATAGGCTATAAGACACCCTTTAATATAATCCTTTAGGAAAATCTTTATATACTTATTATTAGTAAATAATAGCTTAATAATCTTTATACTACTATATATATATTTATTAACTAGTTAAAGTCCTTTATA
Source organism: Diaporthe ampelina (assembly GCA_023522825.1). Classification (NCBI taxonomy): domain Eukaryota; kingdom Fungi; phylum Ascomycota; class Sordariomycetes; order Diaporthales; family Diaporthaceae; genus Diaporthe; species Diaporthe ampelina. The sequence continues at coordinate 116,491 of JAMFTM010000127.1, read as the reverse complement.
TTACCACTAAATAATAAAGTTAATAAGGAAGAACTTCTCTAATATCTTAGGGATAACTAGACTAAAAGCTTATACCTTTTAGAATAACCTTATAAATATTAGCAGCTTATAGCTATTAAAGTTAAAATTACCCACATTATTATTACTAATCATATTATTAGCTATATTATTCTTCTTTTACTTCTTACTTTTTATATTTATTAAAAAATAATAGATATATACTATAATCTAAGGTATACTTATAATAATATAAAAAATATTTTATTAAACTATAAGTATTTTAAAATAGGTAATAATTATAAACTTAATACCCCCCTTAACTTTTTATCCTCTATATAATATCCTAACTAACCTATTTAGGTCCTATAACCTTATCTCCTTAAGGGAACACCTCTATTCCTAAATAAGCTTATTAAGATATTTTAATATATCTAAAACTAATATAAATAGGACTATAATAGTATCTATATATTATAGGAAGCCTACCTCATCTAATTACTATATAAGACATTATAACTTATCTAATACCTTTTCAACTAAGTTATAAAGTTTAATACCCTACTCTAAGAGCTACTATAAATACTTATATATATTATTTAGTTATTTAAAAGTATATATTATTCTAAAGTTTATAAGCTAAGAAAGATTTAGTATATTAAAACTTATACCACCCTTACTATAAGTATAAGTAAGTATATATACTATTATATAGTATTTATTTTAGATAAGGCTCTAATATTTAGTATAAAATTCCTTTATATTCTTAAACCCCTTATTAACTATTAAAGTTTAGTAGTATACCTCCTAAGTCCTACCCTATTCTTAATATATAAGGGTAATATTAGTATAATAAAGAGGAAAACTAACTATATAGAAGTATATTATCTTAAGCTATTTAGGTATATTATAGTTTATTTTCTTAAATTTTCTAAACCCCAACTTATTAATAATTTAACCCCTCCCTAAAAGAATTTAAAATATTATAATATATTATTAAATATTATTATAGTTAAGGTATTTATTTAAATAAGTAAACTTAATAAAAGCTTATAGGATTATATTATAAAATATTATTAGTAACCAAAATTTATACTTTTTCCTATCCTACCTTTAGTCCTATTAAGAGTTATAAAGATAGGTTAAATTTACTATTTCCTCTCCTTATCTTAAGGACTATTTATATTATAAATAAACTTATTAGCTACCTTTAATTTAATACTATTCTTACTTATAGAGATATATATTATAATAGTCTCTTTTTAGACCCATTATAAGAGCTTTACTATATTAGTAAAATTTAACACTATAGAATATAAACTAAGTTTCTTAAGGACTAAAAGTAAATTCCTTCCTATTATAACCTTATTAACATAAAATAATGTAAAAAATAGGGCTATAATATAATTATTTAGCTTAAAATAGCTAATATTATTCTTAAAGAGTAATACTAATATTAATAATATAGAAGTTAGGCCTTTTATATTAAAGTAGTTAGGTAAAAGTAATAATTAATTTCTACCTAGATATATACTATCTAATTTAGGTTTCCTATTACTAGATACTAAGGCCCTCTTTTTCCCCTTTTTTATAACTAGGATATATCCTTCTTTATTATTAGGGTAGGTAAATAAACTATTATTATCTTTAGCCCCTATAGTATTTTACCCTACTAATTAACTACTAATTTTAATCCTATTAGTATTAGTTATAATAGAAGGAAGTAGAGGATAATAGGGTAGAGTGGATACACTAAGATAGAAGTAATTAATATATAAAGTTTATCTAAAAGAGGATAATATTTAAAAATATAAGTAATAGTTTTTAAATAAAAGTATATAAAGCTAATATTATTAATATTAGTAGCTCTTATCTAATAAATAAATATAAAGTATATAAAAACTAATAAAGTAGTTATAATAAAAACTATACTAATTATATATATATACTCTTATAACTATTTATTAAGTTAGTTAATAATAGTTAATTAAGATACTATAATATATAGGTAGGTTACTATATTATAATTATAATAAGAGTAGTATATATTATAGAATTCCCTAGTATTAATAGGTGATAATAGGTAAGAAGATTAACTAAATTATTAGCTAAGCTTTCTAGTTACTATAGTTAAAGAGTAGATATTTAGATAATAATATAAATAATATTCTTACCTTAGGGGATATTAAGTATTATAAGTACTAAGGTATTAAGTATATTATAATAGGCTATCTAACTAAAGAGGGCTATCCTTATATTTATTATTCCTTCTTAGCTAACTTAAACTTAGGTACCTACTTTCCTAATTATACCTATTATATATTTAAGTACCTTATAGTTTAAAACTTATCTATTATAATTAGGTATAAATATTATTAGTATAGGTATAAAGCTATATATAAATTATTTATACTTATAATAGTCTTTAGTAACTAAAGGCTATAAGCCTATTATATCTCCTTTATTTAATTAGGTAGTAATAAAGGGCTAGGAGGTATTATATCTAACTTTATTAAGTACTTAACTACTAACTTAAATAATAAGCTTAATATTATAAACTACCTAGCTACTAATAGAGGCCTTTATTTCTTTATTTTAATATTAATTATATACTAATAGTTTTATTTATAATAATTAGATAAATAGTACCTTCCTTAAGCTATATTTTAGTCTATAGTTATAAATACTTATAGGCTACCTAAGTACTTATATTACCTAAGGAAACCTAATTATTATATTAGTACTAAGAATATAACTAACTTAGCTAATTATATAAACCTCCTCAAATAGTAGAATATTATATATTTATATCTTAATAATATAAAGTTAACTATTAACTTAAAGCTAAGCTATATATAAATAGAATATATAAATATATAACTAACTATAGGTACTATTATATATAGTAAGCTTAAAAAAGCCTAATATAGAAGATATAAAGCCTAAATATAAGTTTTAGATATACTAAGGGCTATAAGAAATCTAAAAAAATAAAGTATAACTAAATAGTTATAACTAAATAATATTACTAAGACTATCTAAAATAGTAGATAAAGTAATAAAAATTAATATTATAAATAATATAATCTAATCCTAATAATATATAAAGTCTAGAAACTATATAGGGAGAGGAAAAATATAGTAATAATCTCCTATTAATATTTAATTACTATAACTATAGGTTAAAAAAAATTAAATAAAAGTTATAGACTATAAAAGGGAGATAGTAGTCTATTATAAACCACCCTAAATAAGCCACTAAAGGTAGAATAATAGAGTCTCTACTTAACTACCCCTACTATATTACTATTATATATTCCTTATATTAGCTTAATAACTAAATATAGGTAAATTATTATACTTTAAAGATAAAGAGTAAAATTATAACTAATAGCCTATTCTTAGCTAAATAGCTAATATATAAGATTATAACCTCCTACTTAAGTTTATATAGCTATAAATACCCTTATAATACTTAAATAGCCCCCCTTATTACCTTAAAGAATAATACTTAAACCTATACTAAAAATATATTAGTATTATACTATAATATATTACTTATTTATTTATAAATACTATATAAATTATTTTAAATATTATTAGTATTATCTACCTAAACTAAGCTAATAAATATCTATAAAAGTAATATCTTTATATAGCTTTATACTTATAATTTACTTTAATAATACTCCTCTATATTAATAATATATATTAGTAAACTATAGCTATTAAAGCTCTTATTAATACTATAACCTTACTAAGTACTAATATAAAATTATTAGGTAGGGTCTTAATAACCTCTATAAGTATACTTAGTAACTTAAAACCCTTAGAAAGCTATAAGTTATCTATAGTTATTAGGTTAATATTAAGACTAATATCCTAATATAAGAAATCTTTATATATAATTAAAAAATTAGTAACCCTAAAAGCCTCTTCTAGTATATAGTTTTAAAAGTATACTTTAAAAGGTAGTCTTAAGGTAATAAATAGTAAATATTTAGGGGAAATAGCTTCTTAACCCTAAATTAGGTTTCTTAATTTCCTTATAATAAACTAAGTAAACTAAATACTATCCTCACTAAAGTAGAGGCCTAGCTTAGTATTTAATAATAGGTTAATAAAATAAAATAAAGTTAGAATTCTATATCTTTAAGACTACTTACATTCTTATAAGAATATAGAGTACCTAAACTATTTCTTAAAATAAAAATAAGACTATAAATATATATAGTAATCCATTATAATTATAGCCCTAATATAAGTAATACTTTAAACTTAGTTAGAAAAACAATTTATATTAGCTATTAATTAGCTTATAAGCACCTTAAACTATTATAGCTAATAAGACCTACCCTTATTAAATAATTACCTAAAGAAGTAATCCTCTCCTAACCTATAATAAAAATTAAAAAGACTATTTAAACTATAAAAACTTTAAACCTATTAACTTATAATATTATAGTAATACTAATAAAAAAACACCTAACCTTAATAATAGTACTTAGAAATAAGACTTAACTACTTATAGTTCTATTTACTATTTAGGCTACTAAATAGGAAGCTATAATAAAACTATCTTTACTTTAAATATCTTATTAAAGTAATAAGTAGATAATAAACCTTAGTATTAAGGTATTAATTTACCTATATAAGGATATACTAAGTAGGTTAGGGTAAAGCCCCCTTTTCCTATTAAATAAATAAAAGGATATAAAACTATAAAAAGATAATAACCTACTTAATATTTATAATAAAGATATATACTAAATTATCTATTATCTATAAATAATTAATAACTAAAATCACTTTTTATAATAACTACTCCTCTAATTAATAGGACTAATAACTTAATAAGCCCCCCCCCTAACCTCTCCTAGCTATCTTATTAACCCATACTAATTAAAAAGCTTTATTACCCCTAGTTTACCCCTCTACTACTATAATTTATCCTCCTATATTATAAATTACCTTAAGTAAGTATCTCCTTATATTATATTAATACTAAAGCCCTTATTATATACTAGTAACTATATACTTTAATACTTATTTAAAGTAGCCTATAATTTCTTATATTATAATAGATACCTACTTAGTTAATATAAGCTTTATTTATTTTAAAATTTATTATATTTTAATATTTTCTCTTTTAATTACTACTATTTAAATATATTATATTAATAAACATTTTAAGTATATATTAAGTACTAAGTACTATAATATTAAAATAATAATTATCCTTAATCTATAAGAGCCTTACTAAACTATTTTTAATATAGTAACCTATAGATAGTTATATATTAAACTATTTCTTCCTCCCTACCCTAAAAATATATAAGTATTATAAATTATATTAGAATTTATAATAATTAATTTAACTATTAGTAATAATAATAATAACCTCCCTTATACTATAGTAGCCAAATTAGACCTAGACTAATAAAGTTTATTAAGATAATTCTATATATAGAATTACCCCTAACTATAGCTAACTAATATATTAAATACCTTAAACACTTATATAGCCATCACCTATAACTATAATAATATATATAACTATTAAAATATAAATACTTATAATACTAGCCCCACTAAGGCCTCTATAAGTCCCTCAACACTATTAAGTACTAGTACTAGTATTAATAATAGCTAAAGTAACTAGAATAGATCTTAAAAGGCTATATAACCCCCAACTATAAAGAGGCTAAGGGTATAAGATATATAGAGGAAAAACTACTACCTTACCCCTACCTTATTATATATACTAATTAAGCTATAGATAATAGAGACTCTAATAATATATTAGAAGGCTAATAGTCTAAGAAAATACAACTTAAAGTAAATTTATACATAGAGGATATTATTAATATTATAGATAAGTTTAGACCTATACTAAACTATATTCTTACTAAAAGTAAAATACTTATAGGATTACTATAAAAGAAATTATACCTAATAATATAGACTTACCCTAAATAAAGGCCTAGTTAAACTAGCTAATCTACTTTAAATTATTTTTTAATATTATTATTATAATTAATATTAAGCTAAATAACAATATAGACTTTAATATCTACTCCTATAATAGAAGGCTTATTATTATAATTACTAAAAAAGGTATAATATATACCTAAAAGCTCCTTATAATAATTAGTTAAATTACTAAAAACTATTATAAGAATTTTATACTTATAGCCTAATACTATAAGACTATCTAGGTTATTATTAAAGAGAGAATTATAATATTATATTTAAAACCTTAATAAGCTAATAAGCCTAGTTAGAGTAATAATAGTAGGACTACCTCTTTATCCCCTAAAAACTATATAATAGCTAACTTAGATAATAAGATAATAATACCTTTTAAGATAATAATTATAACTAAGGTCTACTATCTAATTAGGTTATATAAAAATATAACTAAAATCTTATTAAAATATAAGTTATACCTATCTTATAGAATAAACCCTACTATTATATACTATATAATATATAAATTAAAGTAAAATAAAATAAGGGCTTAAAAGAAGGCCTCTTAGGAGGCTAGGGCTATATTAATAGAGATAGTAGCTATTACTAATACTCCTATTATCCTCTAACACATAATATATAACCTATAGGATAAAATTAATTTACCTAAAATAACTATACTAAAGGATATTATAGCTAAGCTTCTCCTCCACTAAAAGAAAGATATAACCTTTATAAATAAATAAGAAACTAACTTACTATAATATAACATCTTAATTTAGTAGGTTTATAGAGAATATAGAGGGCTATACTTCTAAAATATTATATCTAGGAGAATTACCTTAACCCTACTATAATATATTTATAATAAAATTATTAGTAACACTATAAGGATAAGAAAAACCTTACTAGTTATAATATATATTATTCTAATATAGGTATAAGCTAAGTTATAAGTAGGTTTAAAACCTAAGCTAAATAAGTTACCCTAAATTATAGTAATCCTTATTATAATACTAGCTAGTCTAATTTATAACTAGTAACTTAAATTATTAAAATAAATATTACTACTAAATAAAGGATATTATACTTACTATAGTAATAAATAAAAGGTACTAAACCTAATTACTAAGAAATAAATTATTATCCTAATATTATTAAACCTACTAAGATAGAATAATAGGTAGAATACTAAGCTATTTTTCAACACATCTTAGTATTAGGTCATATATAATAGAATATATAACCTAAAGTCTAAGAATAACTACTACTTCTAAAATACTAAAAGACTTTACTCTTAATATACCTAAGTAATTATTAGGACTCTAATTATAAACTTAATTAAGAAAATCTAATCCTTATTTAAGCTTTATAATATACTAAACTTTAATAGCCTAAATAGCTTTAACTAACATCTCTTATAACCAATTTAATTTAATATAATTAATTATATTAATAAGGTAAATATTATTATTTATATAAATATTCTATATTATATACCTAATACTTCCACATTTTATATATAAAGGATATATATAGTAGCTAAGGTATTATTATTAAATACTAAATAGGTACTTTATAATAAGGTATAAAAGAAGACTAATAAATAACTCTAAAATACTAAGAGTATCTCTTATACCCTCTCTTAGTTCCACAAAATATATAAAATCTATTCTCTTAGAGCTACCTATTAATTTATAAATAAAAATATATTAATATATATTACCCACTTTAAGATACTAAAAGATAATAATACTATATATAAAGTATATAATAATATTTTAATTATAAAAGATACTAAGGATAGCCTAATCTATTATATTATACCATATAAATATATTATTTATATATAATACTTCTCCTAAGATACTATAAAATACCCTTTATATAAAACTATATAAGGTAACACCCTAAACCTAATATAAATTATAACTCTAATTACACTAAATAGTAAAGATAATATATTACCTATATCTATAAATAATATTATAAGTAGTAAGATAAGGTTTATCTTAAATAAGGTTATAATATATTAAAATAAAAAGATTATAATCTTTATAAGTTACATAGATACTATTAAAATACTTAGCTATATCCTTAAGAAACATAACATCTAATATATCTCTATATATAAAGATATTACCTAAAAGATATAAATTAGTAAGATTAAGTAATTTAAAGACACTAAAAGTAGTTACTAGGCCTTAATTACAACTATTAAGACTATAAGTAAGAATTAAAACCTTATTATAATATCTCAACTTATTAGCCTAAATATAAATTAAAACCTTAAAAAGATAAGATAAGCCTATACCTAAGTTAAATATATTAACTAAAAGTAAGATATAATTATTATATAAATAATTATAGTAGATATAGTAAATAAAAAGATCCTCTTAATCTTAGAGAAGAAGAATAAGTTTATAAATATACTTTTTAACTAGTAGATTTAACTAAAAAATAATATTAATATAAAGTTAGAGGATATTAAGACCTAATATAAGATTTAGGCTTCTTAGATATAAGAGGGTAAAAAGATTATAAAGATTAAACTAAGACTATTACTTACTAACTATTAAGCCTAACTAATAGTAATTTTATAGGCTTTATTAGTTTAATAGAGTTCCTTCCCTAATAGGTACTTAAGGGGAAGTTAAATTATATAGCTACTAAGGTGCCTATTTAATTAGATACTTAGTAGTATAAGAAAGAAAATAGGATAGTATTAAATCTATAAATATAGTATTACTAAATACTTATAAAAGTAATATTACTTTTTAGTAACACTTAGGTAATAGTAATAAAGATTAAAATAACCTATAAGGAATAATATTTATAGGATGAAGGAGAATAAAATTATCTAATAAACATATTTTATTATAATATAAATTATCTTATAACTCTATATTCTTAAATAAAGACTTATTAACTAGGTATAATTATAATTATAAGTAGTTTACCCATCTAGAATTATTCCTACCTAGCTATATATAAGATATCTTAGATAGTTAACTATCTATAAATTATACTAGTAGCTTTTAGAATTCCTATTAAATATATATTCTAAATATATAATAATAGATATATAAAGGTAATTATAATTCTATAATATATCTAATTATAATCCCTTATCCTTATAAAGAGCCTTTATTATATTAATACTAACCTAATATATTAAAATTATTAAGATAATACTATTTATTAAAAGGTTGAGAAAACTACCTAAATATTTATATTTTATTATATAGCCTTAGGTATCCCACAAAACTAAGTAATATAGTAGACCCCTATAATAGAGATTACTCCTATACCTAGTATTAACCCACTACTTACCTAAGGCCTAACATCCTAATATATAAACCTTATAGCTAGTAATATAATTACTCTACTATAAAAAGTTTAAGTAGAATATATCACTATATTAGTAGTATAAATAAATATATAAATAAGTAAGTAACCCTTCTTAATATACTATAATACCTACTAAATAACCTCCCTCCTATACACATTATAAAAAGCTATAAGTAATAACTAAATAACCTTACTAACCTAAAGTAGATTATATAACTAATTATTTATAATAATTACTATAATTAGTAGATATAATAAACCCTAAATAAGATAATAAATTACTAAAGTTACCTTATTTACTAAATAACCCAAAGACTATAGTACTAATATAAAAGATAAAAAGAATACTACCTAATAAGTTATTACTTACTTAAGCTAAGAGGTAATTACTAATAAAGGCCACCTTTAAGAAATCTAGTAAGAACTATAAAAAAGGCTATATAAATATACTCAACCTAAATTATACTATTAGCTAAATAAGTTAGTAGTAATTAATATAATTACTTATAATTATTAAAAATAAATAAATACCTTATAAATAATTATAAACTATAGATAGGAAACTAAGAAGTACCCCTAAAGTTACTTACCTAATAAATAATCTACCCCTTACTAATAATAAGAGGTTAAAGACCCTTAGCCTAGGATATATATATAATAATAATAATAATATTACTCTACTAAAATAGATATATATTAGTAAGATAAATTCTACCTAATATACTCCCTTTAAAGATTACTAATACTAATATATAGCTATATATTAAATTATAAAACTTATAGATAACTTCTATCTTTAGGTTACTTTAAAAGGTACCTTAAGCCTACCTATAGAGCTAAAAGGTACATATTTCTCTAATATAAATAGTAATAATATAATATTTAATATCCCTAATTAATTCTAAAATACCTTATATTAAAAGTAACTTATAACTAATAATATATATTAGTAAATAATAAATTACCTAATTATAATACTATTAGTGCTAAATAGGTATATATTAAGTTATTTTAAGATATAGAAGTATTTCTAATAGTAGTATTAACCTATAATATTAAGCTTATAGTTATATATAATATAAGTGTAATTAATAGAGCTAGGGGTAAGATTAGCCTTATTAAGGTATTTTATTAAATAAAAGAAACTAATTATAATAGGAAGGAGGTTAGTTTTATTATTAATAATAAGCTTAATAATATAGGTTAGTATATTATTATACTCTTTAAAGAGTTTAGAGATTATAACCTCTAAGTTCTTAGTTATTAAAGGGATAAGTTAAAGCCTATAGTAGATAGGGTAGAAGTTAGATAGGCCTTAGAGTTATAAAGATAACTTATAATTACTAACCTAAAGATATATTATAAGAGGGATATAAGAGAACTTATTATATAATACCTTATAGCTATATAGTACCTTAGGGAGAATACTATCTTTATATAAGAGTTTAAGTCTAAGACCCTAATAAGTTAGGGTATAATAATAGCTATTTTACCTACTATATTAATTAATATTATATTATATATATATAATAAGTAGGATAAGAACTTAATATAGAATATTATCTAAGTAAACTCTTATTTATAGGTAATTTATACCTTATATAGAAATATATACTATTTAGTATTATCTTAAACTCTATTAGAGATAAATATAACCCTTTATAAATATTAAAAGAAAGTACTAACCTAGATAATAATATATAAAGTTAGTAAACTACTTAATAATATTTTTATATAGGGGTTTAGGGGAATAACTAGTACTATATTTACTAATATTATATTTAGTAAGTAGTATAAGGAAGAGCTAATAATAAAAAGTAGTAATATTTTAGTTAATAATATAGGCCTTAGGAAAATTATAATAACTATTATATTTATTATACTTTATAAGAATAATAATTAAAAATAGGCTATATACCCTATATTAGGTAATAATATTCCTTAAAGCTATATAATACTAATTATAATACCTCTTATACTTATTAACTACTAGGAGTAGGAGATTAAGACTAAGATAATACTTAGCCCTAATAAACTCTATATATATTCTAGTCCTAATTAGAAGTTAAACTAAGTAACCCTATATAAGGTAAGAATTATATTAATATCTAATAACTTAGTCTTATATAATAGTAAATAAGATAAGAAACTATTCTTTAGGATATATTAGTATAAAGCTATATTTAATAAGGCCTATAAGTTTTAAAACCTTAAAATAAGGTTAGTAAAGAATATACTAAATATTTAGGTAAAGTTTAAATGGGTTATAACTAATATATTAATTTATAACTATATCTTAGATATTTAGCTACTATTCTAGCTTATAAATACCTAGTTTATAGCCTTAAAAACTAAGTTTAATAACCTTATATTATAATACTTATAGAAGTAACTAAGGGAAGGGGACTTAGTCCTTAGGGTATTAGCTAGATTATATATAATTTACTAAAAAATAGAGAATAATATATATTTTATATCCTTTATATATATTAAGGTAGAACTACTACTAATATAATAAGAGTAAGATTTATATAAGGAGGTAAAGAGTAAAATAATAAATAAGATTAAAAATAAGACTTTATATTATAATATACTTATATACTTTTATAATATATATAAGATTTATATAATAGGGATAGCTATAAAGGTATATATATAATTATAAATATCTAAAGTAATTAGCACCTCTACTATAAGATATTAGAATATTATTATAAATAATAGAATAACTTATTATATATATAGTAAAGTTTTAATATTAGAATCTATTATAAGTAAGGAGATCTACTTTATCTTACTATATATAAAAGAGTATATACTTTATTCTACCTACTTTCTAAAGGACTTAGAGTAGTAGTACCCCTATAATATAATAATAATAAAAGCTAAACCTATAGTTATAATAAAGATTAACCTTATTAACCTAAATATTAAGATAATAAACCTAAGTAATAAATAGCTAAGTATAAAGATTAAATTTATTAAAAATAAAATAAAAATATATTAGAGTTCTAAGTTTATTATTATAACCTCCTATATATCTATAGTCTCCTAGATTATTAATATACTTAAGGTAAAGAGTATAACCTATATCTAATATAATAGATCTATTAGTTAAGGTACTTACTAAGCTAATATATTAGTATTTAAAAATAATAATAATATTTAAGTACTAATAGGAATAATAAAATCTCTAAGCTAAGAATATAATATTAAGTAGATAAACTAGTTAATCTAAGTTAATATTAAGTAAAACTTATAAGTTTTAGAGTAGGCTAAAGCTAAGATTCTCTAATTAAATTAAAAGAATAATACTATAATTATATAACTAGTAGTAAAAAGGATAATTAAGGAAAATATATTAGTAAGGGTAAAAAATAAAAAGAGGTTAACTAAGATATTTAGTAATAACTAGGATATTATAAAGGACTAGGGCAAATTTAACCTTAAGCTTATTAAGTTATAATTTAAGAATTAGTAAAAGCCACTAAATTGAGGCTACCTAATAATATAATAAGAGGCTACTAAGAGTATAAGTACCTCTTAGCTAGACTATATTATTATTTATTATAGGGATTAATAAATAAATAATATTTATTAGTTATAATCTAAGTAGATAATAAAATTAAAGTTAAGTACTTTACTTAATTACTTATTCTACTAAATAACTACTTTTAGTAATTAGAGATATTAATAATAATATAGTAGTCTCTAATAATAATAAATCCTAGATAGATATATATTATATATAGGTAATCTAGTATAATTATATTAAATTATAGCTATTTACTAATTAATTAATACCCTAATTAATTATTTACCTTCTAGTAATAATAAACTACTAATTCTTATAGTATTATCCTAATAAGACTATATATATTAGTGAATATTAATTACCTTAAGGGCTACTATAAGCTTAGGTAAACCTTATAACCTAATATACTTATATATAATTAGGATAATAACTTAGTTTTCTATAAAAGGCCTTAACTATATAATTATAAACTAACTTTTTATAATACTAATTAAGTTATAATTATTATTTTAATTAATATATAATATCTATTTAATAAGTAGTTTAATAAGGGTACTAACCTTATATTAACTAATAAGGTAGGGTAATAATATAATTATCCTAATATATATTAAGCCTAAAAGCCTTATAGTTAGGGTTTTTTTAAATTATCCTAGAATTAATATATACTACAAACTAATAAACCTATTTAAAGGAAAGGTAGTACTCTATTAACTTAATTATAGGTAAGAGGTAAGAAAATACCCCCCCCTTAAAGAAGCTATTAACTAACTAAAGCTATATAAACCCCTAAACTAATATTATAATATTCTACTTAATATTAAGTTAAGTTAAATTATTAACCTTATAGGCCTATTAGGTATAATAGGACCTAGTTATATTATTTATATAAAATATTAAGGGCTACTTCTAACTAAATTAGGTAGCCTAGGGGCATTAGGTAGATAATAACACTATTAATATTTCTATTAATTAAAAGTATTAGTTTATAGTAATTAACTAAGTATTTATCCTTATATAGTATAGTATTAAGAAACTAGTTTAAACCTATTTATAACTCTATATAATTTATTTATAAACTTATAATTTATAAAGTACTAGTTATATTTAATAATAATATCTTATAATAGTTCTTAGATATAGTATTTATAATTCTAATAATTATTAATAAAAATAAATAGATCTTATATTATTATAATTAGCCTAATATAAAATAACTAATATAAATAATTCTCTAAGAATAAGTAGATAATCTAATATAAAGATATAAGACTAAAATATATTACCCTAATTACTATTAAGTAGTGGTTATTCCTCTTATACCCCCCTTATTAACTACTAATACCTACCTTTTAATATAAGGAGAAGTGGGCTATAATAATTAAGAGGGTAGCTTTTTCTTTTTATTTATATTTATAACTATATTATTTATTATATTGGGATAACTAATTAATATAAAGAAACTTATAATAAAGAGCTTACTAATATAAATAATTAAGTTAGTAATAGGTAAATCTAATTACTATTTTCTATTATATAGTTTTCTTATAATATATTATCTTAACCTAATAACTTAGTAGTTTATTATGAACTATAAGGTACTAGGGCCAATTCTTATAATTATATAATATAATATAAGAAGTTAATTATATAACTATATATATATTTATAAGTATAAAGGATTAAATATATACTAATTAAGAATCTCCATATTTCTTTAATAGACTAAGTTATATACTATCTTAGGTTATATATATATATTAAATAAGGTATATTATATTATTATATATATATTTTAGCTTCTATATTACTTAATAATAATCCTATTAAGTATAGGTTATAATAAACTACTATATCTATAAGATTAATAATTATATAATATATTAAGTTCTAAATATTAAATCTTTAATATATATATTTAAAATAACTTATATTAAAATAAATTATATTCTTATTTTTAGTAATTCTATAATAATATTATAATATACTTAGAGTATAATAAGGTATAAACTAATACTAACTTATTATAGTTTTTACTTATTATTTAGGTTAGGTATATTAATACTTATAGGGCTTATATTTTTATAAGATTATTAATAACTTTATACCTAAATTCTAACCTTAAGGGTATAGGTTTATATTCTTAATAAACTATAAAAAATAAATAATACTCTAATAAGCCACTTTACTTATACTTAAATTACTTTATTTTAATAGCCTAATCTTTATTAGTATAAATAAAAGGCTTAGTTAATATTATTATATTAAAGATTATACTAAGTAAGAATATTAATATAGTAGTTATAATATTCTTTACTATAAGCCCCTATTATATTAGGTTATACTTATTAAAATAAGCTATATAAATAAAATTAAAGCTACTAAATCTTATAACTAATAAGGAAAGGTAACTAAAACCTAAGTAATAAAAAATAAAATATATAAGACTAAATAAATAATTACTACTAATATACCTTAGCTAATTAAGTAATAATAAAAAATATAAACTCTAAAAACTAATTAGCTAGTACTTATTAATAACTACCTACCTACTACTATAACTATTAGAACTTAAACCCTCCTATTATAAATAGCTATTAAACTAATAATATTATTCTTTTAAATCTATAGTAGCTCCTCTTATTACTAATTTTATTTTAAAGTCTTCTTACTACTTTAAGGTAAATAGCCTCCTAAACTACTACTCATTTAACCTAATATCTAATAATAAGTAACCTTATAATAAGAGTATAAGTAACTAACTACCTATTCCTATAGAGATATAGAACCCCTACCCCTAAACTTATAATTAACTTTTTTAGTACCTTAAAATTATAACTTCCTACTTTTAAGTAAATAATATTTATATTTAAAAGACTATTATCTTTAAGTATCTCAAATATAATTCTTTATAACCATTATTTTTATTTAAACTTTATATATATCTTAATTTAAATATATATAATACATTTATATTTAGTTATTATTCTATATTATTATATTTATTAGCTATTCTAATAGTCCTATTATTAAGGATAATAATACTAACTCTATTAGTAGTAATAATTTATATATCTATAAGAACTTATAGAACCCTATAATAATTAACTTAGATAATATTAGTCTCTATACTAACTAAGAGGGTATTATATATATTTTAGAATAAGATATTACTAGTTTTCCTATCTATTTATCTTCTAATTTAATTAATATATTTGAAAAGAATTTTAAGATATATAGTCTTTATATAGTTATATTTATTTAAGTTAATAAGATTTAGAATACCTAGGAAGCCAAGTAAAAGCTATTTATATAATCTATTTACTTTTAGATTATCTTTTCACTAAGGCTACTTATTAATTTAGGTAAAGAATATAAAATCTTTAAGAATAATAATTAGAATATAAATTTGGATATAATAACTCTAATATATATACTAAATATAAGTAATAAGTCAACTTATCTATTTATATAGAATATTAAAGGCTACTTCTATCCTAATTAGATTATTTAGTAGTATTAAATAAATAACTTATCTATTTATATTAGAGTTAGTTAAAAAATTTAGTTTATAATAATTACCCACTTTTTTCCCATAGATGGTGAGATTTAAAAGTTAATATTTTAGTATTAGTATTTCTTTATAAGTTATCTACTAATATATTTTTTATAAAGTAGGTTATTTAGTAAAAATATTAAGTTCCTAAAATATCCTATAATAACTTATAAGTATAATATCTATAAGCCTAAGAAGTATAAGTAGAAGGATCTAAGTACTCTACTATCTTAGTTAGATATAAATAAAAGGTCTAATATAATAGGTTTTATAAGGATAAGTACTTATTTTAATATAATAAAGTAGTAACTTAGATAGGAAATATCTAATAAACTCTTAAAGAGTAGTGATTATACTTTTTATATCCTTCTTTATTAGCCTTAGAAGGTTAGGTACTTATATAAGATAAAGTAGGCTAAAGTTATTAAGAGGGTAGGTTTTTTTTAGGTTAATAGATATACTATTTATTTTATTAGGAAGATAATTAGGCTATTAAATAGGGTATTTTATTTTAATATACTTTTAAATATATTTATATTAGTTATTATTCTAAGTAAGTATATAATATTAATAATAAGGGTATTAAGTCTAGAGCTAGATATAATAGTTAATTTAATAGGCTAAAGATAAAAATAATACTTAAGAAGGTTACTAATAATATTAATATAGGCTCTTTTAAAAATTTTCTTAATAGGGGATTAAATATAGGGTTATCTTCTTTTACTAATAGGAGCTATCCTAATCTAAAATATAATCTTAATATACTAAATTCTAAAAAAATATAATCCTATAGTCCCTTAAGTCTTAATATTAATATATTATCTATAATATTAATATAAATAATTAGGGTTTTAAATAGGAGTTTAACTAATATTATTAATATTAATAGTATTTTATAAGCTAGTATAATAGATAATAGATTAAATAAGGAAAATTTACTAAACTATTTATTTAATACTCCTTTTTTATCTTAGCTAAATAAAGCTATAGAAGTAAATCTTATACTATTTAGTAGTTTTAATAGATCTAATAATATAAATAAGGTAAAATATTTAGGTAATAAACCTTAAGGTTAAGATATAAAGAAGAATAAGGCTAGTAAGGTAGGTTTATTTAAAAAGGCTACTAAAAAAAGGTATTCTTAGCTAAGATATTAAATATATATTAGTTAAATTATATAATTAGATTTATAAAGTTTTAACTATATTTATTTTAATATTTTAAGTTAGTAAGCTAGTAGTTTATAATAGACTACCTTTTAAAAGATATAGTAAAATAAGATATCTAATATATATAAGTAGAAGATTTCTAGATATTTATAATAAGTATATTACTAGTTAATATATTTTAAATAATATAGTTTTAGTACTTATATATATTATCTTATAAATAGGCTATTAGATAATAACTTCTTAAGGTTCTCCTTATAATATATTATTATATATATATTATTAATAGCTATAATTATAATACCTATTTTAATATATATTTTTATAAAATAGAGTTAGTTAATTTAAATAATATTCCTTAAAAAGATAAGTAAATTAATATAATTTACTAAATAAATAGTTCTAAGACTATAATAAAAATCTATTTAACTAATAATTACTATTTATAACTAAGTATTATATAGTTCTTATTATAATATATAGTAAAGTACTTTATATAGTAGAATTAATTCCTATAATTATAGTTAATATTCCTTAATTACCTCTAAATTTTATATTATAAAGTTAAATTAATAATATATATTATTATTATTAATATAGAGAATATAATTAACTTACCTTAATATTTTTAAGGTAATTATAGATCTTATTAAATATACTTATTATAATTTTTATTATTATTTATATAGTGTTTTTAAGCTTTTAATATTTAGAGAGTTATATTAGCTACTTTTATTAGTTCCTATTAAGATTTCTAAGGTAAGAATATTTTTTCTTCTTAGTAATATCTTTTATAATTAGTTAAGTATTTAAATTTATATTTTATTATACTAAGTATTTTAGTTTTATAATATTATTAATAGGGTTAAGATAGTTTATTTAGAGTAGTATTAGTTAATAATTTATTTTTAAGTTTACTTTTATAATTAATATATAGTTAAATTTATTACTATTTTAATTATAGTTTTTATTAAGTTTTTTAGAGATTTAAGGTATTTATAGAGGCTCTTTTTTATACTATTTATTAAGTTAATTAACCTTAATATATATAATTTTATATTATAAGTTATATTAAGTACTATATTATTATTATAGTTTTTAGGTTTATATTATATAATTATTTACTATTTTATTATAGAGTTATTATTATTATTAAATATTTTATATAGCTTTTATACTTTAAAATATTTATAGTAGGTCTTTATTATTCCCTTTTTAGTTAAATACTTATTAATAATATTAAATATTATAAATTAATAAATATATTTACCTTTTTACTTATAATAGTTTATCTTCTATTTATCTTTTTTAAAGTTTTTAAGTTACTTATAAATATATAATCTATAGGGTATTTATCTTAGTAAGTTTTTTATAACTTTTTTATATTCTCTCTTCTACTTATTTATTAATATAACTACTATATTAATAGCCTCTAATTTTATTATAATTTACTTAAATTATAGGATATAATCTTATAGGAATAATATAAAATAGCTATTTTAGTTATATATTTAGAGTAATATTAATTATAAAGAGGTTATATTAAAATAAGAATAAATATATATAGTAGTAGTTTTAATTATTTATTATTTATAAGATAAACTAATAAGTATTAAGGGAGTTAGTATTAAATCTTAAAATTTAATTATTTTAACTTAAAAAGCCTATATTTATACCTAACTAATATTCCTAAAAACTAATTAATTAAAAATTTAAGCTAATATTATTAACTTTAATAATATTCTTTTTATATTATAAGATATTTATTATATATTAATATTTACTATAAAGATTTTTATTATATTAAAGAATTTAAATTCTTATTATTATTATTTTATAACTTTTTTAATATCTTAATTATATCTTAATCCTTAAGCTTAAGTTTCTTAATTTTAAATTCTTTAGAAATATAATATATTAATAGGTAAGCTTATTAAATACTTAGTATAGTAAAAAAGTAATACCCCTTTAAACCTCCTTTATCTTCTAATTTCCCTATTTTATATTTTTATTCTTAATTAAAATTATAAAGATATTATATTTAAGCTTTTAAAATAAGTATTATTAGTTAGATTTTATTTTTACTTATTCTTACTCCTTTATTATTTTATTTATTTAGCCCCCTATATCTTTTATTTCTTTTTAATAAGTAAATATCTTTAAAACTTATATAGTCTTAATATTATTACCTAAAAAATAATTTATATTATAAAAGTAAAATTAAAAACTAGTAAAAAAACTAATATTACCTATTATAAGTATATTACCTATATTATTAGATACTAATATATATAATATAAAAATATTAAAATATTTAGATACTTTATTAAGTAGATATTTAAGATAATTTAAATACTATTATTAATATTTAATTAAATATAGCTAAATAAATAGAATATTTATAAACTTTAAATAACTACCTATATATATTAATACTATATAATAAACCTATTAATTCTTATAGCTTAGTATATTATATTATCTAATTTTAGTACTTATCTAATTTATTTCTAAAATAAGAGTACTACTTTATTATTATTTTATATAATAGTTATTATTACTAATTATTACTTAGGTTAAGACTTATAAGATTATTTATATTTCTAATCCTATATTTTATAGTTAGTAAAATTTAGGAAATAATTTCTATCTTTAATAAATAATCTAAATTTTATAAATAACCTTCCTTATTATTAAAAATAATAAATTTAAGAAATTTAACCTAAAATAATATTCTAAGAAGGGAGAATAGGAATTTATAATTATTAATAATTAATATCTAACTTATAAAAATAATTTTTAAAACTTATATAATTAAAGCTAAATTATAATTTATAATAAACTATATTATTTATAATATTAATACCTATATAATATTAATTAATATATTAGTATATCCTAATATTATAATTAGTACTTAGGAAATACTAATATATTAGTTATAAACTTATTAACTTTAAATAAGTAGGATAACTTAGTTATTATACTATATTTATAATAAGCTATTATAAATCCTTTTTTACTTTAAGAAATATAAGTAATATAATATAATACTAATTTATTAATATATATATAAGTATAATTAATATATATATTTTTTTAATATCCTTCTTTAAATTTCTAAAGTTACTTTTAAAAGTATTACTTATATAGTACTACTCTAAGATATTAATTTAT
Organism: Diaporthe ampelina; assembly: GCA_023522825.1. NCBI lineage: Eukaryota > Fungi > Ascomycota > Sordariomycetes > Diaporthales > Diaporthaceae > Diaporthe > Diaporthe ampelina. The sequence goes on along the minus strand of JAMFTM010000127.1, from coordinate 95,736 downwards.
AATTATAACTAATAATATTATTTTCTTTACTTTTTATTAATCTTTTCTTTTAAAAAATAAGACCTAATTATTATATATTATACTTATTAAAATAGAACTATATAGATATAATTAAAGTTAAATATTATTATTATAAATAAAAATAAATAATTATTCTTAAAATAGGTTTCTAAAATTAAAAGGTAAAAAATATAAAACTAATTATAGAATTACTACTAATATATTAGTATTAATTATATAATATTAAAAAATATAAAACTTAAAAACTAATTAACTAAGTCTTATTAGTAACTACCTATATATTATTATAATTATAAGAACTTAAAATATTTAATTATAAATAATTATAAAGTATATTAATAATAATATTTTTAATTTATAATAATTCTTTTTATTATTAATATTATTTTTAAGTCCTTCTATTATCTTAGTATAAATAATATTTTATTATCCTCTTTATTTAACTTAATATTTAACTCTAAGTAGCCTTATAATTATAGCTTAAGTAATTAACTACTTATACTTATAAAAATATATATTCTTTACTTTTTAACTTTTAAATAACTAAATATAGTAAAAAAAATTACTCTTATAATATCTTATTAATAATCTTAATTATTAAAACTAATATTAAATAATAATTAAGACTTAAAAGACCTTAAAGATAATTTCTAATTACTAATAGAGTAGCCTTATAAGGATAATTTTTTAGAGTAGATATTCTTAAAAGTTTTAACTAAATTAATATCTTCTAAGTATAATAATTAATAACTATTAAATTATTTATTACTACTAATTTTAGAAGCTACTAAGAAGAAAAAATTTATAGTATATTTATAACTAATAATATTAATAAAACTATAATAATAATATAATCCTCTATATTAGTAGTATAAATTATAAGTATAATATTAAAAATAACCTATAGGCTTAGAAGTATATACTACTTTAAGCTTAAGATACTTATTAACTTAAATTTAAAACTACCTAACTAATAATTTAATAGGTTAATACTTTAATACCTTTATTAATAGACCTACTAATTAAATATTTATTATAATATAATCTTTAAATATTCCTAATTTTATATTAATATTCTAAGATAATAAAGATAATTTTATATATATTATAAGTAGAAAAAATTATATTCTTAACCTTAGCTATATTTATTATTAATAATATCTTATAGTTAACTTATATTAGCCCTAGAGGACCTTAGATTCTTAGAGACTATTAATATAGCTCCTAACCTACTAAGACCTATATAAACTTCTTATAATACTAAAAATTAGGAAAGGGAGAATAAAATAAAATATTAAACTCTAAACCTAATAAAAGAGCTCTAAATTATATAACTAATAGTAATATTAGCTAATAATATATAAATATTAACTAATATAATTAGGACCTTAGATAATAATAGAACTTTTATAATTACCTAGGGGGTATTAAAATAATTAAATAAAGTAATAATAAGTTATATATAAGGGCTAATCTATATTAAAAATTAAAAATATTAAATAGTTAAAGTAAGAATAAAAAACCCTATAAGTATTATACTAAAAGTATAGCCCTACTAATATTATTTAAGTTATAGCTAGCTTAAGTTATTATTATTAGTACTATATAATAAGATAGATATTATTAGTATTACTTATCTATCTTTCCTAAAAATTAATTTAATTAAAGAGTAAAATATTATTAACCTTAGAAGAGAAATATTTATAAAGGTAGATAAAATAAAATAATTTTAACCTAAAATAATAATTTATAATAACTAAGCTAAACTTATTATATTATATATTACCTACTTTTTTATTTATATTAATATTAACTAAAAGGACTATAAAAAAAAAATATATATAGTATATAAATATACTAGACTATTAATATATTTATTATTTAGTATATTTTTAATAAGCTCTAATAATAAAATATTCTTAACTTATAATTAATAATTATTAAGTAAGGTTACCTATCTATTATATACTAATATAAAAAAGTTTTATTAGTTATTCCTAGATTTAGTATTAAGAGAAGTTTTAAACTTATAATATAATAAACTAATTTTACCTTTTAAGCTTAAAAAAGTGGGCTAATATATAAAGGAATAAATATTAATAAATATAAAGGTGTTTTAATAAGTAATAAAAGATATATAATAATATATACTTCTAATAATAGAGATAGTAGTATAGGTTATAAAATGTATCTATGAGCTAAACTAGGCTATTAATAAGATTTAATCTTTTAGTTTTAATATATAAGCCTAAAATATTACTAAATATAAGACCTAAGAATCTTTTAGCTATAAGCTAAGTATTATAAGTATACTAATATAGTAGTCCCTTTATAAAGATTATAGTAAAGATAGACTTATTTTACTAATAAGAAGTTTAATATTAGTTATAATATTAGCTATATTTATAATAATAAGATTTAAAAAAAAGTAAGGAGATACTTTAAGCTATAAAATAAGAAGTACTATAGGGCCATTATTAGGGTTTCTTTAATAAAGCTATTATAAAAGTTATTTTATTTCTAAAATAAAAAGTCTAATATTAATTATTATATTAGCTACACCTATAATAGTAGGACCTAAAGGTTAATAAGGAGATACTATTAACTACTAATAATATTTAGTAGCTCAACTATTATTATATAAACTTTTAAATTCTATTAATATTAATAGCTTATTTTAGAAATAATAAAATTCCTACCTAGCTATTATAAAATTATAATTATATATAAAAATAAATCTAATAATATATATTATATTTCTAAATAAGATATAACTTAGTAAAAAATCTAAGGCCTTAAGGTTTTAAAGGTAAAAGGAACTTTTTATCTTATAAGCTATAAGTCTTAAAGTATTAATTATATAAAATTTATAAGATTATTTATAAAAGAGTACTTAAAATAAGAGTATTACTTAAATATAAACTATAAATTATATTAATTTAAAATATTTTTAAAACTTTAATTAAAGAAAAAAATAAGTTATATATAAAAATATTAGTATAAATATAAGATATAAGTTTATAAGTATAAATTTTAAGAAATATAATATTAATTTTAATAGTTTATAGTAAACTATAAAATTAAATTAACCTTATAGTATAGAAACCTAAATATAAATTTAGTATATTAATACCTACTTAATAATACTATATTTATTACCTACTTATATATATTAAAGGGTTAAAGTAATAAATATAAGAATATATTTACTATTTAACTATTTAAGATTTATAAGTTTTTATATTTATTAGATAATATATAGAAAATTTAAACTTTTAGGTTATAACCTACCTATAGTCATAGTTCTAATAACTATATATTAGAAGATACTAAGCTTATTTATAATAGTTTTAATAATAGCTATAAAGTAAGACTTAGAAGAGGAAGGAGAAGATACTTAGACTACTATTAAAATATTTATATTATTACCTATAAATAAATAATATAATTTATAACTAAAGTAGTATAATAATATTAATAATAGCCTAATTTATATAAAAAATTAATATTTTAGCTCTTATAGGAAAAGTAGAGTTAATTTAATATATCTTTTAAGTAAGTTTTCTTTTAATTTAATTCTTATTTTACTTTTTTTACTTAATAATCTTTACTTAAATATATTTAAAGGTACTTAAATAGACTAAGTTAATAACCTATATTAACTATTATATTATTCCTAACTATTAAGTAAAAGGCTACTTCTTCTTAATTTTATAAACTTAACCTTTATCTATAATATTAATAAGTAAGTATTATTTTAATACCTTCTTATAACCTATAATATATAACTAATTCTTTATTATTAAAATTTATAATACTTATAATAATATAGTAGAAAGAATAATAATTAGTAGCCTTACTTTAGGAGATATTAAGTAAATATATAATTATTACTCTTATATTTTTCCCTTATTTATAAATACTACTTTAAAAACTTAAATATAAGTAGCTATTTTAAAGATTAATATTTTTACCCCTATTACCTATATTACTATTAATAAAAGAAATAATATAAATAAGATACTAATTATAAAACTTATTCTAAGAACTATAAAATACTTTTCCTTATATTAATAATAATAGTTAATATATCTTAATTTTAGTCTAAAAGAATTAAAATACTAATAATACTATAAGAATTCTTAATAAATAAATAGTTAAATAAATAAGATAAGATTATAATTAAACTCTTAGATAGGAACTTATTACCTAAGAAATAATAAGTTAAGTAAGTTATACCCCTTCTATTTTTAAACCTAAGTACTATTTTTATAGTTAATAAGAGATAAAATAATAAGTAAACCTTTAAAGTTATTCTTAATATCTTTTTAAACCTTATATTATATAATAATAAATTTTAACCTAATTATTTCTAATATATAAAATTTAAGAATTAAATACTAAAAGTCTTAGAAATACCCTAAGAAGAAAATATAGCCTTTAAGTTAGTATCTAATATATAAAATATAAGGTTATACCTAATTATTATTAAATATAACTTTATTAATATATTAACTAAGATTTAAAATAGTACCTTATATACTTTATTTAACCCTAATTATAAAAAATTAATTATAATTTCTATACCTATAGTAGCTATTTCTAATCCCCCTTAGCCTATAGTAGAAGTTAAGTAGTTTAAAAAGCTTAAGCCTAAAAAGCTTAAGCCTAAGAAGCCTAAGTTACTATTAAAGGAGACCTAAAATAATCTTAAGCCTAAATCTAAGCCTAAGGCTAAACCTAAGGAGCCCTAATCTAATTCTAAGTTACTAAAAGTTATTAATCTTATAATAGAGAATAAGGTCCTTTTTATAAATACCTTCTTCTAACTTATAAAGGATATTAAAACCCCTAATAATAATAACCTTATTCCTAATATATTAAAGAGTCTAAATATAAATAAAAAGTTATATAAATTTAATATTAAAACTTTAAAAAAAGTATTAGTCTTTTAGAATACTAATATTAGTAAAAATAAAAAATATAAGATTAAAAGTATAAATATTAAGCTTTATATCTAATAGATTTATAGTAATTACTTAATATTTAGAAATATAAGTAGAGTAGACTATAATAGACTTCTTATTAGCCTAGATATTAGCTTTAGTAAAATAATATTAATATTTCTATATATTTTTAGTAAGGCTACTATTTAAGTTCTTAAAAAGGAGATATAAATTAAATAGAAATTTAATACCCCTAAGAAATATCTTAATTAAAATAAGAAAGAATATTACCTAATATAATATAAGTATATAGTATAATATCTCTACTTTTAAATTAAGACTAAGTAATATATTCTCTAATTTATAATTAACCTCCTTAGCCTTATTATTTACCCTTTAAATTTAAGGGATATATGATTAATAAAGGCTAAGAAGATATTTAAAGGCTTTAGGAAGAAGGGCTTTCCCTTAATTTTTTATTATTACTTTAGATAAAATATTAAAGATAGTAATAATTTTTATAATAAATTAGGACTTAAAAAAATTTTAGAAGATACTAAAAGTATTAAATTTATTAAAGATAAGATTAAATAAATTAATATTAGTAATAGTAGAGTAACTAACCTCTTTTTTATTAGTAATATATAAATTATAAAACTAATTAAATATTATTAAGTTATAAAAGTCCTAATTATATTTAGAACTTTTATTATAGATAAAATATAAAAATATAAGGGCTTTAATATATTTAAGTTTAAAGTAGAATCTAAGAGTAGTATAATAATACTACTTAAGGTTATAAATAGTATTATAGGTAAAGCTTATAATTCCCCTAATATATTTATTCTATATAATATAATTATATAGGAGGATTATACTTTCTAAGATCTATTAATAAAATACTTTAAAATATAATAAAATATATATAAGATTCTTCTAAAAATAATTACTAAGTATTTTATTTTTTTAAACTCTAATAAATATATTACTAAGGCTTATAAAGAATTTATTTAATAATATATAAAAGATCCTATACCTATAGAGGACAAAAAGGCTATAGCTACTAAAATTTAATACTTTCTTAAACTTATAACCTTTACTATTTACTAAAATAAAATATAATATAGTAAAGTTCTTAATTTATTCCTACTAATAAATTAATAAATAGTATTAATTGCCCTACTTATTAATAAGGTTATTAAGAAAGTTTTATTAAATATTATATATAATATTAAAAAACTTATTAAGGATAAGCTTAGGAGAAAGGTAAAGGATTAGTAAAAGAGGAAGGATAAAACTAAATAAAAAGGCTAACTAAAGAAATTTAAAGAGGATAAGAAGAAATTTATAAGAAATAATATAATTAAGTACTAAATTAATACTAAAATATTTTAAAAAATATAGCTTAAATTATTATAGGCTTATTTATTTCCCTATCTTATAATATTAGGTTATAATAATAAAGTATTAGAATTAGAAATAGTTTAAGCTAAGCCTATAGTAATTATAAAAGAGATAAATAAAAATCTAAAATAGCTCTATATTAATAAAAAGGAATTTAAAAACTAAGAATTTTATTAAAATAGGGAGGGTCTTAGAGTAAATAGCCCTAAGCTTACTAAACTTAAGTAGTAACTAATCTCTAAGCTAATTAATAATAAAAATTTAGAAATTAAGCCTAATAAAGAAGATTTATATTATAAGTATTATATAATTATTTTCTATAATAATAATATAATTACTATTCTAATATAGTTCTTCCTAATTACTAATAAGGAGTTATATAAAAAAATATAATTAATTTTATTTACTTCTATTATTAATATTAAGAAAAGATAGTAGATTATAAAAGAATTTATTTAACTTAAAAAAGTAGATAATTAATATAAGATTCTTATTACTATTATAGGGATTATAGTAAAGGGTTTTAACCTTTAATATATAAATAATATCTAATATATTAAAATTCCTAATAACTTATCTAAATAGTATTAGAGTATAGGCTAAGTTTATTAGATAAGCTAAAAGGTAAAAATTAAGATTATAAGGTTATTTAACCTAGAAAATCTTTAGAAAAGGACTAATAAAAATATATTAAATAGTAAGCTCTTTATATTAAGGCTTATTTATAATACTACTAAGCTATAAAAAGATAAAGTAAAAATAACTAAACTATTATAATTAAAAATATATTATAATACTTAATATATTACTTTTATATACTAATATTATACCTATTTATAATAATAAATCCTTTATTCTACCTATATAAGTATTTACCTTCCTTTTAAAAACTTTATAATCCTCCTAAAATTATAATAACTTAAATATTACTATAATAGTAAGGTATATAAGTATTACTATCTATATAATAATAAATAACTAAAGTATTTTTAAAGATTATTATTTAGTAGTTTATAATAAACTATTACTATTAATATAATAATTTATAAAAATTATATTTATATAGGCCATATATTACTTAAAATATTAAATTTACCCCCCCCCCTCCTATAACTATATAATTAATAATAAATAATAATAAATAAAATTATTATACCCCCCCTTATTAATAAACTAAAATATAATAAATATAATTAATACTAAGACTAAGACTTTAGATAAATTTATTTATATACTAAATATAGTTTAATATATCCTTATATTACTAATTCTCTAAATAAAGCTATAATTATAGCCTTACTTAGGTTCTACCTACTAATTTATACTTATAAATTATAAAGATAAGATATAATACTAGATATATTAGCTTAGCTAAGACTAATATAACTTAAATAATAAATAATAATATAAGTTTAAATAGTATATAATTAGATTATAAGTATCCTAGACTATTATCTTATTATTCTCCTAAGACTAATATCTAATAATATAGTAAAAAGCTTTCCTTATTATAAGGATTTACTAGTTTTAATTTATATATTTATCTATTATACCTATTCTTATACTTCTAATTAAATTATTACCCCCCCCCCTAGCCTACTAGCCTTATAACCCTAATAGTAGGTAATAACTTATTAATATTTAATATATTTATTTATAATAATAGCTAAAATACTTAATTATAAATTATAATCCTAAAGTAATAAATAGCTTAGTTATAATAAAATAGACTATAATTCTATATATAATTAGGAGAAGCTACTAAAAAAAAATATTAAAAATTTATTACCCCTTCTACCTAATAATTCTAATAATAAAATATTACTTAAGAATACCTAATAAAGTTTAGCTAACTAGTTTTACCTAAGAAATCCCTCTATTATATTAATATTACCTCCCTATCATTTAAATTACCTAAGTTAATAATTAAAGCCTATATAACCTAACACCTTTATAGCTATATAATTAAGAATAACTAAGTTTAGTAGGCCCTTAATCTACTATTAATTTCTACTAAAGTAGGATAATTATAATATATTTACTTTATTTATATTTTTTAAAATCCTATTATTACTTTACTTTTTATATATCTATTATATCCTATATTATAATCCTCTTACTTTTTATTTATTATAAGACCTACCCTATTCTTATATTAGTTAAATTTAATTAAATTATATAACTTTATATATAATATAATAGATTAATAATAGTTAGCTATAAGAATAGTAAAGGATATAATAAAAATAAGGATAACTAAGATTTAGTATATTCCTCCTCTTTATATATAATTTAATATTAATAAAGCTACTTTTCCCTAATAATAACTAAGGATAAATTATTATAAAAAGATAGTCTAATATTAATTTTTTAATTTATAATAAGTTTAAAATTAATACTACCTCCCTTTATATATATATAGCCTTTTAGATATATATTATAAATTATATACCTAAAGGTATTAATTATAATTTTATATAAAAGGTACTAAGGCTAAATACTAATATTAACCCTAATATTTTTAAATATATATTTTAGATACTTAATAAGCTATAAATTAACAACTAAACTATATTTATTTTTTAACTTATAAAGAAATAACTTAAGGTAATTATCCTATAATTATAAGTAATTAACTAATATAGGTAGCTAATCTATAATAATAACTTAATTTAATACTACTAACTCTATTATAATATAAGCCCCTTCCTAGTTTATACTATATTAAAGTATAAATATAATAGTTATATATAGAAGGGTTTAAAGTATAACTTAAAGGGGACTACTAATTTACCTAATATCCTCTAATAAGCTAATAATTAAGTCTATTAGAATATATACCCCTAGCTTAACTAGGGTACTAAAAAGTTAAAGATAAGGTTTAATAATAAATAGGGGCCTAAAGATATTAAAAATAAGTAAATATATAGGTCTAAAGGGCCTAGGTTAAGATTTATATTATTATAATAAATATATAGGTACCTAGTAGGTAAAAACCCTAATTAAGAAAGTAAATAAAAATATAATATACTTCCTTATTACTAATATACTAATAGATAACACCCTAATTATATATAGAACTAAGTTACTATAACCTAAGGCTATTATTATAAATTATATTATAGTAAAGTTAGATATATTAATTTTAAGCTAAATAATAAGTAGCTTTAATTATTAGGGATATATTATATATATTTAATAGAGGGCCTTTTAAGGTTAGTAGGCCTAGCTTAGCTTTACTAATATAGTCTAATCTTATATTAAACTAGTATTTTATTATCCCCTTATATATAAATAATATATCTTATTTAAACTAGCTACTATAGACCTCTAGTAGTAAAAGACTAATTAATTATTAAAGGTGGCTAAGTTATAATAATCCTATTTTTATTAACCCCCCCACCCCCTATAATTAATATTATAATAAGATAAAGACTATTATACCCTATAATATAATTATTAAGAAGAATAAATAGAGATACTCTAGCTATAGCTTATTTATATCTTACTATATATTATCTCCTAGTTATAATAAATAACTAATTTTATATATTTTTAATAATATTAGAGGCTTAGTTTATAAAATAAATAAAATATAAGGGACAACCTGCTAATTAATATAATATTCTTATTACTAAGATATAGTTTATAATAAGAATTTTTAAATCTTAGCATATAAATAATATTTAATATATTAAGCTCCTAATTAATAATTTTTAAGTATAGGGCCTAGCTATTTAAATTAACTAAATAATAAAAGTTAATATTAAAGACTATAATATATATTATCTACTTAAGACTATATATAAATAATAATATAATAATAAATATATTTTTATCATATTATAATATAAGTATAATAATACTAATATACTAGAGAGAAGCCCTAATAGTAAATATATAATACTTATTACCTATATAATAAGTTTACTAATATTAATAATAAGGAAGGGGAGTTAAGATAAACTACTATAAACTGTAACTATATATATAATTAAACCTAAAAATAGATAATTAAGTATATTAAGACTTAATACTACCTAATATATTAATATAACCTATTATCTTATAAAAGTTATACTAATAGAAATAGGAGCTACTAACTAAAATATAATAATTATATCTCTTTATAATATATTAAGAATTTTAAAGTAAGGAAGTTACAAATATAATTATAACCCTATATAATATTTCCCATATAAATTTATTTATAAACTAAATATTATTAAGTATATTTTAGTATTATTAGCCTCCTAAAAAGGGTTATAAGTATAATCTTACTTAGTTTTTATCTAATAATTACCTAAATACTAATAGATAATAATATATATTAGTCCTAATTATTAAATACTTTATTATTATAATAACCTAACTATTATAACTATAATAGTATAGTAGTTATAATAGAATAGTTATATATTTAATAAGCCCTATAACTAATTCTTTATATATCTTAGTAATAATATTAAATAAAATATAAAGACCTACCATAGTTAATAAGAGGCTAAGATAATAATAACTAAGTAATAATATACCTCACCTATTCTAAGTACCTAAAAGGAACTAAAAAAATAGCCCCTATAAGCCTTAATAAGGCTATTTATAAAATATAAGAAGATTATTAAATACCTTATACTAATTATAGTATAGGGACTAAGAGCTAACTATATAGGCACCTTATATAACATACCTTATTAACATTAATTATCTTACTATATACCTTTTTTTTTACTAATAAGAGGCTTAGGTATAATTAACCTATAAATAAGGGTAGTAATATAGTAGGGGTATATATAGGTATATATTAATAGATATTAATAGTAATAGAGAATTAACTAATTATTATATACCTAAGAGAGGTAGTTATTAATCCCAAAATTAGCCTAAATATTTATATTCTTAATTATCTTAATATTTAACTAAATAAGGAGGTTACCTTATATTTACTAATTATATAATATATTATATTTCCTTTTTTTATAGTAGAAATAGTTTTATAAATTAGTAAATAATACTACCCTTTAAAAATAAGTTTAACCTAATATATTAATATTTATAATTATTAAAAAGTCCTTCCCCCCTACCCCTAAGGTATTTCCTTCCACCTAATATATTATTTATACTAAGAACCTCCACTATATTACTTATCTTTATAAGACTAAACTTATTATATAATATTTATATTAATTAAAAAACTTCTTCCTTATACTAAGTTATTTATATATATATAATTATAAACCTCCTAATAAAGTACTTTATTACTTATTAATAGGTATAATATAATAACCCTTCTATTAAGTAGGTACTAATACCTACTTTATTATATAAACTATATATTAACCTAATTATTACTTATATTCTAATATTAAGGCTACTTTTTATAAATAGAAGAACTAAGAATATCTATTATAAAATATATATAAGGAGTAAAATAGGAATAAGCTCCTATAAGTTTTAAAGATATAACCTATTAATATAATAATAAGTAATGCCTATAAGGTACTATATTACTCTTATTTATAGAAAAATAAAAACTAAACTACTAAATATTTAACTAAATATTATTAAACTTAATAACTTACTCTTAGGCTAGATTAAAACAATATTATACTAATTTAGAACTTATTAATAGCCTAGCTATATAAGATAACCTAACTAAGAGGAGACCTTAAATAAAGAGGTATTAGTTTCTAAAGGTATATATTAATATCTAGTATAAGGACTTAGGACTTATACCTATTATATATAGTACTAATAAACTTAATATATATTTTTATAAATTTAAAGCTAGCTTAGCCTAAATAAATTAGTAGCCTACCTTACTATTATATAGCCCTATAATAGATAGTAGCCTATTAAACTTATATAGCCTACTTAATTTAATAAATTAAATTATTAACAAAGAATAACTAATATTAATACTTTTTATTTACCTAAGATAATAACTAAGTAAGGTAATAATATTAAATATAATTATAATACTATTATAGTTAACTATATATATTATAAGAGCTAAATTATTAATACTTATAAGGCTACTAAGCTAATAAAGTATTCTACCTAATAATAATAAGTTACTATACCCTATATTATATATAAGATTAACTAGTAGTAGAGGGTAATATATTAAAAAATTATAATTAATACTAATAGTAATACTATTACTTATAATAAGAATAGCTATTCTCTAAGAGCCTAACTCTAACCTTTAACTTCTAAAAGGGTTAGGTCTAATATAGCCACTATAAATAATAATTCTTAATAAAACATATAGTTCACCACCCTCTATAATAATAATAGTAGTACCCTTTATAACTAAGGCTATAGTAAATAGGCTATACCTAGGGGCTAAGAATATACCAATAGCTATAAATATAAGAAATATATATATCTACTAAATATTAGATTAGAATTTCTTATTTAGCCTAATAACTAAGTAGTAAAACTTATAACCCACTAAATTAACCTAACCTAGGCCTATAAGAAGACTAATAGCTAGATTAAGACTTATAATTTAGCCCTTTATTAATATAAGTATACCTTAAGTAATTATTCCACCCCCTTATTATAATAACTACTATAATATATAAGCTAAACTAAAACTATATAATCTTAGAGATATATTACTAAATATACCCCTTATATATATTTCAACAATATATATAGGGTTATATAACCTTATAGTGGATAATAGTAGTATACTAATAATATATAAGGATAGCTAGGGATTATAACTATTATATACCTACCTTATACCTACTTATAGTAGCTCCTACCTAAAATATAATAGTAAGGCTATAAAATAAATTATAATATTATATTAATAAAATATAAACCCACTAAAGACTAAGAAAAAAACTCTAAAGTTATAGATACTATATAATAATAGTAAATTACTATAAATAAGAAAGATATATAATATAAGAGCCTATATTTACTATAAGATCTAATATATAAGGATAAGTATATATAAATCTAATAGGTAGGTTATAGTATATTTATTATATACCTAGTACTTACTTAATCTAATAAATCTTATTATACTATATTAGCCCTACTTATAAGTTATAAATAATCTTTCCTATAAGGTTATCTACTATATATTATACTATTATTATAAACTAAGAGAGATTATCCTCTTCTAGACTATAATATTAAAGGTAACTAACTAGTAGTATAGTAACTAAATATAAAATATAGGTATAAAGGGTAAGATATATACTATAAATATAATATAAAACTTTATTACTTACCTATTTATATTTAATATATATTTAGTATTTAAGACTAAGAAGGACTAATATACTAATAAGACTATATAGGACTAATATAATAGTATTATTATTATATCTAAGCTAGTTTCTACCTATATATTTATTAATATAAAGAAAACTATTATAATATATAAGGGATATATATATAATAATATCCTTAGTATAAACTTAAACCTATTAATAAAGAATATAGTTATAAATTTCTAAAACTCTAAATAAGATATTAAAATAGTAGGTAATATATATATAAAAGTATAGAATTATTTCTACTTACTCCTAATAAATAATAATAATTAGAACTACTTCTATAAAAAGTAGATAATACTAAAAGGTATTATATACTTATACCTAATAATTAATAGGACCTTCCTCTTAGCCCTATTTAAGCTCTAGTTTATATTTTATAAGGCCCCCCCCCCTTATATACTTAGAACAAATTACTTCCTAAATAATAATAAAGCTAATAGGGTTATTTAATAAGGTATACTACTAGTTAATTATAGCTCATTAATAGTAGAATCTTAGGTACTACTTATATTAAATAGTTCCTACTATTATATAGCTATATTAATATATTAAGGCTAGTTATAGGCTAAATTAATATAATTTATATTTTAATTATCCTTAAACCCCTATTAAAGTTAATATTATAAATACTTATATCCTAAATATTTAATAAGTAATATAATTATTAGCTAACTATTTTCTTTATAATATTTATAATATTAGTTGAAATTACTAAAGTAATAAAGAATACCTACTATTATAACTAGTATAATAAGACTATTAAATATAATATAAGTATAACTAAGTTATTTCTAAGTACCTATAAGCCCTCCTAATAATACCCTACTAACTATAGTAATAAGGGCTAAAGTATACTTATATAATTAGTAAATTATATAAGATTATAAATATTATATTAGTCTATTAGTATTACTTTAATTATAGTGTTAATACCTTAGAGCTATCTTATAAATACTAAAAGGAGAAGAGTAAGATATTATTATAATATTTATTTCTAAGGTAAGTAGCTATTATTTATAAAATATAGTAAGTAATACTTAAGTAGAAATAATAACCTTATAATATATCCCTATATATAATATATATAATATAATAATTATATAATATTACTATATAGGGGATAAACTATATTATAGGGATATTACTAATAATTAGTAAGAAAGTTAATATTACCTAATATAAGTATATTAGATATAAAATAAAATATTAACCTATATTATATTATTATATTAAGTTATAAATAACTTAGGTATTTTATTAATTAAATAGTTAATAAGAATTAAATATTATTACTAGTATTTAATAGGGAATAGAAGTTATAAAATATATAATAAGGTAGGTAATATAGGATTATAGTAGCTATAAATATATATTAAAATAAGTAATATTAGATATTAATAATAAACCTATTAATAGAATTATTAGCTAATATTATATATAATTTTATTTTCTACTACTACTTCTATTACCTATATACCTCTAATAGTCCTAAACCTATAATTAATATAATTATAGTAATAATTATTAATAAAATCTATATAACTATTCCTACCATTATAGGTTTACACTAAGGCCCTATATCGCTATTTATATAAATATTATCCTCTATTATAGTATATTATTATAGTCTCCTCTAATAAGTTTATTATATAAATATTTTAATAAAATATTATAGCCTAAATAGCTATATAATAGTTAGCTATATATATAACCTATATTAAAACTATTTATTATTAAATATAAACTATTAATATATCTTATCCTACTTAGGTCCCTAAAGCTTATAGATATATTATAAATTAAACCCTTATAATATTAACTTTATAATTCTTATTAGTACTAATATAGTCCTACTATTAAAGCTTAATAATATAATACTTATATCTATTAAATATAATAGCTACTAGAGAATTATAGTAATAAATAAAAATATAAATTATATTAGTAATATTATATAAATCTTATTATACCTCCCTCTATTTATATTACTATATAGCTTACTACTTATACCCTCTAAAAAGGATAGTAGCCTAATATTCCCCTATTTTAGAAAACTTACCTATCTAATAAACCTACTAAAATAACTTATTCCTAGCCTATTTAACTTAATAAGGTAATTTAATATATTATATTCTTAAATAGATACCTAACTAGTTTAATATACTATTCACCTATCTATTTATAATATAAAGAATAGGTAGTAGAAAGGTTAATAATAAGAATTAAGTATATTATTATTAATTAAAATAACTTACTAAGTTAATACCTTAAGGGAATAAGAATATAATATAATAAAAGTTAATTAATAAGGGTATTAGGGTAAAAGACTAAGTATATTAAGAATTTCTAAAATATTATATAAGGCTTAGTACTATTAATACTACTAAGAGACCTATACTACTACTTATTATTAGATTTTATAGTACTATAATTACTACTACTATATTATTAGCCTTTTAGGTAAGAGGTTGAAATACTCCCCCCTTTTAACTTATATAACTTTAAAATATATTATTATTAGTTATCTATAAGTAAGTTATTACCCTATTATAGCCTTATAATATTCTTAATTTATAAAGTAGCTAGCTATTTTTATTATAAAGGCCTATTAATTATATTTTATAATATTATAATACTTAATAAATTAACTAATATACTTACTACTATTAAATATAAGTATAATTATTCTTACTAAACTAATAATAACCCTTTAATATCTTAGGTACCTATTTATTATCCTATTTATTCTTATTACTATATTCTTATTTTAATACCTAACTATATATACTTATTATTTTTAATAAATAATATTTAACCTTATAGAAAATAAGTAGATTTCTATACTTATACCCCTCTATATAAATATATATTAACTTAGTATATAAATATCTTAAGGTAATAATAACTAATATATCTTTTAAATTAAAACTAAAATATTTTATAAAATATATAATTTTAAATATTTCACTATCCTACTCCTTTATATATATAATATATAATTAATTATCTCCTAGCTAAGGTATATAATAATCTTAGTAAATAACCTAATATAGGTAGCTAATAAGGTAATAGTTATAATATAGATATATTAATTTATTTTAAGGTTATTAGAGGGTACTAAGATTAATATATATAATAATAGCCTACCTTATTAGTTATAATATAGCTAACTTAACCTTATATAGCTTTTAGATATTAAAGATATAATAAATAGGGCTTTTTAACTATTTAATCTTATAGGTTAGATCCTTTTCCTAAAACTTCTATTTAATAAAAATAAATATAACCTTAAATATACTACTATTAATAATATAAGTAATGCTATCTTTTATATTATAACTAGTATTAGTACTACTACTTTAAACTTAGTAATTACTTATACTTATAGTAGATTCTAAGTATATTAGTATAAGTAGATATATAAATATATAATATAGTAAAGATATAAGGTTTAACTAAAATATAGGACTATATAACTATATTATATATTACTAATATATTTAATATTTATGTATTCTTCTTTAATTAGTATCTCCTTACCTAATTTAATAAGGTATAGTAAGCCTAGGGTAGGTAAATAAGTCTAATATTAAGATGTAATATTAAATATAACTTTATTATAGTTAATTAGAGTAGCTAGTAAAGAATAATTACTAAGGGTTATAAGTTTAAGTATAGTAGATAAATATATAAATATGTAATACTAAGAGGTTAATAATATAATTTATATAATTAATATAAATAATTTAGGAGAGTAGTTCTTAATAATAATAATCTTATATAAGTATTATAATAATTAGTATATTTAGCCCTTATATAGGTAGGGTGTAATTTAATAGCTAATTAGTTAAAGAAGGCTAATTAGGTTTATAATATTATTAATAAGTTTCTATAATAGATTATTTATAAATATATATAATAAGCTAATTTAACTTAGTATATTATAGACCTTATATAGCCTTACTATCTAATATTTATATTATTTAGATTACTTATAGTAATATTATATAATAATATAAGTTTCTCTACCCTAGCTTCTATAATTTTAAGGTTTTAATAATAGTATTTTAATTTATAGATAAGGTTTCTAATATAATAAAATATTTTACCCTAAAAGTAGTTAATCCTTTATAGGTAAATAGTATTATTTTTACCTAAATTAAGTAGTAGTATATTTAGGGTATAGTTAATTAATATATTAAGGTAGTTAATAAATTATTTCTTTATAATTACCTAGTTCTAACTAGCCTTTATTATAATAAGTATTATAATATCTAAGCTTATTATTTTTAATAATAAAAAGGCTAATAAGTTAGATAATAGGGTAGACTTTATATCTTAATTTATAAGTATAGGGGCCTTTTTAGATCTTATAAGGGGAATATATATAGTAGTAACCTCTAATTTATAACTATATAAGGTAGAATAAAATAATATAATAGATACCTTAATAATATTATTAGGTATAATAATATTAATAAACCTTTTATTATATTACTTATAAGATAGGTTAGGTAGATTAACTATTATATTTAGTTAGTATAAGTATTTTACTTTTAAGATTTTAAGCTAACTTGTTAGGGGCTCTAAATAAAATAGGTAAGACCTTATAGTACTTAAATATAAGTAAGTCCTTTTTTAGAGACTTATTCTAAGTACTATTTATAGAAATAAGAAGGCTACTTTTTTTTAGCTTAGAGTTAGAGTTATAAATAATAATAAGCTAACTAAGTAAGTTATTATAGCCTATAAAGATAGTCCTTATATTTATAGTATAATAATTATTAATAGATAGAAATAGTAGTATAATAATATTATTATTAATTACCTCTAATTAGTATATAATATAATTATAAAAATATATAATATAATTATAGTAAAAATATAATAAGTTAATTAACTAAGTAATTAGAGGGAGAAAGTATTACTTATAATAATATCTTATATATTTAGTTATTTTAAATTAGGTTTTTAAAGTAGTTAGCTTAGGGACTACCTTTACTTTAGTTTTTATTTTTATTTTTATCTTAGACTTATAAGTAATATATATTATAGTAAGTATAATATTAATCTTATAATATAGGGTAAAATAAGAGTAATTTATAATAATATTTTAGAATAAGATAAGGTAAAATTTATAGTTATTATATAGGTAATAGTAATAGTGCCTATTATAATTAGGGGGGGGGGTGGGGGGTAAGCTAATATATATAATAGAGGCTATAATTTAGGAATAAGGGTATAGTTAATTATAATATTTATATATATATATATAATTACCTATAGTAGCTAGGATAATAGAAAGCTTATAGAAAGAAGGTACTTTATAAATAATAAGGAAGATTTAAGTTTTTAATTATAAGGAATAAACTAATAGAAATATAAATAATAAGGGAAATTATACTTATAGCTAGTTTTATAAAGTAAGGTATTAGCCTAATAAATTTAATAATATAAGAGGGTTTATTATAATATAATATAACTTAAATAGAATAAGTTAGTTATTTATTATAATAATCTTACTATAAGAGATAATACTTTCTTTATAATAATACTAATATTAGATTAGATATATAATTATATTATTAAAAGAACTAGTAGGTGGCTTTATTATATTATAAGAATATAAGGTAAGTTATTAACTATTAGCTCTAGGAGACCTTAGGTAATAAATAGATATAGGTATATTAACTCAAAATAATTAGAAATATTATTAAAATTAAGATAAAAGATATTATTAGTTTTATCTCTATTTTATATATAGCTAAATATATAATAATTTTATATAATTAAAAATACTTAAGATCTTAAATTAAAAGAAGGAAATATAGTACTAATAATAAGGTAGAAATAATTTAATATATAGATATAAGGCTATAGCTTTATAATATATAGGTAAGGCTAAGGAGAATTATAGAGGTAATAAGTAAGATTATATTATAACTAGTAAATTACCTAATTAACTTTTTATATTAAAATAACCTATTTTATATAATTTATATTTTTAAATATATTATATATATTTATATTACTCTTTATTTTTTAATAATTAAAATGTGTAACTTATATAATAAAATTATCTTACTAATAATGAGTAATTATTAAACCTATAGGGACTTAATAAATCCTTCTTAATGCTAAGTAGTAGTATTTATTTTAATATAATTTTAAATATATTATTAATATAAATGTGAGTATTATATATAAGAGAGGAAAGGTCTATTTTTAGAAATTTATTATTTAACCTAATTTAATTAAATTAAGGTTAAATAATTTATATAAGTACTATTTTAACTATCTTCTATAAAATTATTTAATAACCTACTATTATACCCTTATAATATTATCCTAGATTTAAATAGAGTTTAATATAATAAGGGCTACTATATTAATATATTATATTTTATAATAGTTTCTTTAGGGATTATAGTTATAATAATCTTATATTATATAATAAATAATTATTAAGAGAAGTTAATATTATATAATTAATTAAGTATAAAGATATAATAAGGTAAAATATAGGATATTATCTACCTTTATAATTAAGTTAATATAATTATTATTAATTATTATATATATATAATATTTAGTTTTTAATATAAATTTATATAAGAATAAGTTTAGTTAAATATTAGGCCTTACTAAATCCTATTTAATATATTAGTTATTTAAATATTTTTATATATAAAGACCTAATTATAAGATAAATAATAGGCCTATATAGTTTAATATTTATAAAAAAGAATTAGGAAATAACTTAACTTAATATAGGGTAATTTATATTATTATTATTTAAAGGGAAAACTAAACCTAATCTTTTATAAGAAGATTAGCTTAAGGTAACCTATACTAATTATTATAAGCTAAAAACTATAGCCTAATTTATTAAGAAGTTAATTAAAAGAAAGTTAATTATTTTTAAAAAGAAGAAGGTTATATTAGTAGAAGAGCTTTATAATTATAAATATAAGGCCTTTTTATATAGTAAGAGTATAAAGAAAATTAAAAATAAGGATAAGGAGATAATATAGGATAATAATAAGGATACTAAGAATTTTATATTTAATAAACTTAGCTTAGGTAATTATAATTATCTTTATTTTATATATAAGCCCTAAGTATTCTACTAAGAACTAATATATTAATATTAAAGAAATACCTATTTATTTTTTAATTATTAAATATTTAAGGTAGTTAAGGAAGTATATTACTATAAAGAAGGAGTATAATAATATAAAGTAAGCTAATAGTAAAGGCCTTTAATTTAAGGATTTTAATAGCTCCTTTAAGGGGTAGGAGTATTAGTAGATCCTAAATATAAAGATTATAAAGAATACTTAAAATATATTAGAACTAACTATAATAATAAGTAGATTAAATATAATAATAATAATTATAACCTAAGTAAGATAATAAAGGTAATAAAGATAATAAAGAAAGAAATAATTATTATTAAGAGACTTATTAAGTTAAAAAACTAAGATATTACCTTTATTTAAAAGTCTACTATAATAAAGCTAAAATTATAGGTATATAATACTAATAGAGTATAATTTAACTTCTTTAGTAATAATTTTATAAAATTAGGTAATAGTAGGTTAAAAACTATACCTAAAGAGAATAGTTCCTAACCTACTAATAATAATAATAATAAGGACTTAGATATTAATAATATTATTAGGTAAGTTAATAATTACCCTAATTATATAATAATAACTAAAACTAAGTTATATATTAAGAATAGTTTAAATCTTAACTTCTAATCTAAGGACTTTACTACTTTAAATATAAATAAGTATATAATAATAAAGGAATTATATTTAGTTATATTTTTTATTAAAGATAATAAGTCTAAGGTAAAAGAGTCTAAGATTAGAGAGCCTTAAAAGTATAAAGTTAATAAGGTTAATATATTATTAAAAAACTAATTTAAATATATTATTATATTAAAATCTTTACCTATTAAATTTATTATTAAAGATAATAACTCTAAGGTTAAAGAGGTTATAATACCTACTAATAGCTACTCTAAGTATATTATTATATTAAAGGCTAATAAGACTTAGATCTTTTATAATAATAATAATAAGTCTAAGGATAATAATAATAATAATATACTTAGAGATATTAGTAATATAATTTATAAAATCTAATTTATAAAAGTAATTAGAAAGTTACTATTAAATTTTTTATATAATAAAACCTATTATTTTAGTATAAAGGATATATTACCTTACCTTTATAGGGAATATACTATAATTTTAACTTAATAGAGGAATATAAAAAATAGTAATAATTTATAATTTATAGGATTAGAGTACTAACTAAGGTATTAAATAATTATAAGCTTAATCTAGTTATTATATTATAATTTAAATATAGAATTACTATAATTTTTATTAAGTTAAAGATAAAATAATTATATAAATTTAAATTTTATAAGTCTTATAATATAAGCTATAAACTTTAGGTAAGGTTATTATCTAATAAGCTAATAAGGTTATTTAATATTAATAGTATATTAGAAAATAAGGCTCTTTCTACTATTAGTATTTAAGTATAATTAAAGTCTTATTAATAAAAGCTAAATCTACTAAGGCGCCTTAAGATAATATATTAACCTTAATAAAAAAAAATAGTAGTATTTAACTAAAAGTAAAAATAAAACTAAAAAAGAAAAGTTTATAAAACTTATATAATTATTCTTAACTACTAAAGCTTATATAATAAAGGATAATCTATTCCCCCTAATTATTATAAGTAAATTAGAGAAAAAGTTATTTAACCTTAGTAATAATAATAAAGATAGTAATAGGATATAGCTATAATATATAATTTTTTACTACTAATATCTTATACTTATTTAAGTTAAGTAGTAGCTACTAAAGTTAAGAAGATATATATAACTACTTTAGAAAATAATAAAGATAAGCTATTATTTAATAGTAGAAGTAGAAATAATATTTATTATATATATAGTTTAAATTAAGTATTTTTTAATAATATTATCTATAAAGATATAAGTATAAGCCTTTAATATTTTCCTCCTCCTTAAGTATTTTAAGTATTATTAAGAGTAATAATTAAACTACCTAATATTAATAATAAGAGTTATTAATTATTATCCTTACTTTTTTTTTATATACTAAGATCTAATTTTACTTTTATTATATAATATCCTTCTACTCTCCTAAGTTAAGAAAATATCTATTTTTAATAATTAATATATACTTATCCTTAGCTAACTATTATATTAAGGATATATAATATAATATCCTTATTAACTAGTTTATTTATAAGGAAAATTAACTTCTTTATAATTAATTAAATATTTTACTAATATACTAATAATTATATTTATAAGCACCTTATTAATATCTTATAATATAATAATATACCTCTCATCTTTTTTTAAAATATTTTAAATATAAACCTTATTTCCATTAGGGCTAATTAGATAATATATATATTAACTATTAGTTATATACCTAACTTAATTATTAATTAACTTAATTCTAATATAGGTAGTTAAATAGCTCTATACTAATAGCTATAGCCTTTAAACTAATATATAGTTATATAAAATAAGTATTATTAACTATATCCTTTACCTAAATATATTATATCTTATCTCCTTCTTAGGAGGAGTAGGGTATACCTAGTAGGTAATTATTATAGTATAATTAATATTTTAGCCTTTATATATTAATTATACTTAATAAATTAGAGTTAGAAAAACTAATATACCCCCCTATAAAATTTAAAAAAATAATATTTCCACTATTACTTATATATTATATAAGTTAAGGAGGAAGGGGATACTATTAATAGTAAGATAATTTAAGTTTTTTTTTATATTTTATTAAATTATCCTCTATATATAACCTCTATTTATATAGCTTTATTACCCTATTTAATTATAGTTAATTAACCTTATATAAAGTTAATATTTTTAATAATATATATATATAAAGACTATATATAATAAATTTATTTTATTTACTTATAAATAATATAATATTTTATAATTAAGCTTTTACTATTTATTCTTATTAAGAATTATTTAAAAGGTATATATATTAAGATAATAGTAAGATAATAATTATTACTTATAAGTATTATACTCCTAATAGCTTTATTATTTCCTTTTCCTTAAAATATATTTAGTAAGCCCTAAGATTTAACCCCTATTAACTAATATAAGAATCTTAATTTTTACTAATATTTATAAGAAAAGTAATATTATTTAAATATTCTACCCTTAATATAAACTATAATACTTATTATAAGATTATATTATAATAATATTATTATTATAGGCTATATTATATATAAGTAGTATAAGATAAAATAATAAAAAACTTTAATTATAAATTTTTTCTCCTATAGTTACTTATAGTCTAATATATATTTAGCCTATAATATAACCTAAACCCCACTAATATAATTAAATTAAAATAAGTAAAATACTTTAGGTAATTTAGGGGTAATAGTCTATATATTAAGTATTTAAGTAGGAATTATAATTATAATTTTATTATATTAAAAGTAGGTAAATATAGCTATTAATATTAGGGCTCTTTTTAAGTTATTATTAATATTTATAATAAAGAGAAGGTAACTCTACTTACTCTAATTAAGGACTATATAGAGGTAGAGATAATATAAAAATATATCTAAAAAGTATATTAATAATACTATCTTTATAAGATAAAATATTTTAAAGATTCTCTATAATATATATAATATTAAATATATAATATAAATTATAAATATATTTCCTCTAAAAAGAAATTACCTTATATATCTATTATCTAATATCTAATAGCCTAAGATAATAAGTAGGAGTTAAATTAAAAGGTTAATAAGATAAATACTAATAATAATATATTATTATTAGGTTTATCTCCTAGATTTTATTACCTTATAGATACTAATTATTTATTTAATTAGCCCTTAATTAAGAGTTTATATAATAAGTATATACCCTTATATTAGCCTAATTAATATATAATAGCTTATATATTCTTAGATAGCTTCTAATTAGTAGGAATATCCTTTTAAGATACTTTAAAATATTTTTTAAAACTTAGATATATATTCCTTATATAGGCTTTATAGATAAGGTAGCTATTAATATTAAAATTAAGGAGAAATAACTTTATTCTATTATAATTATAGCTATATATATAATAATATCTTATATTATTTATTTTAAATAAATATAAATATTACTAATAAATTATTATATAAAATAGGTTAAAGTTTATATTTTTAGTACTATTAATTCTATTATATATAATAATATATTTCTAACTTTAATTATTCTTATTTATATTATTTCCTACTTCTAATATAAGAACTAATTAAGTAAGGTCTAATTTTATATTATTATTATTAAGTATCTTATTATAAGGCTTTAATTTTAATTAAATTAAGTTAGTTAGTCTTTTATTAAGTAGAAGACTAATTACTAACTTATTTTAATATATTATATTCTTAACTACCTATTAGTAGGTAAAGTTAATAAGTATATTATCTTATAAGATAGCTATATTTATTTATAACTATTTATAATTAATAATATATTATATAAATTAATTAATATAATAAGTATTATTAAAAATATTAATAGTTTATATACTCTACCTATAATAAATACTCTTATAAAGAGGTTATATCTTAATAAGTATTACTTTAGGTTATATTAATTTAGGTATAAAATATTAGGTTTTATAAGAAAGCTTATAAGTTTAATAATATTATAATTATATGAGCCTTAATTCTTAGTCTCTTAAATTATTTAAGAAATAAATAAATTTTAAAATAAGCTTATTAATATTAAGTTATTTCTATTAGAGTATTTAAGATTTAATAATATTAATATAAATATATTAGTTAATTCCTAAGATAGGCTAAGCTTTATAATATTATATTTTCTTTTTTAAATTTTATATATAAATTTATATAGCTTTATTATATTAAAACTATTTAGAGATATTAACTAATATATACTAAGATAATTTTCTATTAAGTTTATAATTAGGTCTTAGAGATAAGTATTTAATTATATAATTAACTTAGTTAAGTTTTAATAATAACTATAAGGTATAATATATAAGTAGCCTCTAAGAAATAATATTAAAAGGCTTTTAATTATAAATTATATATTTATTATATATATTATTTAATTAATAAAAATATTATTAGTTATATAAAAATATTATTTTTTTAACTTTAGAAATAATATAGCTCTATTATTATAAGAAGAGTTAATTAATAATAATATATTAGTAGGTCTTATTTTCTCTAATATATAATTATTCTTATTATTAACTTATTTTTTTCCTTATATTTTAAAAAAGGTATATTTACTTTTATTTTACTTTTCTACTCCTAAAATAATATTAATTAATTAATTAAATATTTAGATTTAGGGCCTTTATAAGGTATTAAAAGGACTTAGTTAAAATATTAGTAAAAAAATTAATAAATTTAAAATTAAATAATATTATTATAATAAATAATAGGTATTTAAAAAACTTCCTTTATAAGATAATATTATATTAATATAGAGTTTTATAAATATTATAAAGTAGTAAATAATAAGTTAAAATTATATTTAGATATTTAATTATTTAGTTTTTTAATATTTTATAAGATCCTATATTTAACTAAATATATTAGTTTATACCTTTTAAAAATAATATAAATTTATTATATATAAGCTCCTATATTAGGGTCTTATAAATATTAGTTAAATATTCCTACTTAATATTATTACTACTTATATATTTAGAAATAATAACCTATTTAATACTTATAAAATTATTTTTTTAAGTTCTTAAAAATATAAATTATTTATTAATATAGTTTAGGGGTATTTTATAATCTTAATAAAATTAAAATAATATATAAATCTCTATATTATTAAAAAAACTTTTATAACCTTATAAAGCTTAAATTTTTATAAAAATTTATTTAATAATATTAAAGAAGTAGTTAAAAAGAAATTATTTAGCTTAATTAAATAGACTAAATATATAATATAATTATAAAAAGTATAGAAGAATCTTATAAGTTTTAAAAATTACCTTATAATATTTAATATTAATTTTAATAAGTTAATTAATATTTATTATTTTATTTAATATATATAAAGATAAAATTAATATTATATAAAGGCCTAAATACTAAATTAATTTAATTATCCCTAATTTAAAAGTATTATCCCTAAATAATATATAATTTAAAATACTACCTAATTAAATTATTATATCTAAGTACTTAAATATTAATTTAAGTAGAATATTTATTTATAATAATATCTCCTATATAGTTTAAGAATAACTCTTTAATTTATTAATAATCTTTTTAGGCCTAAAGTATTTTTAATTCTTTTAATTATTATAAGCTATATAAAGTTACTTAAGGAAAGCTTTTTTAAAAGGTTTAGTTATTATAAATACTTAGTTATATTAAATAAGCCTTATTTAAAAGATAAGATTAGAAATTTATATTAAAAAAAATAAAAGGTATATTAGTATAAGTATATTCCTAATATATTAATCTTAATTTATATTACTAATTTATTATATTAAATAATAATATATAGTTATTAATTATATATATATTTATTATTTTATAATTATATTATTATTACTTCTATTTAGTTTTATTATTTCTTTTATTATAATATTTTAATTACTATTTTCCTTATTATATTAATATTAATATTATAATTATTATAATTTATTTATTATTATATCTTAAGGTAAATATAATTAGAGAATAATACTATTATTATAATACTAAAAGATTTAATTTTAATAAATAATAATAAATATTTAATACTAATATAATTATTTATAATAAGAATTTAATTTATATTATATATAATAGGTAATTAGTAAAGAAATATTATTTAATAAATAAAGAAGGATTAGTAAGTTTATAAGTAGGGAGTATAAAATATATTTAGTATAAGTAGTATATATATAAGAATATATTAAATAGGGTACTCTAATTAGCTATAATATTAAAATAAATAATATACTAATATATTTTTTATTTTTTTTTAATATAAATCTTTAATTTCTAAAAGATATATAGAGCCTCTAATTACTTAAGTACCCTAATAAATTTTATAGGTATAAAAGAATACCTAAGTATATTATAAGGCTACTTAGTAGCTATATAATTATAAATATATTTTAATTATAATAATATAAATAATAGTTACTCCTTATAATAAGAGTAACCTTAATATTTTATTCCTTATCCTAAATTAGTAACTATTTTATTATAATTTTTCTAATAAATATTTTTTTATATTTACCTTAATATACCTTTAGTACTATTTTTAGTTAAATTTAGAAAAATATATAAAATATTTAATTTATAAGGCTCTTATTAGTTTTTCCTTCTATATACTTTTTAGGCTTATATTAAAATTACTTATATTCTTAAATTATACCTTAATAACCTACCCTTTTTAATTTATTAACTTCCTTAGCTATATATAGTTCTACCTAATATTTTATTTAAACTTCTTTTAATAATTTTTAAGTACTTAATATTTAATAGATTATTTATATTATTAGTTTTTAGTATATTATATAACTTTAAAAATATTATCTTTAGGACCTATTCTTATCTACTTAATATAATTTAATATAATATATTCTTTTTATAATTATAGGTATAGCTTATCCTAAATAAGATTTAATTTATAATAAGTTTTATATTATTAGGGTCTTTTTTAATCTTAGTAATTTTAATATTACTTAGTTTTTATTAATTATTCTCACCCTTAGTAATTTAAATAAGCTTATTATAAAGACTATTTTCTCTCTTTTATTATTAACTTAGTACTTAGATTATTTTAATACTATTTAGGTTATTATAAAGAGTTAGTATTATAATATTTATAATATAAAGCTTTAAGAAATTAAGAAACTTATTAGGGAAATAGAATAAAAAATACTTAAGAATATTAGAGTTTAGTATTTTATAAGTTCCCTATTAGAATATAATTAATATAATACCTTTATAGCTACTATTAATACTCCTCTATTTAAAATTTAGCTTATTATTTTTAGTAAAAACTTATATATTATCTAATATTACTTAAACTACTTAATCTAATATTATTTTATTATAATAGTTAGAGATAATATTATTATTTTTAATAAGAATAAATATATTCTATTTAGTACTTTTATAAATAGTAGTATTTAGCTATTAGCCTAAGAGGATTATAAATTTATTAAATAAAAGTATTAAAATCTTAGAAAGAAGATTACTTCTATTATTAAAATATTATAAGAGTTAATTTTATAATAACTTTAAGTTAATACTTATTTATTTTTATTATATAAAAAACTATTTTAGTTTTTTTTAGAAAATTAAAAATTAAGGCCTACTAATAAACTTTAAAATAAGGCTTTAGTTAAAATTAATAAAGTAGCCCTCTAAGTTTAAGTAATAATAATAAAAGTAGATTAATATATAATAAATAAGTTAACTTTAGAAGAGTTAAAGTTAATTTAAATTATAATAATAAAAATAATAAAATATAATAACTAAGGAAGTATTAATAAATTTTATATAACTATTTATTATTTCTTTAAAAGTATTATAAATATACCCTAATATATTATAAATATTATAAATAAATATATTATATTTAAGGTTTTATTATATATTATTAGGAATATAAGACTAGTTAATATAAAATTTATAATTTAATATATAATAAAATAATATAATAAAAACCTAAATTAGGACTTACTAGGTATAATTATATCTAATTAAAAAATATAATAATTTAAAAACTCTCTACTATATTATTAGTCTAGCCTAAGTAGGGGTAATAGATTTCTTATATTTTTTAGGTATAATTATATTATAAAACTAATTTAAAGGTTATAAACTAGCTAATTTAGTAAATAGTATTAAAATCCTTTCCTAATAACTACTTAAATAGCTTTATAATAAATTATTAGGAAAATTAGGCTTCCTTAAATATCTACTTACTATATATTTATAACTCTCTAACTTAGTTAGTTAACTTAGTTATAAGCTTTAAGATTTATCCCTTAAGTATTTATTAATACCCCTATATAGCCTTTAAAGTCCTATTATAACTAATTAAATTTAGAAAGCTATATTATAAATAATAATCTATATCTATATACTTACTATAAAACCTCTTAATAATATATTTTCTTATCTTTAAATAATAATTTAATATCCTAATATTTAAATAGCTTATTTATAATATAGCTTCTTTTAAAGGTCCTTTTCTAACTATAAGAATATCTAATAATATATTAGTATATAATAAAATAAGGTATATATTAGAAATATAATAATAATTTAGGGTTATTTCTTAAAAGCTTATTAATAGTATATTAATTTAAATATATAACTTATTATATATATTTAAGAAGAAGAAATTCTAATAATTTAATTTAAAAATATTTCTAAACTATTAAATTATATTTAAGGACCTCTTATTAGTATATAATTATAATAGGAAGATTTTATACCTATATAATTATAAATTAGTAGTAGTTAATATATATTTTAACCTTAATACTTTTATTATTTCTATTAATATTATTATATATAAGGGAAGTAAAGTAAAAATAATTTTCTACTTTTACTCTAATTTATTATAAAATATAGCTATAAAGCTTAAGAATATAATTAAAGATAATATATAATTAGAAATATTATATTTTATTTTTAACTTAATTTATAATTTTAAAATAAATGGCCCTCCTTTTAAAGTTATCTATATTAAATATATTAGAACTAAATTTTACCTTATTAATATAATTAATATACTTAATTAAAGTAAATTTAATTACCTAATAGTAGATTAGTAGAAATAAGAGGTTAATAAGGACCTATTTATAATTCTAATAGAAATATTAGAGGAAATTATTAAAGTTATAAATATTTAGCTTTAATATATAAGTATTAATAAAATTAAACTAATTATAAAAATAGTAATAACTTATATTTATAAGTAATATAGTTATAATTAGTATAAAGAAAAGAATATTATTTAGGACTAATTTAATATTAATTCTAATTAGTACTTAAAAATATAATTAAATAATAATATATCTAATTTTAAAAATATTATTTAGGTTAAGTTTAAAAATTATACTATTATTATATTATAATATATAGTTACTTAGGGTCTAAATTATACTATTTATTAGGAGTTAAAAGTTAAGATAAGCTTATATAGGGTCTTTAAATCCTCTTTAATAGTATTTTATTATTATAATATTTTTACTATAGTTATAAAGAGGGTAAATAAAGAGGGAAAAGAAATTTATATAAATAATATAATATTTTTCTACTTATAATTAATAGATCTTATATTTATTAGGAAGAAAATTTAATAATTTATTTATAAATTTATTAACTAATAATAAGTTATAAAATCCTATCTAAGTTATAATCTAAAAATCCTAAAAAATAGTAATAATAATTTAATATTATTTAGAAAGTAGGTTAAGGAGTTAATTAATTATATTATAAAAAGGATTTTAAGTTATATAAAGGGTATAAGGTTTAAGATTAAAAAATAATATTCTTAATATTTAAAAGTAGAAATAAATTAGGTATTACTAAATTATAGGTATAAAGAAGGGGTTAAGGGAATTTATAAGTATAAAATTATAATAACTTAATAATCTAATAATAGTAGGAAGATAATATAAAAATATAATTTTTAATTAGCTACTATAATAAAATATCTTTATTAATATAGCCTATAGGCCTTATATAAAAATTAACTTTATTTTTAAATATAGCTATTAGTACTTATTATATCTACTTTTTTAGGTATAATATATTATTTAAAAAGATTTATTAACTATTAAATATTTTTAACTTATATTTAATAGTATATATTAAGAGAACTTAATATTTAGAAATATTAGTTAACCCTATTATAGATAACCTATATTAAAATATATTCCTAATAATATAGTTTTTTAAAATAGTAATATTAGTATTTAATATATTAAATATTTTACTTTATATACTTAGGGATTCTTTTTTATAACTTTTTAAGTTCTACTTTTATCTTTTTATTTATATTTTTTTAATTTTTAATTCTCTAAGTTATTATATTTTCTTTACTACTTTAATATTATCTAGGATCTATATAATATAAACTATCTTTAAGATAACTTAATAAGGAAGAATTAGGCTTCTAATTAGGTCTCCCTTTATAAGATTATTATACCTCCTTATAGGTACCCTCTTAATATTATTATAGTCTTATTATATAAGTACTTTATTATATAACTATTTTATTAATTATTAGTCCTTAAGTTATTAGTATTAATAATTAATAATACTATAAGGAGTAATACTTCTTAGCCTTATTTATATAATATATAACTAGGATTATATACCTATAAATAGATATATTATATTATTCTTTTATTATAATTAATATTATTTTCCCTCTAAGTATTAGATCTTAAATATTTACTATTTTATAAAGGTATTATATATATTTTATATATATAAGGAATTAAAAACCTAACTACTAAAGTTAACTCCTTAAGTACTAATTTATATAATATATATATTTTTATTTTCTCTATTAGTATTATAAATCTATTATAATTCTCCCTATTTTTTTAATTAATCTTACTACCTACTTAAAGTAAAGCTATTAGGCTAAAAAGTAAATAATAAACTCTTATTTTATTAATATATTTTTATCCTATTTTCTTATTTAACTACTTTCCTAAAGACTTTATATTTTTCTTAACCTTAAAAGGCTCTTTATACTTAATCTAGCTTTTTTAGTAATTAGAGAATCTCTAAAATTCCTAAGCTTTTCTTATTAAATAATAATTATTATTTTATTTACCTAACTTCCTTATTTTAAATTCTAGCTTATAATATAAGCCTAAATAAGAATTATAACTTCTTATAACTAAGATAATAATAGCTTTTAAGAATTTACTATCTATATAATATACCTTATTAAATACTAATATAAGGCTTATATTAACTCCTCCTACTATTAATTTAGCTATAAAGGTACTTATAATTAATATAAATATATTAATTAATAGAGTTTTAATATTATAAGCTTTTACCTAAAATACTAATAATAATAATAGTATAAATAGAGATCTACCTATTACTATTAGATATAATAAGAAGTAAACTTCTAAGATAATTAGTTTAAAAATAATAAAAGTAGAGCTAACTAATTCTAGAGTATTAGTAATATAAAATGTTCCTTTTATTTCCCCTAATAAAACCTTTATAATATAGTAAGATAGTTTATTTAAAGAGGAAGATACTATTATAGCTATATTAGAATCTAAGACTTAAAAGAAGCTAAATATTATTACTTAAAATAATATCTAAAAATTAATAAATAGGATAAATCTTACTAAGCTTAAAATAGATATTAATAAAGTTTTAATTATTCTTAATATATTATAAGTACCTTTAAATAACTCCTAATAGGTTATTTAGTAAAACTAACTTATAATTATTAATAACCTTAAATAGTAATTTAATAAAATATATATAATTATAGTAATTATAGGTAAAACTAATATAAATAAAATATTTCTAATTAATATTCTTTTAGATAAGAATAAGTTATTAGTTATTTTAGAATAGTAAGTATATATTATTATTATTTATAAGATTTCTTATAATAAGATAGATAATTTTTAAAAAGTATATTAAGTAGAAATTAAATTCATTTCTTAAAATAATTAGGATTAGAAGCTAAGTTTATTTTTAAATAATTTAGTTAAAAATAATTAATTATTTCTAAATAAGTCTAATAGTAAGACTAAGGCTAATATTATTTATATAAAAAGTTAGCCCCCTATTTTTATATTTTAGAGATATTCTAAAATAAAATATTTAAGAATAATTAATAAAATTAATATTATTCTTAATTAAAATAATATATTTTAACTTTATTAATAATATAATTATTTACTATATAATAAAGTTTTTAACTAAATAGGTAAGTATTATAGAAGTCTTAGATATAATATACTAAATTAAATATAGAAGTATTAATATTCTCTATTTAGTAATTTAAAAGTATATAAATAATAAGGAGAAGAATATAAAAATAAGTCTTAGAAAGGAGAAAAATATAATATTTTAACTTTTTATTAAAGTTATTTATATTTTCTATTAAATTAAAACTTTATTAATTAATCTTATAATTATAAATCTCCTAAGAGTTATTAATTCTAACCTTATAAGGTTTATTATAATTAATAAGTATATAGTAGAATATATAATTATATAAATAATAGCCCTTATTAAGTAAATTATAAATAATAAAATTATTAAAAAATTAATAAAAAAATCTTCTTACTTTTAAATAAAACTTAATAAAATTTATAATAATATTACTTTTATTTATATTATAGTAAGTATTAATTTTCTCCTATATTTATTATATTTATATTATTTTAAATTTTAATCCTTTAATAGTAATTCTAATAGTTAATTTATTTTTTATAAATAAATATAATTAAGTTTATAAAGGTTTTTAATATATTTAATAAAAATAATAAGATTTATATTAAGAATATAAGGGAAAATAAACTTTAAAATATAATTATAAAAAAGAATAATATTCTTAAGGATTTAAAAATATAAATTTAGGAGTTAAATTAGAATATTAATAAATTTATTTAAAAATTATAAGTTTAAAAAAGCCTTTATAAAAAATATAATAAAGGTTATTTAATATATTTATTTTATATTTCCTTTAAATATAAGTATTTTATAATATTATAAAAAGCCTATTTAAGGTATTAAGTAATAAATAAAGACTTAAATAAAAATAAGATAATAAAATAATCTTTATTTATAATAAATAATATATTTATAAAGATTAAAAAATTTAATAATTAATATATTATAGTTATAAATATTATTAAAGAGCTTAAAAAGTAATATTAAGTATTAAAAAAAGAGCTTATTAACTTAAAATAAGAAAAGAATAATATTATTATAAATACTATATAATTATATATTTAAAAGTAAAATAATATAGTTAAAAAAATAATTAAAGTAGATTTTATAACTAATATTAAGGACCTTAATATAATAAAAGCTTAAAATAATAAAACTTTTAATTTATTTATAAAGATATATAATTATAATATAATTATTAATTTACTCCTAATTTTTATTATTTTTATAAAAATATACTAATAAATTTATTATCCTAAAAAATAAGAAATTAAGGTAGTTAATTTTAAAATACTTCTTAATATTAAAATTCTTTAATTAATAAAATATACTTTAAAATTATTAAATAAGAATTATATTAAAGCTTAATAATAATTCTTAAATAAGATTTACTAGCTTCTAAGATTTCTTATTATTTAGTATATAGCTAATAATAATTAACTTAATTATTCTTAGATAACTATTAAGGACTAGTCTTAAAAGATAAAATATTTTAGAATAAAATTAGGGAAGTTATAAAAGGATTTTAATTTTATTATTATAACTTAGAAGATAAAACTTAAGAATATTATTTCTAAAAAAATTAAATTTAAGTCTTCTAATTCTATTAAATAGGTAGTAATAATTCTTAAAAGTATTATTAAAAAGTAGCCTTTAAAGAAGGATATTAAGGGAAAAAATATTTACCTAATAACTTATTATTTTATATATTATAATAAAAGAGTTAAAACTAAAAGAATAATATTTTTTAACTTTAATAAAATAATTTTAAAGCTTTACTTAGGAAAGTTTACTAATAAATAAAAATAAGTATTTTTATATTTTATCTTATATTTTTTTAATAAGTTTATAATAATATTTATTAACTTTTTAAATAAATTTTATAATAAGATAATTACTTATTAGGAGTTATAAAAATATAAGAAAATATTTATATATATTTTAAGTAAGTAGCTTAATACTTATTTAAAGAGTTTTAAGGTAATAATTTAGTTAATAAAGAAAGATATTTAAACCTAATAATATTAAATAAATAAAGTTTTTATATTTAGGATTTAATAAAAAATAATAAAAATATATAAATATTATAAAAAAAAAACTAATAAATAATAAAAACTCTTAATAAACTTAATTTCTTAATACTTATATATTTTAAATAAAGAATACTTTATATATATTAAGGATATTATAATATAATATATTATTAAGTAAAAAAATAATATAATATACTATAAGATATATAAATAAGTTTTAAAAAAATTCCTTAAATTTTTTAAATTTAATTATAAAAAATTAATAAAATTTTATTATATTATTATTAATAAATTATAAAAAAATTTTAAAATAATCCTAATTAACTTTAAAATATTTAAGGCTTTTAAAATTATATAAAACTATATCTAAGATATTTTATAAGGAATTAATATATAATTTAAATTAATTTTATTTAAAGAATTAATAAAAATTAATTTAATCTAATCTCCTATATCTTAGCCTTAATAATTTCCTAATATTAATATAATTAATATTAAGCCTATTTTTAATATAATAATTAAAATTATCCTAAATAATAAAGATATTAATATAAATATTATATTATAATTACTAATATAAGGGGGAAATTTAGCTTAAGATTTAATTTTATTTTTACTTTAAAGTTAATAAAATTTCTTAGAATTATATTTAACTAAAATTATTTATCTTATAATAGAATAAACTATTATTATATATAGCCCTAAATTTAATAAAAGTTATATAATAATATTTATATATTTATATATAATTTATTTAAAATATTTATATTTTAACTTTATTCCTAAGTAATTAGGAGCTCTAAGATAATATACTTCTTTTAAACTAAGATAAATATAACTTAGTTTATTAATAAGTAATAACTTTTTAATATTATTATATTATAAGGAGTAATAAAGTTTAAGTATACTAAATATTAAAAAAATATTAAATAATTCTAATATACCTAATAATATTTAAATAGTACCTTTATATAAGTTAAGATAAGAAGGTATTTATTAAAAGTTATTTTAATTAGATTATAATAAGTAGAATATATCTTATAAATAAGCCTTTTATAAATAGTCCTTAAGAATATTTATATAAAAAAGATAGTAATATTCTTAATTTTAAAGATATTAACTTTATAATATTAAAAATATTAGAAGAAGTTAATAAATATATATTAAGATAACTTTCTACTAAGTTTCTAATTAAGTCTTAAAGATAGGTATTTAATTATATAATTAGCCTAACTAAAATTTAATAATAATTATAAAATAAAATAACTATATAACCTCTAAGAAATAGTACTAAAAAACTCCTAATTATAAACTATATATTTATTATTAAATATATTATTTAATTAATAGAAATATTATTAATTATATAAAAATATTATTTTTTTAACTTAAGAAATAATATAACACTATTTAGTATAAGGTAAGCTAATTAATAATAATATCTTAGTAGATCTTATCTACTTTAATATATAACTAATTATACTCCTAACTTACTTCTTTCCTTATATATTAGAAAAGGTAAGTCTAAGTTTATTTTATCCCTATACCCCTTAAATAATATTTACTAATTAATTAGACTTATAAGTTTAGGGCCTCTATAATATAATAAAAATATATAACTAAAATAATAATAATATAAATAATAAATATAAAGTAGAAGAATATTTTAATAATAAATTATAATTATTTTAAAGATTTTTATTATAAGATATTAATATATTATTATAAAAAGCTATAAATATTAAAAGGCTATAAATAGTAGATTATAATTATATTTAGAAATTTATTTATTTAATTTCTTAATATTATATAAGATCTTATATTTAACTAAATATATTAATTTATACTTTATAAAAATTATATTTATATAATATATTATATATAAACTCTTTAAATTAGGATATTCTTAATCTTAATTATATATTCTAACTTAATATTTTACTTATTACTTAAATTAAATATATTAGTACTTATAAGGCTTATATTTTTATAAGATTACTAATAACTTTATATTTAAGCCTTAACCTTAAGGATATAGGTTAATATTCCTAATAAGTTATAGAAGAAAAGTAATATTCTAATAGTCTACTTTACTTATACTTAAGTTATTTTACTCTAATAGGCTAACTTTTATTAATATAATATTAGAATAATAGGGGAGTAGAAGTAAAATATATTTATCTCTTATTTATATTATTATAAATTATTTTATAAAGGGTAAATATTCTTAATATAAAAGTAATTTATTAAATAAAATATAGATTTTAAAAGGGAATATTTATTATCTTACTTTAAAAATAAGAATTAAAAATTAATATAATATTAATAATATTAGTTAGAAAATAATAATATATAAATATTTATTTAAGAAGAAAATTATATACTTTTAAGAATATATTATTATTTAATAAAATAAGTATAAGGTATATATAAAATACTTTTCTAAGATTTAAATAAATAACTAAAACTTAGAATTAAATACTACCTTATAAAAAATTTTATTATATAAACTAATATATTTAATCTTATAAAGGTATTTAATTTATATTTTAATATTAACTAAGAAAGCCCTTATTATACCCTAAAAACTTATAATAAATATAATAATTAAATTAGCTATTTTTTTATAATAACTAATTATTATTATAATAATAATAACTATAATTAAAAATAACTAATTAAAATTATATTAATTAGGCTAATAGCCTATTATATAATTATATTAATAAACTAAATATATATAAGCCTATATTACTAATAAGAATTATATTTTAATATATACTAATAACTTATAAGGTAGCCCCTATTATTTATATTTTCTCTAAGAATATATATATCCCCACCTATATAATTTAACTAATATAATAATTAAAAGTAATATATATAATAAGCTAATTACTACTAAAGTTAGTTTATAATTAAAGTCTACTATTTAAGAATTTATAAATTTATATACCCTAAGAGAAGTAATAACTAGGTTATACTAAAAAATATACTTACTTATATTCTAATATATTAAAACTATACTAATAATATAAAATTATTATAAAATACCTAATATATATATAAATTAATATACCTTTAATATCTTTAATCTTATACTTATATCTCTTAATTACTACCTACTAAATTAACCTAATATTAACTAATTTATTTAAATTAACCCCTATAAATTAATTAGTAATAATCTTAAAATAATATAAGTAAACTTAACTACTATAAACTATTATATATCCCTAAGGCCTATTTAAGGCTAATAAAACTAATACTATAACTATATTAAAAAAGATAAAGTACTTAAAATACTAAATATATAAGGTAAGGAGATAATATTATATTATAAGATTTATAAGAAAAAGATATTATATATATAAGTAATTTAAATTAATAGACCTCTATATAACTATAAGTCCTAACTCCTAACTTATCTAATTTTACCTTTAATATTACTAAGTCTAATAGGGTTTTTAATTATCTTATCCCTCTTTAACCTACTTATATAAAATAATAATCTATATTTTAACTAAATATAATAGTAATTATTTAAGAACTTTAAGCTTAAGGTCTCCCTATCTTTTATAAACTAAGTACTAAATTAATCTAATTAGAATAAAAAAAAATAAGCTTTAATAACTATATAAAATAATATAAATAAATAAGTAATATAATTTTTTAAATTATAAAAATAAAAATATTACTAACTTATATATATTAAGTTTAATATAAATAAATAAGATAATATTTATTATATAAAATAATTATTAAAGGAAATTAAGCTAAAATAATTACTCCTAAAGATAATAAAGATTATAATAGTAATATTAGGTTATTTTAATACTAATAATTAATAATATCCTCTACCTATTAGTATATAAGGGAAATACTAATCTTATTAAGTTTATTAAATATATATTATATATAGTCTTTTTATATAAAATATTATACTTAGGGCTAAATTTAATATTAACTATAAATATTATAAGCTTATACTTATATAATAAATTAATTAACTTATATAAGTAATATAAGTTTCTACTAAAATATTTCTCTACTTATTTACTAAATATAAATATAATTAAGGGATATTTTATAAATTTAAAGTTATTAATTTATTACTATACTATATATTATAAATATAGCTAGTACTTAAAGAAGGACCTTAATTAGTAACTAGTTAACTATATATATTAAGTTATATTTAATTAAAAGGCTATTTAAAGCTACTCTAAGAAGGTAAAAATTTTAAAACTTAATAAGATTAACTAATAAACTATTTACTAATTAGATATAATATATTAGGTACCTAATTAAGTATTTCCTATAATATATAATAATTATTATATTAGTTATAATATAATATAAAGCCTAAAGCTAAGATATTTACCCCCTAGCCCTATATATAATTACTAACCTTTATAATATACTATTTTAATTCTAAGATATTATACTAAAAATTAAATTTTATACTTTAATAAAACTAATTATATATTATTAGGAGATATATAATTTATAGGTAAACCTTATTATTAAGGTAATTTCCCTAAAAAGTAATAATTAGGCTTTAAGATAAGTATAAAAAGTACTTAGTTTAAATATAGCTATATTTAAATATTTATTATAACTTAAATAAAATTAGTTATATAAATAAAATAATAATATAATTTTATAATAAGTTATTTATTTTATTTATTATTATAACTAAACTATTATAAATCTTATAATTAGAGTATATAGAAATAGTAAAAGGAAGTAAAAGGAGGAGAGTATTATAACCTCTATAACTTAATATAGTAATATTTAAATTAATACTCCTCCCCTAATTAATAGTTAAATTAAATATTATTATATAAAATAGTAGAGAGTTATAACTCTACCTTTAATCTAATATAAATTAGAAATATTATAAAGGAAATTATATTAAAAAATATAATATAAGTATAAGTAGGCTATATATAAAAAGATATAGACTAACTACTTAGCCTTATATTAGAAAACCTATAGACTATTAAAGTTTTACTAATACTAATTATATAATTAATAAAGTTATATAAGAAGATAATTTTAAAATAGAAATACTTTTTAATATTATATTTAAGGCTAAAAACTAATTAGAAGTAATTATAATATAAAAGAAAACCTAGTCTTACTCCTTTATATTACTATTATATTTAGCCCTTAGCTTAATAATTATATTTTTATTCTACTTCTTACCCTATATATAAATCTTATTATAAAAAAGGCTCTCCTACTTTTACTATATAGTTATAATTATCTTAGTAACTAGTAAATAGAGTATCCTATAATATTAGTTTATATTTAATTAAAACTTATTACTTATATAAGTAAAGAAGTCTAAAATAGTCTTT
Organism: Diaporthe ampelina; assembly: GCA_023522825.1. NCBI lineage: Eukaryota > Fungi > Ascomycota > Sordariomycetes > Diaporthales > Diaporthaceae > Diaporthe > Diaporthe ampelina. Next base: position 54,652 of record JAMFTM010000127.1, on the reverse strand, counting down.
ATTATACCTTAAATTAACTTTTTATAAATTAAGAAGTAGCTAAGAGTAAGCTTTAAGATAGCTAAATTTATTTAATATTTAGAAGGAGATATTAAAATAATTTAATACTTCTTAGATAATATATTTAATAATCTAAAAAATATAATATTCTTAAAAGTAGAAATCTTTTTTAAAATTTATATAATTAAGCTAAAAAGGAAGATTAAGTAAATAAAAAATATTTTATTAAAAAGATTAGATATACTATTAGGGGGCCTTATTAAAAATAAGCTAATAAGGATTAAAATAAGAATAATAGTAATATTTATAGTAGTATAGGAAATACTATTAATAATAATTATAATAAGATAATTTAAGCTTATTTAATATATAGGATTAATAGTTATATTATTAAAGAAGGAGGGCCTATAAGTTTAATATTAAGCTTATTACCCCTTTTAAGTACTTATAGTTATATATTAACTTACTTTATTATAATTAGTAACTTTAATAACTTACCTAAAGTATAAGGAGTTAAAATTTTAAAGAATAGTAACTTCTACTTAGCTATATAAATAGTATCCTAAGTAATAATACTTAATAGTAAGGTAATATTTAAATTAAAAGAAGATAATAAAATACTTAGGGCTATATAAATAGACTTATAAGCTTTATTATTAGAGAAGTTAATTATAACTAAGTTTTTTATAATCCTATTTAACTTAAGCCTAAGCTTAGCTATATAATAAATAACCTTATTAATAGGTTTAGTTTTAATAATAAGTAATATTAATTATAATTAGTAATAGTCTAAGTAGGGCCTATATAATTAGTACTTATAGGGGGGGATAAAGCTATTATTAAAAGAATAGAATTATTTAAATAATTAACCTAATATTTTCTTACTTAAGATAACTATAAATTTATTAGCTTTTAATTAATATTAAAAGGACTATATTATAATAAATATATAACTAAGTTAATTAGTAAGAAGAACTTATTAATAGTTAAATAAATAGTAATAAGAAAATAGTAGTACTTAATATATAATTATTAGTATAAGGGGGTAGTATATTATTACCTAAGTTAAGATACTAAGTAGGTAAAATAATTTACTAATAAAATAACTAAGAAAAAGAAAATTAGTAGAATATAATAAGATAGTTATTAGAAAGTTAAATAAGAAAGAGCTACTAAAGGGGTTAAAAAATTAAAAGATAAATAATAAGAAGTTAATTATATTAATAATAATAATAAAATATTAAATATAAGTTAATCTTACTACCTATACTAAATAGATCTAATTTATATTAGCTTACCTATAATATAATAGGAAATAGTATTTAATTAAATAAGATTACTAAGTACTTATAAAAATACTAATTATACCTTATAATAATTATATAATACCTATAATATAATAATATAATATTATAAGCTAATTATAAAATATAAACTTATAAAGTACCTAATATTACTATTAAGTAATAAGTTAATTAGTAGATAATAATATTACTAATATTATAAAGTAACCTATTTATAATACTTACTAATATAAAGATATAAAATAAAGCTATTAACCTTCCTAATTTATACCTAACTTTTACTACCCTAAATAAGTAAAAAGCTAGTCTATTATCCTATAAGTAAATAAATAAATAAATAGCTAAGGAGAAAGCTAATATTATCTATATTTCCTAATAATACTAGTAATAAAGTAATTAAGTTAAACTACCCTATAGAAAATAGGTGGGTTAAGGGGAATAGTAGCTTATAGTTTTAACTTAAATTAGGATAAAGTAATAATATATAACCTAAAGCTCTAGATCTAATAATTATACCTAAAGGGTAGTAGGCTATTATAACTTATTATAATTAATTTTATATTAAAATACCTAGTCTAAGTTCCTAGTTATTTACCTATAGCTAGCTATAATATAAGCTTAATAATTCCTATTATAATATTATTAGCTTATATTCTTATCTTATATAGAGGGGGTATTTCCTAACTAATAAAGTATAATTAGGACTATATTACTTAGGAGGTAGGCCTTATTTTACTAATTAAGATAGGTTAGGAGAAAATAAGATATATAGTAAATAATAAGGTGGTATATAATATTATTACTTAGGTACCTTAGGGCTAATATTTATATTAAATAATTTTTTATTTTATTAAAATTCTTAGTTATTAGCTAATAATAGAATAGTTAATTACTAAAGCTTTATATTAAATAATTAGGTTAGTAGGCTAGCTTATTTTTAACTATACTAGTAATATATTTTATATTATAATTATAATAGGCTATAATATAGTCTTTAACCTAAAATATAGTCTTAATATTAGGATAAAATATAATATAAGAGTTAATAGATATAGTATCCTTACTTAGGTTTAAGTATTAGTTAATAAATACCTCTAATATTAAATTAAGCTATATATAACTAAGTAGCTTAAAGGTAACTTATATATTATTATATATAATACTAATTATAAGTAATATATTATTTAGGATTTATTACTTAGTAGCCCTACCCACTATAGGTAGGATAAGGTTAATAAGCTAGTATATATAGTAGAAAATAGAGTTAATAATATATACTATTATTTATCTTATTAGGTAAGGACTAACTAAGTTGAAGATAATATAGTTATTAGGATAGAGGAGACTTATAAGGAAGTAAAAAATATTATAAACCTTAGGTTAAGTAATATTAAAGAATATATTAAGATATAAAATTAGAGATATTTCCTAGGGGAACTATACCTAAATAGTAGTAAAGTTAGGTCTAAGATAGAGGGCTATAATATTAAGCTTTATAAAATAAATAGACTTATAAATAATATTATTACTAGTAGTAATTATATAATTAAGGGCCTAGTATACTTAGTTAATTATATACTAAGAGCTATTAATACTTAATATATTTAAAGGTATTATTAAGTAGGATAATATAAGCTTCTTATATATAGAAATTATAAGATTTTTATTTATATAACTTATATTAAAAATGTTTATATTAGTAGTAGGATTAAGCTAAGCCTAATAAAAAAAGGTAGTATTAAAGTACTTAACTAAGTAATAACCCTAGAGGTAGTTATATAAGAAACTATTACTCTAAGAATAACTATAAATATCTACTATTATATTTATTTAAATAGTTTATAAGTAGTATAAATATAATAAGTCTAGTATTAAGTATTATATAGGTAGATAACTAACTTATATATATAATAAATACTAAATAGGATTAGATTATAAAATAAGGGGAAAGGTATTAGGGTAAGGATAAGATATAGAGAGCCTATATTAACTTCTTACTAATAAATAAATATATTATAGTAAATACTACTAGTTAAAATTATTTAAGGCCTAATTAAAATAAATAAGTTTAAAATAGGTATATAATTAGATAATAATATAAAGGTAAGAAGGAATAATATAGTCTTAAAAAAGACTTATATTACCCTTAAATAAGAATATAATACTATTAATATAAAAAGGCTTAGACTAAAAGTACTATATATACTAAGGTATATATAATAAATAAAGATAGAATTAAAGGGTATAGAATAGTAAGAAGAGATATTACTAAATAATAGGGCTAGGACTAATAAGACTAGTAAAGAAGAATTAGGTAACTAAATAGAAGGTAAATAGTAATAAAAGGTAGGTACTACTTTTAATAACTTTTATAAGTAACTTAAAGTAAAGTAATATTATCTACCTTAAATTAATAATAAGTATTTAATAGAGTAGGGTACTAAATAGAAAGACTATAAATTATAATTTTCTACTTAGTACCTATTAGGATAAGAGTAATAAGATAAGTTATATTTAGTAATATATAAAAAAGTAGGGAAAGAAAGTACTTTATAACTAAGTAGGTAGTAGAGGGGGTATAGCTACTTAAAGAAGATAGGGCTATAGTATTAAAGTATAAAAGTTAGCTAAATAAGTATTAACTCTTTTAGGTACTATATATATTAGGCTATAATAGCCTAAATTAAAGCTTAACTTAAGTAGTAATAGCTAAATAAGGAGAACTTAGTATATTAAATTTATTACTTATATACTATTTTTATAAAATTATATTATATACCTAAGTATAAGTACCTACTTCCTTTATTATAAGAACTTATAATATTATTATTTAAAAATATACTCCCCTAAGGTATAATTTTTAATAACTTAGCTCACCTAAAAATAATAAGGATAGGCTATAATATCTATATATATAAGTCTAAATAATATAAATAAGTAATAAGACCTATTATCTTAGGGGATACTATAAAGAAGATATTTAAGCTAATTAAAAATAATAAGCTATAAGGTAAAATATAGTACTATTAGGGGTTTATAAATATTTAACTTATAAGCTTAGTAAAGTTAAGATAACTTAAAATATTTATATATTATAGTAGTAATTAATAATATTAAGATAAAGAATATTAAGTATAGCTAATATAAATAAGTTATAGTAGTTATAATATATAAACTACTTATATTTAAAAGGGATTATATAATAGTTATTCTAATTATATATTATATTAGTAATAAATATAAATAGTTTTAGGTATATATTAACTTAGAGGGCCCTACTAGTAAGAATAATAAATTATATAAATAACCTAAGTAAGATATACTTAAGTATATAATACCTACTACTACCTAGAAGGTAGGTAAGAATATATATAGTAGGGTACTTTCTTTTTAGGCTATAAAATATATTAAAGTATTAGAATATATTATTATTTATATTAGTATAAGTATTTTAGTAATAATAGTTAAACTTAGCTTAACTAATAATAAGTTAGCTATATATTTTTATAGTTTTATTAAGATTAGTAGGTTAAAGGTAGTTTAGAGTAAATTATTTATTTTCTTTATTACTTAACTATATACTATTAGATATATATAAGAATATAAAGATATATAATATAACTTATTATAAAAATATTATATTATAATAAGGTAATTTAACTTAGAGGCTATTTTATAGGTTTATTATAGTAGTAACCCTACCTTAAAATATAATTATTGTAAAATTAGCTATAAATAATCTATATAATTTGTAGTATAATTAGGTATTATTAGGTTATATTAATATAAGTAAGGGTTTAACTTAATAATATTATTAATTTAAATAATTAGTATAGTAGGCTTAATATATATAAAAGGCTTTATATATATCTATTATACTATATTTAAGCTATATAAAAGGCTATTTATTACTACTAATTTGAGACTATAGTATTTAACTAGGGTCTTATTCTTAAGGCAAAATAGGGAAATTAACCACCTAAATATTATATAACTTATTTATAATCTTAGTTTTTATACTAATACTCTTAAAAATAGCCTTATTTAGGAAGTTTAAATAATTATATATCTTAACTACTTTAACCTCTATTTCCTACTTTATATAAATTATATAGCCCTTAGCTTAATAAACTTTAGTTAGTAAGCTTAGAAGCTTAATAAACTAAATATTACTTACTCTCTATAAATTAAAACCCTCTATTATAATATTTATTATTATAATAAGGATTTTATTCTTTTATTCCTCCTTATATAATATATTTATATATTTTACTAAGTTATCTTAGATTAAGTTAGAAACATTTAATATTATTAGTATAATATTAACCTTAGATTATAACTTATTATATATTAAAAATAGGCTAAAGATTATATAAATAGTAATAATATATATAATCTAAATAAGGGTATATTAAACTCTTAACCTATTTTTTAGTCCTAATTTTATATTATTATTATTAATTATTACCTTAATTAGTTTAACTAGTAGTAGAAACTTAGGGCTATTAGCTTATAAATTTTTTATCTTATTAAATAACTCCTACTTTATAAAATTATACTATACCTTTTCCTTAGAGAACTTCTTAGGGTTTAATAACTACTTTTAGTAGAAGATTATAGGCTTTTAAATCTCCTTAAAGTTAAAGAAATTATTAAGATATATTTTATTATTTTAAAATAAAATAGTAAGGTATATAAATATAGAAATATATATATACCCCTTATAATTTAATAGTATTTTTTTATTCTTTATATTCTTCTAAATAATTTCCTCTATTATTAGTTATAAATTAATAAAATTAATATTTTATATCTTATATTATTTTTAGTTTACCTTTTATTTATTTATAGTTATATTAAATTTATTTTATAAGATTATCTTAATAGAATTTTTTAACTTAAATTTTATTTAAAATATTTTATTTATAAAGGTTTTTAGAACTAATTTATTAATATTATATAGCTAAAGTTTTATTATATAATATAGTAGAAGCTTATTAAGAATATTATTATAGAAGTTTTAAGATTAGTAGAGAGTAAAGATTATTAGGCTAAATATTAATCTTATTAGGCTTACTATCTTATTAATTTTTTTATTTATAATAAACTTTTTAGTAATTTTATATATTAGAGCTATATAATTCTTTTAAACTTAACTACTTTTTTATAGAAATTTAATAAGGGATAAGCTATATATAATTAAGTTATAGGGGTAAGGATTAATATTAATAGTATTAGGATTATATAGTTTATTATATTTATTTTATTAAGATAGGAAATAATATAATAAGGCTTACTATATAAAGGGGCCCTTATTAATAATAATACTATAAAGTAGAAATAAGAATATTATATATTTAAATAGTATAGAAATTAACTTAATTATATAAAATAAAATAATATTACTAGTTTTTATACTCTTATATTTATAAAATTTATTTATAAAGATTATATTAATATAAATAAGTAACTTCTTCTTCCTAAAGCCCTTATTCTTTTTAAAGAATTTAACTACCTTTTTTATTATATTATTATTAATAAGAAAAATATATTATAAGTAGCCTTTATTCTTACTTATATCTAACTCTTTATTATTACCCTATTTTATTATCTTATAGATAATACTATCTACTATTTTATTACTATATACTATTTTATAAGTAGAGGTAAAAAAGTTAAAACTATTATTAGTCTACTTATTAAAGTAAATATAAAACTTTATTATATTATTCTTAAGCTTAATAATATTATAAAATATTTTAACTTTATTTATTTAGATATCCTTTAAACTTAGTAAGATTATAATAAATATTAGTATATCTATTAGATAATATAAGGTTTAACTAATATTTAAGTTATAAATATAAGGGTATTATATTAAATAATTATTTTATATAAGATATTTTAATATTTAATCTTTATTTATAAATAAGAAATAATAAATATATTTTTCTATCTTAATTTTCTTATTTTACTTATTTAAAAGCTAAAAGATTTTAATTCTACTATAAATATAAAGTAATATAAAGTAAGTCTTATTAAACCTAATATTAAGTCTAATATAAAAGCTAACTAATTCTCTTTTAATAATATATATAAATATATTATAAGTAATATAGATTTATTACTAAAAAGTTATAACTTTTAGGTTAAAGATTAAAAATAAATAATAGTTTTTTTTATTAATAAGCCTTATATTAAAAAATATAAGGGCCTTATAAAGCTTAATAATATTAATATAATTAAAATATTTAGTTATCTTAAAATTATTAAGTTTAATATTAGTAAGGATAGGATTATTAAAACTAATAGCTCTTTTTATATAATTAAAGAATCTTATAACCCTAAGGATCTAAGATATTAAAAATATTCTCTTATTAATAAAGGTAGTATTAGTTTCTTCTATTAGTCTATTATTCTTATACTTAAGAAAATCTTTAATAATAACCTTTATTAGCCTAATAATATTTTTAGTACTTAAAATATCTACCTTTTTAGTTAAGGCTATATTAGGAAAGCTTATTAAAGGTAAATAAAAAAGCTATATAATATATAAGAGTAAAAGTTATAGGCTTAAATTTACTTAGTTTTTCTACTAATATATTTATAATAATAACCTATTTATTTATAGGAATTAGGGAATTAGCTTAGCTATTATTAGTAATATTAGGTAAAGTTATCTAAAAAGTAAGTTTACTCTAAGAGGGGGGAAATTATTAATAAATTCTTATTAGGTATAGGGATTTCTACTTATAGTAAGGCTACTAAAATAGTAGTTAGAATATATCTAATAATAAGAAGGTTAAATAAAATACTTAGTACCTTCTATAAGATAATTAAATTTTTAAATATTTTAAATAGGATAGTCTAAAATTTATAATTAGGAGATAGCTACTTAAGAGAAGTAACCCTATTAATACTTATAAGATAAATATATATTTTTATATTTAAAGGAATATTTAACATCTTTTATACTTATAATTAAAACTTATAATAATTATAATTAATTAAAAAGTAGTTATTATAAATAAAGTAGTTAAGGAACTTTATTAATAGGATATAATATTAGTAATTTTATTTATTTTAGCTAATAATAAGTATATTTAAAAGGTTAATATAAGATATAATAATTTTAAAAGTAGGTTTCTTTTATTTAGGGTTATTACCTTATAGCTTTATAACCTCTTAACTTTACTTTATATCTTAATTAGGTAGAATTATAATTATTATTATAAGGATAATAGTACTATTATTAATATTTAAACCTTTTATATTAATAGCTACTCCTATTCTTAAAGGTTAGCTATTAGTATAATAATATTATAATTAATAGTAATTTTAGTAGTTATAATATAATTTATTATTTATATAGTATAATAATAGTATTAGGTAGTAATATTTAGGGGGGGGGGGGGGTAAGTTATAGAAAAAACTTCTTTTATATTAATAAAATAGCTACTTATAATTAATTCTTATTTATAAAAATAATAATAGTAAGTAATATATCTAAAGTTAGGAATATATAACTTTTCTTTATTATTAAAAAAATAGGATATAATAAAGGGTTAGCTTAAGTTAAGTATATTAGTAAAATTATTTTATTAATATAATAATTAATATAAAAAGTAATAGAAATATAGAGGTTTTAGGTATAATATTAATAAATAAAGTAGCTTAATTATACTTTAATACTTATTAAAGCTTCTATATATTTAATTCTAATTTATTAGAAGTTTTTAATATTTTAATAATTTATATAAATATTATTAAGATAAATAATAGCTATAATAAACTATTTATAAGTATTTAAAGTTTATATATAAAACTTTATTAATAACTTAAATATAATACTATTAGGTATAAAATATAAATATAGTTTATAACTTTTTTATTAATATTTTTATTTAATATTAAATATATTTTAACCTTACTTAAAGAAGGAGCTATATATAATATATATATAATAGTTAGTTTACTTTATTTTATAATATTACTAGGTAATTTAAATTAGATATCTAGTTTTTATAAATTTATTAAAAATAGAAGAATAAAAGTTTATTTTACCCTCTTTAAGCTTATAAAATAGTTTAACTTAAACTATTAAATTATTATAACTAAGTATAATATTTTAATAATACTTAACTAAATATTTAATTATTTACCCTCTATTATAATTATAAACTAAGTCTTATTATATATCTATTAGAATAGTTAGATTTATAATTAACTTAAATTTATACCTTAAGTTTACTAATATATTTTACCTATTATACTTAGATTTACTATCTTAGTTATTTATAATAACCTTATTTACCCCCCCCCCTTAATTACTTATAATATACCCTATAATATATATAAGATAGAAATATCTATTATATAAATATAATATTTATATATTAGGCTTATTTAAAAAAATAAAAAATAACTTATTTAGATTATAAACTTAAATAGGAAATATTAACTAATAGCTAATTTAGCTTATACCTCCCTTAATTAACCCTAATAATATATAAATCTATTTTTTTACTATAATTTATTAATATTAGTCCTTAATATTATACCTATTAAATAATTATTTATAAATATTAATTATATTACTACTTAGATTAAAAATAGTTTTTACTTATACCTTCTAATATTTTATTATTCTACCTCTATTTTAACTCTTAGATAATCTTTATAACTAATAAAGTATCTTATATAAATTTAGTTAAATCCCTCTTTTTTATCTCCTCTTCTATTTAGTAAGTAATTAATTCTATAAGTATTAGCCTATTCTTTATAAGCTTTACTATATATTTATAATAACTATTCTTTAACTCTCTTCTTTTCTCCTAAAGACTTATAGCTATACTAATAATTAATAGTAATAATAAATTATAAGATTTATATATTATAATATAATATTAATATATAAACTTCCCTTTTTATAGTAAATAATATTAGATTAAATTAAAAGAAGATTAAAATAATATAAAATTTACTATTTATAAATCTAATAATTAGACTATTATAAATTATATTATTCTTAGCTATATAGGCTAATAAGTAATATAAATATAATTAGTTTTTAAACTCTTTACCTTAAAGCCTTAAGCTTATATTATAAGATAGGATATTTAATAATATAATATAATATTCTTTAGGGGTAAACTAAAAGTCTTATCTAATAGGTAGATAGTTATAATACTCTTCTCTTTTATTTAAATTTAAGTTTATATTAATATATTTTATCTTCTACTTCTTAAATAGGTATAGTAATTAGATAATTAGAATAAAGAAGTTAATTCTTATATTAGCTTATTATTAATTTATAATAATCTATTTATTCTACTATTTTCCTAATTAGTATCTTATATTATTAATATTATTTATAATAGTAAAAACTATAATATATTAATTAAGGAGGAGAATATTTATTATACTCTATATACTTATTAAATATATTTACTATTTATTTTTTATTATATTAAATTAGTAGTTAAATATAAGTTATAATATAACTATATTATTTAAAAAGGTATATTATCTAAATTATTAGTAGAATAAAAGGATAATATAATTAATTTTAAGATAAGATATATAATAAAGGTTCTATAATAATTATAAAACTTTAATTATATTATAATATAAATAATATAAGTAGAATATTTATACTTAGTAATAATAACTTAATAAAGTATTTATATTATTATTTATATAAATAGTATAAGTACTAATAACTACTTACCTTATATAAATAATAATAGTTAATTACTACCCCCTATTATTATAAGTTCTTCCCTAATTATCAAATTAAATAGATTAAACCCTAGTACTTATCCTAAAGAGTCTTATAAGGGGCCTAATTTTATAATACCTACTAATAATAATAGTAATACTTTACTAACTTCTATTATAATAATAACTCTTATAGCTATACTAATAGGTAAATAAGGCTACTCTCCTTATATTTATAAGTTATAAGGAGGGCTTAGAAGTAGAGGATATTATAATAATAATAGTAACTATAAATTAACCCTTCTTATAGAATATAACTTATTATTTATTAGAGATTATATCCTAATTTATTAACCTACTTATTAACTAGCTTAATAAGGTAGAGAGTAGCTATATTCTAATATTAATATTAGTAGTACTACTTAATAGTAATTTAAATTAAGAAGTAAAATATTAGATAACTATATAATTAGCTATATTTATAATAAAGGTAGTAAGGAGAATATCTTATATAATAAGGTTAATAATTATATATTAGCCCAACTTATTATAGTTACCTATTTATTTAACCTACTAAGTTTATCTAATAATAATAAAGACTCTTAATTTATTATTACTAAATTTAATATATTTATATATTACTTTACCCTCTAAGGGTAGTAATCATCTTTAGTAGGAGATAAAAAGCCTAAGTAGGTAGAGCCTAATAGAAGTAATAAGAATTTCCTATTAAGATTAAATATATTATTAAATATTACTATATATATAAAGGATATATTAAGATAGAAAGATCTAATAAAACTTATTACTTTAAAGCTATTACTTAAGTATTATAGGTTAATAAAATATTAAGGACTAAACTATAAGATTTCTACCTAAATAGGCTATAAAGCTAAGTTATTAGGCTAAGTATTAAATAATCTATTAATAAAAGTAGAAAAAGGAGAAATTAGAAGTTACTTAAATAATACCTAAGGCTAGGTTAACTATTATATAAATATAGAGGTAATAATAAGGATTTTATAGGAGTAATAGAAAGTTCTTCCTCTCCCTAAGAAAATATATCTATTATAATATTTTTCTACCCCTAAGGTATAACTTTCTAAATTATTAATAAGGCTAAAAGTTAGTTATTACTTAGAGAAAAATTAGTTACTATCTCTAATTACTCTATAATATTTAGTTATAAAGTAATATTATTACTAAATTAAAATTAAGAAATTTTATATATAAACTATAAGAAGAAATTTATAAATAGATTATTTATATTTATTATAGTAGGACCTAATAAAAGTAATATTAAGCTAAAATATATAATAAGTATATTTAATATATTAGTCTTATATATTAAAAGTTAAGAAGTTATTATACTTTTATTAGCTATTATAATAATAAATCTTAATAAAGAAGTAATATAATAATAATATTTATTAGGAAAACTAGTAGAATAAATAGTAATATAGAGGTATTAATCCTCTATATAAAGAGCTAATAGATAATATATACTAAGTAGATAGCTAGTAGCTAAGGTACTTCTATTATAATAGTAGGTAGAAATTAAAGTAATAGGAGGAAAAAAAGAATAATAAATTATATAAGTAGGAGGTAAAAAGAAGTAAATATTTTACTTAAAAATATCTAAAAGTTATTAAAGGAAAAAATAAGTAGAATTTTCCTTTACTTATAAGCTTTTATTAGGTATATTAGTAGTAGTCTACTATATTTATAAAGTATAAAAAATAAGTTACTTAACCCCCCTTTTTTTTAATATAATATACTTTCTACTTTATAATTCTATTTATATTACTTTCTAATTACTATAAATATCTAATTTAGCCTATATTTACTTATTTAATTTAAGGTATTTAAATTAAATTAAAATATAATAGTAAAATATAAAAAATTAGAAGAAACTCTAAAGTTAAAAAGGTTAAGTAAATAAAACCTAAGTTAATATACTTAAGGTATATTATATAAAATTTTATATAGAAATTATATTAAAAAGTAACTTAGAGATTTAAGTAAAAATTATACTTATAAAAGTTATTATATTTAGATTAGTAAGTTAATTATTTTAAATTATACTTATAGAAACTAATAATATATAAGGAAGTTTAAAGAAGGTAAGATAAAATAAAATAATATAAAGGAAAATAATAATTTTATATATTACTATTATTATAAACTTAGAAATAAATATAAGAACTTATAAATTATTAAGGATATTATTAGGGAATAGGTAAATATTTAGGGTAACTCTAGGGGATTTTAAAAGGAAAATATATTAGTTATAATATATAATATAAGAATATACCTAAGATAATTCTTATCTTCTATTAGTAAACTATAATAAAATTATTTTAAATTTATAAAAGTAATAATATAAATAATCTATATAGTAGTTAATATAGTTAAGATATTATATATAGGTACTACTTATAAGTATATTTAGAATCTTAAATTTTAATATTATAATAATATAAAAAGTTTAATATTTATCTTACTTATTTCTTAAAACCTAAGAAGTAAAAAATATTAAAAGATAAAGCTATTAAGAAAAGACTTTAAGAACTTATAAATATAAAAAAGTTTAATAAGGTATTATAAGAAGTAATAAAGCTTATTAACTAGGCTATTAAGGAGGTTAATTATTATATAATACTTATAAAAGTAGGATATCTATATATTATTACCTTCCTCTTATTATACTAATAAAGGAATTTAGAGTAAAGTATATTACCCTATAAAGGACTAATATAGTAGCTAACTATAGTAATTAATATAGTATTAGGCTCTTATCCTTAGGTAATAAGGTAGGAAATAAAGGATAACTATATTATACCTTATATTAACTACTTATTAAGCTATATATAATTAGAATAGGGAGTGTATTTAGGTAATAAATAAGGGGTTAAACTTAATATAAAATCTTTAACTTATCTAATTATATAATAGGAATATAAGATTACTAACTATATTATTATCCACTATATACTAGTATTTTATATAAATAGGTAGTATAAGGTAGTAGTTATATACCTATAGAGACTTTTATATTATTATTAATATTTTTTTTTTTTAAATATTAGGTCTTTAAGTATTTACTACTATATAGAGGGACTATATACCTTTAAAATATATATAGATTAAGAGTATAATACCCCTATATAAATAGAAACCCACCTAGATTAGTGGTCTATACTAAACTATAAGCTTACTAATAAGAAATTAGAAGATATAACTAAGAGAGAAACTTAGATATTAGAAGATAAGATTAGAAGAATTTTATTAATTATAACCTTAAGTACTTATTAAATAAACCTAAGATAGTATAAGATAGTATAAGTTTTAATTTTAAAATAAGGTTATATTATAAGTATAATACTAACTATTATTATTATAATATATAGCTTATCTTTAAGATATTAGAGGATATAATAGGCTCTACCTAGGAGGATTAGTTACTAATAGTTATATATCTCCTTACTAGAGTTTATCTACTTTATAATTAGTACCCTTAAAATAATAATAAGCTAAATATAAATATCTTATATACTTAGTTATTAAATTATAGTTAATATTATAAGTTTTTATTATCTTTAATAATATATAACTAATATATTAGTATTTAAGCCCCCCCCCCCCTCTCTATATATTTTAGCCTATACCTATATATTAGAATAATATCTAGGAGGAGGATTCTTATACTTCTAAAGGTATAGGTATATAGTTTATTAGTTTCCTCTCTATATTATTATAGGTATACCTATAGGTAATTAGTTTAGATACTTATAGGGCCTACTTATATAAATAGGCTAATAAATTAATACCTCTATTATAAGATATATAGTTAAATTATAAGTTAGGTATTATTTATTAAAAATATAATATAATACCTTTAAATACTAAGGAATACCTTAAACTATTATTACCTACTTATATATATATAAAAATAAGAAGACCTTATTCTTATTTATAATATAATATAAGTCTTTATCTAAACTCTTTATAATATAGTATATCTTATAATATTAGGTAATAATCTAATATCTTACCTAATTTATACTCTCCTTAAACTATTAAAATATTACCTTCTTATTTAAAATATTTCTATTATTTACCCTAGTAAGTAACTATAAGATATTATAAGCTATAGCTTACTTTATAATCTAAATAGCCCTAAAGACTATAAAGAGTAGATACTAATACTAATATAGCTTCTTACTAAGATAGAAGGCCTATAGGCCTACCTTAGTCCTCTACTAATTATTATATATTTCTTATAAAAGCTTATATTAGAAGTAATAAGAATATAAAGGTAAATACCTACCCTTAAATATTACTTACTTAATTATTATAATAGTAAAATTAACCTTTATATATTTAACTATCTTATAGAGTTTATACTATTCCCCTATATATAGGGCCTATTATAAGCTATATATATAGTAAAAGATATATAATTATACCTATTAATATAACTATTAGGCTAAATTATTATATTCCTTCTTATTCTATTATACTTACTTTTTTATAATATATTTATTAAAATTATCTACCTTAGTAGTTTATAGGTCCTAGGCCTACTAGTTACTACCTAAGCTAAAGTAACCACTAATACCCTAAGAGGTATAAGAAGTAGATCTAAGCTTAATAATATTAGAGGTATTAAGGAGCTTACCTAACTACTTCTACTAATAAGATTAGGTATTATTATAAAATACCCTACCTAGTAGGCTAAGAGGGGGTCTATTAGTAGTAATATTATTATAGCTAATTCTAATAATAGGTATAGTAGCCTTATCCTCCCTTAGATAAACTATAGCTCCTATATAAGGGCCTAATTACTATTAGCTACTATTTATTCTACTAACTACTATCCTTAGTTATATTAGTACTAATAGTATATAGGTAAATATATAGCTCTAACTTTATTTAACTTATAATACTATAATTATTTAACTATTATTAGAAGGAGATTAAATAACTTAACCTATATTATTACTTATTATAATATTTATTACTCTTACTATTTTATCCTTATTATTAGTATTAACTTATATAAACTACTTTATAGCCTCTAAGTTAATTATTAGTAAGATATAATATATATTATATTTTTCCTTATTAAACTTATAATTATTAAAGTAGATATAGTTATCTAAGACTTAGTCTAGGAATATATAATAATAGTAGTTAATTAATATAAAGTTATTAAAGCTTTATTAGTTATTTTTAAGCCTAAATTTATCCCCTTTTATAATAAATATATTATTATTATAGGGATTAAAATATAGGTTATATTTTATAACCTAATATATAATAATTAACTTATTAGGTTACTTATTATACCTAGCCCTACTATTCTCTTAGATAAAATCCTTAAGATATATTAATATATTAGTATAAATAATAAGTTAGATATTAAGTATATTAATACTAAGACAAAGGGTGTTATTAGTAATAATAATGTTATTATTTACTATTTACTACTTTAGTATATTAAGATAGTTAAACTTTAAGACTAAATTATAGTAGTAATATAGATAGTAGAGGTTATATATTAATACTTATACCCTTTATATAAATCTTATATAAATAATAGCCTAAGTATAAGGCTTATAATAGGTTTAAAACTTACTAATAACTACTTAGGTCTTAGTATTCTTATTTTATTTATTTTATTTTTTAATATCCTAAGTTATAAATTTAATATTATAGGTTATATTTATCTATATAGTTTACTTATAAAATATTTAGATTTAGGGCCTATTAATAAGTTATATAATTATCTTAAATCTTTCCTTATTATTAAATAGGAGGGCTATTATTAGGAAGACCCTCTATATATTCTAATTATATAATATTAATTTAATTTTATAGAGCCTTAGTATAAAGTTAAAATAACTATATAATAGTATATAATACTTATTAATTATAACTTTATTTAGCTAAGATTATATTATAAATTATAAAATATAATAGTTAAAGCTATATATAATAATAAACTTAAATATAATAATTATAATATATACTAATAAGTTAAGCCTATTATTAAATTATATATATAATAAGATATTATATTAATAGTAGTAGATATATAGGTTATAGGTAAGTTTAATTAGTAGTATTATAACTACTATTATTCTAATTTCTAAGTAATATACTAAAAATATAAATAATAAGTTTTTATTACTACTAGTTAGGGCTATATATATAATAGGGGACTTACTACTAAGTATAGAGGTAAGGATAGTATATTAATAGCCCTAGAATAATAAGTATAATAGGCCACCTAGTATTAAATATAGTATTATTTTTATTTTAACTTCTTTTAATCTTATAAATTACTTAAACCTTTTATACTCTTATAGGATATTAAGATTACTTATTCTCCTCTTAAGTCTAAACTTAATATTAAAGGGTTAAATAATATTAAGGCTAAGGAATTAGTATTATTAATAACTAATAGCCCTAAATTCTACTAATAATAATATATTATTATATTATAGTTCTTCTATTTCTTATATATAGGGCTACTTTATAATAATAATACTATATTATACTAAGAAGTTTAATAAAATATTCTTAGAGTTACTAATATTATTATTCTTAAGAAATTTATATAATAAGTATTTTTAATAAATAGTAATAATAATATACCTCTATAAGCTAATTTAGAGGTAAGTACTAATTAGGTATTAACTATAATCCTTAATAATATATTTAAATCTAATATTACTTTATAAGTATTTAATATATAACCCCTCTATTAAGTTAGCTATATTATTTTAAGTTATTATAGGTTTAGTAGTAAATAGTAGTATAATTATATCCTCCTCCTAAATTAAAATACTTTATATATCTTAAAGTTAAACCTATATATTTTATTAAAATAGTAGGACTAACTAAAAGTATTATACTATAAGCTTACTAACCTCCTATAAAAGGAAATAATAGGCTATATTAATCTTACTACCTTAGTATTATTATATAATAAAATAGATTATAAAGGAAACTAACTTATTAGAGATAAATATAATATAAAGCTTACTTTTACTAATATTTATATATTAGGCTTTACTTAATTAAATAGTATAAATAAGTAGCCCACCTATTAGGTATATAATTAGCTATATCTTCTCTTAAAATTATTTAAAAAGGTAGTAATATTATATAACTATAATTAGGTAAGGATATATTTCCTCTACTTATAACTTATACTAAGTATTAACCTTCTTTATATCTATAATAATTTATTTAATAATCTACTAACTACTAAATTTCTTTTATATATTATAAGGGTTTATAAGAAAGTAGTAACTAAAATCCTTATTAAAAATATTATCCTTAATAATAAATTAGTTTATATAAGGTAGCTAACTTAGATTTATCTTATTATTAATTAGAATAAGCTTTATAAAAAGTACTTATATCTTATTTATAAGCCTAAAAATAAGATATAATACCTACCTTATTCCTAAGTAGATATTATAATAAATAATAATATTAGAAGATTAATATATAAAGCCTATAAAAGTAGTATTATAAGTAATAACCTTATTATAAAATAAGGTAATAAGGATCTAGCTTATAGTAATAAATTATATTAAAGTATTATATTACTTATAATTTATAAGTACTTATATATTATTATAAATAATAGTAAAGAGGGGCTTAATATTTTCTTTATTTCTTAACTTAATTAAATAGTCCTATTTAAGTTTAGACTAATATAAGATTAGTATTATAATAATATTAATAATAGTATATAATAAAGAAATATAATATCCTAATATCTTTTAAGTCTTACCTAATAAGTATATTACCTACCCTCTAAACTTATTTATAACCTTAAGTTACCTATATCTATCTAACCCTAAGACTACTAAGTAGCTAATAATAATATTATTATAGTTTAAATCCTATATTAGCTTATTAAAGAGTAGTATAATTATATTAATAAAAGCCTACTAAGTATTTTATATAACTCTAGTATTAATTTTATTATTAGTATTAATTTATAATAATTACCTTATTATATAGTAAAATATAAAGAATATATATATTTAGGCCTCTATAAGCTAATATACTAACCTCTATATAAAACCTAGTTACTAAGTTTATATAATATAATATAATATCTTTATATAATAAGTCTTATAACTTACTTATATCTAAGAGTTAACCTAGTTTTAAGGAGCTTTCCCTATCCTATAGGAGTTAATATTAGCCTATAAGATCTCCTAGAGGTAAGGAAGACTAATTACTTTACTAATATAGGTATATTATATTTCTTTTAGGGCCCTATTAATAACTTCTTATATAGCTACTAGGGGCCCTTTATTATCTTAGATCTTATTAACCTACTTATAAATAGTAGATAGTAGGAAAAACTATAAATATTAGGGCTAACTAATATATTAAAGCTATAGGTTATACCCACTATACTTAATAAGGGTATAAATAGGCTATTATAAATATTTAAGGAAAACCCTTTCCTAATTCTTATATAGTTAAAATATATTATAATTAATAATATTTATAGGTTAAGATAGGGAGGTTATTAAATTAATATTAATTTAAAAATAGCTAAATTATTTACTCCTAATAAAAAAGTATTAGTAGGAGATACCTATTATCTATAAGTTATTATAAAGATAACTATTAAGTATAGTAGTATTTTTATCCTTAGGTATAGGTAAATATTAGTTATAAGAATTATAAAGATATTACTATATAGTAGTATTAAAGAGGCTAATATATTTATATATCTTATAATAGTAGTTAATATAAATTAGATTATAGAGTAAGGAAATTAGGTTAATTAGCTTTATAGGAAATAGAAACTTATTAAAGCTATCTTAGTTTTAAATAGTATCTTTAATAATAAGGATATATATCTTAATTATTATCCTCTTATATAGATTAATATTATTATAGTAATAATTAAGATAGCTTCTTACCTTTATTATAATATAGGTATACTAGTAGTATATATAGGCTATTATATAATATTTTAGGAAATATATAAATAATTTTATAAAATATAAAGTAAAGGCTTATTCTAAGAAAAGGTAGGATATATTAGGTATAGATATATAATAGTAATACTAAATAGTAGTATAAACCTTATAATTAATATAAATATATTATTAAAAACTTAACCCTAAAGTATTATAAATATTTAGGTATAAGCCTATATATAAGAAGTAACTTAGGTAATAATATATATAATATTAAGGGACCTATTATATTATTATAATGTGGCTAAAAGATTAGTTTATAGGATATAATAGTAATATATATAATATTAGTAATATTAGTTATATAAAAGATATTATATTAGATATTTTAGTAAAAGTAAAGAGGTTTTAGGCTAGTAAAAAAATAGTACTAAAAAGGGTATAGGTAGTAATAAGATAAAGGTAATAAAGGTAAAGCCTTATAATAGGTCTTAAATATATATAAATACTAGTAGATAAAATAAGAAATAATAATATTATATATAATATAGGAATATTAAAAGTAATATAACTATATTAGGATATAGGGTAACTTATAAATATAGAAGATATTAGTAATAAGGTGGAAGTTATTATAAAAGTATTAAAATAGTAGAAGGAGATAAGACTAAGACTTTAGGGTAATAAAGTATAATAAGTTTATATCTCTTATACTTCTTATTAGGTATTATATTTTATATAAGAAATATATCCCTAAATATACTTATACCTACCTTAGGGTATAAAACCTAATTTTAAGATAAGATATAATATTTATAAACTATAATAAAGGTTTATAGTAGGTAAAGAGTATAATTAGATACCTAATAAACCTAAAACCTTAAGCTTAGTATTTATATACTTATATATATAACTCATATCTAAATAGGACTAAGATATAAAGAATTATTAGTTTATAATATCCTATAATAAGTATATAAAAGTAAACTATAACCTAATTAACTTATCCTATATACTACTATATATTTATTATAGTTAAATATCACTATTATTTTAAGTAATTATAATAATAATAACTATCTTAATATTTTCTTTATTATAGGCTAATATAATATATAGTATAGTTAAATAAGTATATTCTATACTTAATATATATATTATTACCTAAATACTCTAATAATAACTAAGAATAGTAAGTTCTAATAACTCCTCTAAATAAATATTACCACACTAATTTAAAGTCTTATATCTTACCTACTTTACTTTATAACTAATTAATCTATATATTATACTATATTATTATCTAAGGTTAGCCCTACTAGCCTTTACTATAGATAATAAAGTATTAAAAGTAGCCCTTTATATTAGCCCTACCTTAATATATTACCCTTAAAATATAAGGTCCCCCTCTCTTCCCTAATCTAACTAAACTTCTACTATTAATAATATAGTAAGAAAATATAGGAAAGATAAATAAAGAAGTTAATAGTACCCTAAGTTCTTATAATCCCACTTATATATAAATAAATAAGAGAAGTATATACTATTAATTATATTATCTTATAAGTCCTTATTTAAGCTCTTTATTATATAATATATTATATAATACTAGGGTATTATCTTATAATATACCTAAATAATCTTAGTTATAAACTAATAATATATCCTATTAAATATAATATAGCTACCCCTATAAGTATTTAGCTTAAATATATTATAAATTATTTCTCTTCTAAGAGCTAATAGGGTCCTAAATACTTCACTTAAGAACCTATAATATTAATATAGCCTATTAGTTTTTCTAAAAGTATAGGGGTTTACCCTAAGAATATTCCCCTAATAATTATATATAGCTTATAGTAACTTATATATAAAGTAGCTAATATATAGCTTAAAATAATACCTAATACTATTTAAGTAAAATATTTCCTACTTTATTAACCTAATTATATAATTAACTCTAATATATTTAGCTATATTAATAAATTAATATTACTCCCTTATATATAGGGCCTATTATAAGCTATATATATAGTAAAAAATATAGGAGTATATCTACTACTCTAAGTAGTTAATAAGGTTAATATAGTCCCTTATATCCTCTTATACTTACTCTTAAATAAGATATTATTTATAATTATAAATCTTCTAAGCCTATATAATTTAAATTATTTAGCTCTTACTTAGTACTAAATAACCCTTAGTATCCTAATATAGGGTTAGGTAATAAGAGCTAAAATTAGGCTTAGGCCTAATAAACTAAGTATATAAAGTAAGGTTATAAAGGTTATCCTACTTATACTCCTTTAATAATATAAGAGCTACCCTACCTAATATAGTAGGAGAAGAGTTATTAGTAGGGCTACTATTATAACTAGTTCTAATAATAGGTATAATAGCCTTATCCTCCCCTAAATAAACTATAGCTTCTATATAAGGGCCCAACTATTATTTTTAGCTACTACTTATCCTATTTATAGCTACCCTTAGCTATATTAGTACTAATAATATATAGGTAGGTACTAGGCTATAATTAGGACCTATCTACCCTACTACCTATATACTATTATTATTAGGAGGAGGATATTTACTTTATACTTTACTATTATCTATATTTATATTTATTACCTCTATTATTTTATAGTTATCTTAGTTTTTAATTAATATAAATAGTTCTATAGTGCCTATATTAAGCCTTAGGTTAGGGTAATATATACTATACTTCTCCTTATTAGATTTATAGCCACTAGGGTAGGTATAGCTATCTAAGAGTTAATTAAGGAATATATAATAATAATATTTAACTAATATAAACTTATTAAAACTCCTCTAACTATCTTCTAGCTAGGCCTTATCCACCCTTATAGTATATATTATACTATTAGTTATATTATAATACCTATTATACTTAGTATTATACTAATAAATAATAATTAACCTATTAGGCTACCTATTATATCTAATTCTACCACTCTCTTATATAAATTCCTTAACACCCCTTAAGGTACTAATATAAATAATAAGGTAAATATCTAATATATTAACCCTAAGACTAAGTATACTAATATTAATAATAATACTATTATTATCCTTTTACTACCTAAGGATAATATACTTCACTATTAAAAAGCTATTAGCTATCTTACTAAAGTACTTTAAATAACTAAGGTTATATATTAGTAACCTTACTTAACTTATAATATTTAAGTAAATAATAGCCTAGGTATAGCTACTATATTTAATCTAAAACTCTTATATAATAGCTTAAACCTTAATATCCTTAGTCTACTATTAATTCTCTTAGCTATCCTAGCTTATAAACTTAATATTATAAGTTATATTTTAGTATATAATTAGCTTATAAAAGATGAGGACTATATAGTTATTAATATAGGTATAAGACTTAAGCTACTCCTTATTATTAAGTATAAATATTATAATAAGAAATACCCTCTATATACCCCACCTTTATAATTTTAACCTAATCTTTTAGAGCCTTAACCTAAATTTAATATAGCTATATAATAACATATAGTACTTATTAATAATAACCCTATTTAACTAAGATTAGGTTATAAGCTAAGATATATATTATTTAAAGCCTAAAATAAGAATAGACTTAGGTATAATAAGTAGAATATAAACTAATAGGTTAGACCTATTACTAAACTATATATATAATAAAATCTTATATTTATAGTAGTAAGTATATAGGTCCTTAATAAGTATAACTAATAGTACTATAACTACTATTATCTTAGTCTCTAAGTAGTATATTAGGAATATAAATAATAGGCTTTTATTACTACTTATAGGCACTATATATATAATAGGGGTCTCGCCACTAAGTATAAAGGTGAGGATAATATATTAGTAGCCCTAAAATAAGGGGAATAGTAGGCCACCTAGCATTAAGTATAATATTAACTTTATTTTAATATTTTCTAACTTAGTAAGTTACTTAAACTTATTATATAATTAGGGGGCCTTATATTTACCCTTCCTCCTCTTAACCTTAGGCCTAATACTAAAAGGCTTAGTAATATTAAGGTTAAGGAATTAGTATTATATAAGGCTAATATATCTAAATTTCTCCTATAATAAAATATTACTATATTATATTATCTTTATTTTTTATATATATAACTACTTTATAATAATAATATTATATTTAACTTAGAGGTTATAGGGGTTATCTTCTTAGTTATTCTCCTTATTATTTATAAACTTATTAAACCTAACTTTTACCCTACCCTTAATAATTCTCTAATTAATAGTAATAGTAATTTACCTTTATAAGCTAATTTAGAGATAGATATTAATTAGACATTAATTATAACCCTTAATAATTTTTATATACTTAGCTATATTCTATATATACTCTATAGGTAGTTCATTTATAGGCTTTATAGATAATTTAGCTAAGGGCTCTATAAATAATTTACCTATAGGCTTACTTAACTAACCCTTAAGTATACTAGTATTAGTAGGTTATAATAAAATAATAATATCTTTTCTAAAAATAAAAATATTTTATATATTACTACCCTTAAGCTAGCCCTAAAGGTTATCCTAAAATAGTAATACTAGTTAGAAATACTAGATTATAAGCTTACTAACCCCCTATAAAAAGAAATAGTAGATAATCTTATACTTACTTATTTAGTATAGGTTCTTATATTAGGTTATTATAAAGGAAACCTACTTATTATAAATAAATAAGTTATAAATACCTCCCTAGTTAGTATTTATATATTAAATATAGTTAATCTTAGGGGATTAAGTAGGTAGGCTACTTATAAGGTATATAGCTAGTTATATCTTCTCTTAAAACTAATTAAGGAATTTATTATATTACTTAATTATAGTTAATAAAGGATATCTTCTACTAGCTAATCTATATTATATATAAATCTATTACTTATTTATAATAATCTTCTTAGTAACTTATATATTTTCTAACTCTTTCTATATATTATAAGGATTTATAAGGAAGTAGTATCTAATATTCTTATTAGTAAGATTATCCTTAATAGTTAATTAGTTTATAGGGGGTAGTTAGCTAAGGTTTATTTTATTATTAATTAGGGTAAGCTTTATAAGGAGTACTTATATCTCTTATAAGAGTTACTTAATAAAACTTATTATATTTACTATTTTAAGGTAAATATTACTATAAGTAATATAGCTTAAATTAGGAGACTAATATATAGTACCCCTTATATATATAGCCTTAATAATTTTTTTATTAAAGCTATAAATATTAAGGATCTAATTTATTACTATAGGCTATACTATAATATCTAAGTATATATAAATTATAAATTCTTATATTTTATTATAAATAATAATAAAGAGGGACTTAACCTTATCCTTATCCCTTACCTTAACTAGAGGGTTTTACTTAAACTTAAATTAATATAAGACTAATATCTTAATAATCTTCTTAATAGTAGTTAGGGAGGAAGTATATACTACTAGCTCCCTTTAAGTCCTATATTATATTAGTAACCCCTCCCCTAAAGGTTCTTATATAATATTAGGCTACCCCCTATTATTAATATCTAATATTATTAAGCTACTAATAATAATATTATAGTAATTTAGGACTTATAGTAGTTTACTAAAAAAGAATATAATTATATTAATAAAGGTCTATTAAGTAATTTATAAGTTAATAATATTACTCTTTCTACTTATATTAAGATATAATATTAAATTAGCTATATATTAAAAATAATAAAATACTTACTTCTAATACTTAGTAAGCTTATAGGGTAGCTACCCCTCTAGGGTTAAGTATTAGGTTTATTTAAAATAATATAATATTTTTATATAATAGTGCTTATAATATACTTATATCTAATTTTAGAGAATAATATTAAGTAGCTTCTATTTCTTATTTAAGTTAACTCTATTTTATTTAATCTTTTAGAGGTATTAAATATTAATTATATTAATTATATAAATATAGTATACTATATTTATAATACTATAAGTAATATAATATATAGTACCTAAGATGTTCTTATTATCTTAGATTATATTAACCTATCTAAGGATATTAAAAGGTAGGAAGGACTTTAGGTGTTATATTTAATAAATATATTTAAATTAATAGTTTAGCTCCTTATTATTTAGTTTATTATAAATGGGCTTTTTTAAAAAATTTTAAAATAAATACTCTTAGTCCTAATACTAGTAGAATATATTACTACTAATTATAGTAATAATATTAGGTAAGGTAGTAATAAGAGTAATATTTACCTAAAAATAATAAAACTACTTATAGTTAATAAAGAAGTACTAATAAGGTATATTAGATACCTATAAGTTATTATAAAAGTTACTATTAGGTATAAGGACCTTTTTACTCTTAACTTTAAATAAATATTATCTATAGGACTTATAATAATACTACCTTATAGTAGTATTAGAGAGGCTAATATATTTATATATCTTATAGTAGTAGCTAATATAAATTAAATTATAGAGTAAGGGGATTAGGTTAATTAGCTCTATTAAAAATAGGAAATTATTTAGGCTAATCTAATTTTAAATAGTACCCTTAATAATAAAGATATATATCTTAATTTAAGCCCTAATATATAGCTCTAGGTCCTTATACTACTTATTAAGGTAGCCTTTAGCCTCCCTAATAATATAAGTATACTAATAATACTTATATATTAGTATATAATACTTAGGAAGATATATAAATAATTTTATTATATTAAGACTAATTTAGCCTAATAGAAGTAAGGTTATATAAGATATATATAGGTAATAATAGGGCTAAATAGTAATTATAATATAAGTAAAGGGCTTAATACTATTTAGGCTACTAATTAATATAAACTATTATACTTCTAGGACTAATATAAGAATATTATAATAGAATAAAGATAAAGCTAAAGATAATAAGAAAAGGGGTCCTATATAGTAATATATATTATACTAGGGTTTCTAAGTATAATATTATTATATAAGGAGATAAAGGAACTTATAAGATATAAAGTAATAATTTAAGTAATAAGGTTACTACTAATTTAAAATAAATATAATAGGAAACTTTAATATTTTTTTATATAATTTATTAATAGAGAAAGATATATAATTAAATAAAGAATAGTTAAATAGTAATAAGAGAGGAAAAGCTTCTATAATAAGACTTAGATATATATATAAATAGTAACTAAATAGGGACCTTAATAATAGTATTAGATATAATATTAGGAGGAATAAAGTAAGGTAAATATAATAAGATAGATATATAGAGACTAATAAGTAGTAAGGATAATAATAATATAATAGAAACTAATAGGAAGATATTAGATAAAAAGGAGAAAAGAATTTAAATTTAAAAATAATAGGAGGATAGTAAATATTAGTTTCTTATACTTCTTATTAGGTACTATATCCTATATAGGAAATATATCCCTAAATATACTTATAACTACCTAAGGATATAAAATCTAATTTGAGATGAGATATAATATTATTAATATTTATTAAAGGTTTATAATAAGTAAAGAATATAATTAGATACTTAATAAATCTAAAACCCTAAGCTTAATATATATATATTTATATATATAACTAGATATAGAGGGGTTAGGATATTAAGAAGTATTAATTTATAAGCTATTATAATAGAGTTATAGGAACTATAGTATAAAGAATATTAATATAAATAACTAACTAATATTATTATATAAGTATTATTACTTAAAACTATTTTTACCTAAGTCTAATAATTATAATCCTAAATATAACTACCTTATCTTTTATAATAGGCTAATATATAGTATTTACTAATTTACTTTATAACCCTATATTATATTAAAGACTAAGTAACTACTAGGGATATTAATAAGGAATATAGCTAATAATATAAGTATAAAATTACTTACTATATAATATATATTTAATAATACCCTATTTATAAAACTTAGGTATTAATTTTACCCCCTATATTAATATTATTATTACTAAACTAAGGCCCTTACTAGAGGTACTTATACTAATATACCTCACTACTATTATTATAGAGTAGCCTTATAACCTAATTCTAAAGTTAACTATTAATCTTATTTTACTTATACTATTTTTAAACCTACTTATAGATATTTTCTTATACCCTAATATTTATTATATCTTAGATATTATAGGTACTAATAAGATTTTATTATATATTATAAAGGTTATATATTATAAGGTTATAAGTAATAATCTTAGTAAGGTAGATATTAAAGATCTAAGTAAGGTGGATAAGGCTTACTATACTTATATTAGCTAATATACATATAGTAGCACTAATAGGGGTTATTAAATTACTACCTTAACTATTATATAGGATAGGAGAATTATTAACTTAGGAATAATAATAACTTAATTAACTTAGTAAAATATAGCTTTAAATATTAATTAGGTTACTATAACTCCTATAAATATAAGGGGATAACTTATTATAATAGGGGAGAGGTTATAGTATAATAAGGTGAGACTTAATAAATTATAGGAATCTTATATATATAAGAATATACTTATAATGAGGGCTAAGAATATTATTAGAGTTAATACTTTTATTATTATAGAGAGGGGCTTATATAGGGCCTAAGAATATACTAAAAAAGACTAAATAATAGTAAATAGTAATATTAGTAAAGGAGATGAGGTATAAGTACTTATAATTACTTATAAAGAATAAGGATATATATTAGGTTAACCTTAGGGTAGTAGAATTTATATAATAGCTAAATAAGGTGGGTATAATATTAATATAAGAGCTATAAGTATCTTTACTACTAAATACTTAGCTAATAGGTATTACTTTATCCTAGGTATTATTATTAGCTATATACTTATTCTCTATATATTCTTTATAAAAAGGATATTAACTATAAGTAGAGGCTATCTACTTAATAAGGTTAAATAACTTATAAAAGTACTTAGGGGCTAATTTATTAATAATATTATTTACCTTATTATAATAAAGACTATTAATATTAAAAGGCTTATAATTATAATATAAGATAAGCTAATTATTAGGTACCTAATTCCTAATATAATTATTACTAGTATCCTTATTAATAATATAATTAGGTCCCTTATATAACTAATAGCTAAAATAGTAGTAAGTTATAATAGGAGGTATAAGTAAGTAGAGAGCCTACTCTACTACTAAATTTTTATATATACTACTTATAGTCCTAATATAATAAGCTTAGAATAATTTACCCTAATAATTAGTATTACTAAATATTATAAGTATATAAAATAGGTATAAATTTATTTAAGGTACTTATATTAGTAAAATAAAAGATAATATTATCTAAGATAAACTAAGGATTAATAAGTAAAAATATACCCTAATAGGTCTACTCTAACTTACTTATATATCTTAGTAGTAGCTCTAATAGCCCTTAGGCTCTAATAGTTAAAGGTAACTAATAAAAATAGGTAGTAACTACTTATTTATAGTATATAAGATAGATAAAAAGGAATATATAATAGCCTTAAAGAAAAAAATATATATAAGGGTACTAAGAATAACTAGGTAGAGACTAAGTAATTATATAAAAAGAGTATATAAGATAAAAGCTTTTATAATAATTAAGTAGGTAAGAGGAATAAAGAAAAGAGTATAAGGATTTTATTAAGGTATAAAATAGCTAGGATAGATATACCTAAGATAGAATTAGGTACTATTATTACTCTTAATAATATATAATAATAAGAGGGTATAGGTTTAAGGTAAATAAATAACTAAATTTAATAATAAGGTTATATATAAGTTTTATAAAGTAAGAAGATAACTAATATATATATTATAGGTATAAAGTAGAGGTAATATAGAGTAAATATTATAATATATAATTACTTAACTAAAACTACTTATTTATTAGTTACTATTAATAAGAAGAGCTTTAATTTAAAGGTTAGCTATAAGTTATTTATAAGTAATACTTTAATAATAGGGAGAAGAAGTAGGATCTTATACCTAAAGGCTTATAGTAAAGAATAAATATTAATAGTAAATTACTCTTATTTTAAGCTAAGATAAGTAAGAATATTAGTAATATAATAATTAGAAAGTAAGATAAAATAAGCCTTTTTAAACCTATTTATTAGTTATAAGAAGGCTAAGTAAGGAAGATTAAAGTAAAAGTATAATTATATTAAGCTAAAGTATAAAGTTATTAAAGAAATATAAAAAATAAACTATTTAGACTATCTATAAGTATTATAGAGAAGGGGGTAATAAATAATAGAGGAATAAAAAATTAATTTCTCCTAAAAGAGCTTTTTATTAAGGAGGGTAAGAACTAAGGCTAATAAATTATAATTAACTAACCTTAGTTAAGAAGTTAAAAATATAAAAGTAGAAAGTAAGCTAAGTAAAAGTAAACTTAGATAAAGTTAGTAACTAGGGGTAGTAATATATAGGTAACTTACTAAATTTAAATAAAGACTTTCTTTATTAACTATAATATAAGGAAAGCTTACTTATATTAAAATTATTATACTTTAAATTAAGAGTTAATATAAGTAACCCCCTAATATTTTTAATAAGGCTACTAATTTATTTAATTTTAAATATTATTATTATAAATAAGTTATATCTAATAAGCTATTTAATATAGCTTAAATTACTTATTACCTAACTTAAGCCTAAGTTTATTCCTTTATTTAATATATATATAATAACCTATTCTTATATAAGGATATTTAGGTATAAAGTAAGGTAGGTTATAATTATTAATTATTACCTAATCTATTCTAGCCTAAATATAGTTTCTATATTATTTATTTATATACCCTTTATTAAAAATATAGTACTTAAGGAAGGAGTTAAAACTATTAATTTAGCTAAGGTAAGAAATATAAAAATTATATATATTTTCTATAAATACTATATAATAAGAAGAATATTATCTCCCTCCCTATATTTATATAATAATTACTATAACCTAATTATATATAAGCTTAAATAAGTTTAGGAAGTTAGGTAGTAATATTTTATTACTAAAGTATATAAATAATATAATTAAGGTAAAATAACTAGGACTATTAAGGATAAATATAAGGATAATATATTTATTACTATTTAGAAGACTTAATATATATATAATAAGAGTAGTAGTAATAATAAAGCTCTTATTATTAATTATATACTTAGAGAGATAGGGCTTACTTATATTAATAACCTAAAGGAATATAATAAGCCCTATATTATTAGGGAAGATAAGTTTTTATAATAAATTAATTTTTTAATTAGTAGTATATAAAAGGAGAAACTATAACTTACTAAGACCTTATATAAATACTTAGTAGTAATAACCTTAAATACTTCTAATATATTTAATATTATAATAATTAACCTAAGATAATAGTTAGTTATAGGTAAGAGCTAAAGTATTTAATAATATATAACTAAAAGTAGTTAATCTTAAATAATAAGGTATATTACTATATAGGTAAATTACTAGGTAACTAAGGAGCCTCTAAAACTAAGAAAGGTATTTAGAAACTACTCTAAGTAAACTAATAATAAAAAGAAATAAGTAGTTTATAGTAGATAGCCTTAGTAATAAGTATAGCTACCTAATATATAAGATAGGATAAAAAGTATAAGGAAATATTAAAAAAAATAAAGCTAGGAAAATATTTTAATCTAAGTTAAAAATAAGTAAATAAATAAACTACTAGTCTATCTAGGCCTATTTAACCTATATAAACTATATTAACTAATAATAAGATATTAATTTAAAGGAGATATATTTCTCCCTAATTTAAAGCCTAAAAGCTTACCTTATAAGAATAAATAGGTAACTTATACTAAAAAAGACTAATAAGCCTTTACTTAGAATAAAGTTAGTACTTATTATAGTTAATTTAAATAAAAAAATAATTATTTTATAATAATACTACTATATATTTATAAAATAAAATACTAACTAAATAAGAAATAAAATTTAAATTTAAAGTAATAAAAAGTTATTAATATAAGTATCTTAGTAAAAGTAAGTATAAATTAGGATTTAAATATAGTTATATTATCTAATAGGATTTAATAATAAATCCTAAAGGTAGATTAATACCTTAGCTATAAAAACTAAAATATAATAATACTTATAACTAAAAATAAAAAACTAAATAAACTTACCTTAATTAATAATATTAAAATATATAGCCTATATATAATAATAATTAAAATACTACTATATATATCTACTATCCTATTTAAACCTTATAAAAAAAAGAAATAACTTCTATATACTCTAACTTATATTAATCCTAATTAGTTACCTTAAGGATCTTAAGGGGTTTTATATTAATTATTATATTTATATATAAAAATATTAGGATATACTTAGTACCTAAAGTTATAATATCTTTAAAGTAAAAATTAAAAAACTAAGTATAAAGAAGTCTAAGATTATTTTTAAAATTAGATATTATCTCTTAGTAATATATATATATCTTAGTAAAAATAAAGGAATTATTTAATTCTTATACCCCAACTAAGGGTATAAATAGGCTCTTAATAATAAAATTAATAAAAATATTAAAGCTATTAATATATATAATCTTAAAATTAGAAGTATTAACTAATCTATAAATTAGTATTAAGGTAGGAAAAAATATTACTTTATAACTAAAATAAATAAATAATTTACTAAAGAAGGTAATTTAAGACCTAATATAATAAATAAAGTCTATTAAAATACTACTAATAAATTTATAATAAGTATTCTTAATAATAATATCTTATATATTCTTAGTAGGTAACTAACTAAAAAGATTATATATATAGCTCTAAGCCTCCTCCTTAACCCTATAAACTTTAGAATAGCTACTAATAGTTAATAAAAAGTTAAAAATTATCTCCTCTAAGATAAGAATAATATATCTTAGAATAATATTAATAATATCTATAAGATAAGCCTAATTATTAATATATTTAAAGAAGTATATAAAGTTATAATAAATAGGCTAATATTAAATATTAAATATAAATTAATTACTTAAGGACTAAAATATAATAAGGTTATAAATAGTAGCCTATTTAGTAGAATTACTTATATTATTAAATATATTAATAATAATAATAATTTTTAAATTATTTAGAAAGAATAATTAAAGTATTTTAAGGTTCTATATATTAGTTATATCTATTATATTTATAAGGTAAAAGTAAATACTTTAAGATATAAACCTAATTACTATATAGAAGGTATATATAATTTTATTAAATTATACCCTAGTTATATTTATTAGATAGAAATAGTAGTTTATACCTATAAGGATAAGATCCTTACTATTAGTTAAGTACTTAAATAGGTAAAAGTTAAAGAGGAGAATATTATTATTATAACTAATATAGAGGATATTCTTTATATTACTAATAAGTTAAACTTTATTTATAATAGCTATATTCCTAAGATAGTAGCTATAAAAGTAATAATAGGCCTACTTCTTAACCTCTTTAACTATTTAGGGTAGTTATAATTTAATATCCTCTACTATTCTAATATAATAAATATAAGGCTATTATTAGGGGCCTATATTAGCTAAGACTACTTATTAATAGGGAGGCTATAAATATAAATAATAAATTAATATTAATATAAATAAGTTCTCCACCTTATATAATATATATAATATAGCTCTATATAACCCTTAGGAATAAAAATATAACTAAGTAGTAGAAGTAAAATATATAGTTAATAACCCTTAATAAGATATTATAAAATAATATAAATAATATAAATAAGGCTATTAAAGTAAGAATTAGGGTATAAGCTAATTATTAAAGTAGATAAGTAATAAATTATATATAAGTAGGTCTAAGGTAATATAGGGGTAATAATAAGGCTATAAAAGTTTATAAGTTAATAATACTAGTTAAAGCTAAGATAGGAATAAAAATAAAAATATTATAGTACTAACTTACTCCTTAATAAAGGGCTACTAGTCTCTATTTCTTAACTTAAGAGGTATAGCCTAAATAAATAAAGATAAAAAATTATAAAAAATATAAAACTAAATTTAGAGAAGCTTTTAATAAATAGGTAATAAAAGGGGTAAAAATAAATATTATATAAGGAGCTTATAAGCTACTTTCTAAATAAAATAGCTTTTATAGTAATATTAGAAGATATATATATTATATTTAAAATTATATATACTTATACTATTATAGTAAGGTTCTAATAAGTCTAGTAGGTAGTTAGCTAATTAACTTAGATAAATTATTATTTATACTCTTAGTAGTATTACTATAAGAGGAGAATAGTAGCTTAATAATAAATATAAAATAAAGAATTATAAGATATTTTAAAGTAAATATATTATATATATAAAAAGTAAGCTATTAGTAGATATAATTAATAGGAGTTTATTTTATTTATCTACCTACTATAAATATATATAAACCTTAATAGTAACTATAATTCCCCCCCCCCTAATAGGCTAGGGCCTACTATAGGATTAATTATTATAATATTAGTAAGCTATATAATAAGGAAATAAGGATAATATCTACTTATATCTTATTAGCTATATCCCTTAAGATCTAAGAGGCTACTTTTAGAAGTATTAAATTAATTAGCTAAGCCCTTAATAAAATAAGTAAATATTAATATTAGTTAAAGTTATAATTATTACTAGTAATTACTAAATAAGTTATTAATAATCTCTTTTTAGTTATAAAGAATAATATATATAATACTCCTTACTTAAGTATTAAAGTTAATTAGGTAGTATAATTAACTTAAGGGGAGATAATAAAATATATTATAAATATAATTAATACCCTACTAGTTATAAATATATATAATTAAGTAGTCTTTAATACTTAAGAAAATTTCTAGCTACTAATTAAGTAGAAACTCTTATAAGGCCCTATATATAATTAGTATTATATAGTTAATAAATTTACTAATAAACTACTTAGAAATATTAATATATTAGATTATAAAATAAGAGGTATTATTTATTTTATTTATAAGGTATTAGTAAGGAAAGAAGGACACCTTATAACCTAAATATATAAAAGTAGGGTTATTAGGAAATAAGTTTATTTTAATAAAATCTTTTAAGACCTTACCTATAAACTTATAATTATTAATATAGATAATAAGGTCCTATTTATATTAATAAAGTAGTCTATTAGTATAGGCTATCTTATTATAATAATAGGATATAAGACTATTAATATATAAAATAAAATAGAGAGTATTCTCCTTTATATTTATAATATACTTTAGTAGAATAAGGTTAAAAACCCTAATAATATAAATTTAACTATTAATTTTATTAAAAATATAAGTAAAATTATAATATATAAGATAATATTATAAGTTAAATATAAACTTATTACTATTAGATTAAAGTATAATAAGATCCTAAATAGTAATTAGTATAATAAAATTAATAATATTATAAAAGATATTAATTATAATAATAATCTTAGAACTACTAAGAAACTATAAGTAAAGAATATTATTATTCTTATAACTAATAATTTTTATAATATCTATATAATAGAACTTAATAGTCTTAATAAGATTATAGCTATTATTATATAAGGTATATTAGAGTTTTTAAAGTAAATTATTAGCCTTATTTATAAGGGGGAGATAGTAGTTAATATTAATAATCTTAGCTAAGTATTATATAAGAACCTAAAGGAAATAGTAAATTTAAAAGATAAAACTCTTATATATAAATCTAATAATAAGTATTTTTATATATTTTATAATAAATACTAATTTATTAAGAATAGTAATCTCTTTAAGGTTATCCCTATACTTATAGTTAGTAAGTTATTATATAGTTATTTTAGGGCCTATTAGAGGAATATAGTATTTAACTATATTAATAAGGTTAGGTATTTTTATTTTACTTAATTATAGGAGTAAAGTTAGAATAGGGCTAAAAGAATAGTAAGATATATAATTAAGATAATAAAATAATAATTTTTAGCTTTAAGCTATTATAAGAAAGGATTATAATAATAAAAATAAGGTATTTTATATTATAAATAAGAATTAATAACTTAGGCTTAATTAGGTATTAAAAGTAATAATAAGTTATTTACTTAGTAGTAATTAAAGTAATAAAATAAGGATATTTACTATTATATTAATATATTAATAAGGTTAAGATAACTTATAGAGTTATTTATATATTAAACTTATTAAGAAAAAAATAGTATTAATATAGAAATAGCTTAGATAAAGAATAAAGGTAACCTAATTATAAGAATAAAATTATAAAAGGTAAAATACTTAGGATAGTTAGCTAAAAGGCTTTTATAATATCTTAGTTAAAGAAGTAATATACTTAAGTAGGTAGATTTATTAATTAAATTTATAAGTTTATATATATTATATTAGAGCTAGGAGAACTAAAATAATAATATAACTTCCTTTTCTTTTCTAATAGGTATTAGAGGCCTAACCTCTTAATCTTATATTTAGGTTAGTTAGGGATTAAGGAGATTAAGATAACTAATTACTATAAAAACTAATAGGCTTTAAGTAAGAAACTTATAAGGCTAATATTAAGCTTTATTATTAAAGAAGATTAACTAAGTTTAGTTATAATTAGGCTTTAATACTACTTAAAAAGATTAAGTAGCTTATATTCTCTATTCTTATTAATTAGATAATACTTATTAAAGTATAAATATATTATAAGTTATATAAGTCTACTATAGTAGTAGAAGGAGATATAATTAAAGAGATAATAAGATCTATATTTAATAATCTTAAGTAAAAATAATAAGATATATTAAAATAATAAAGCTAACTATAAAAAGTAGGATATAAGGAGAAATAAAAATTAAAATTATAATTTAAATTAATTTATAAATTAATAAAATAAAATAAATAATTAGGAGAAATAATAGCTTACTTACTTTATAAATAAAATATTATAAAAAAAAATATATAAGTTTACTAAGATACTAATAAATATATAAGTTTTTTACTAAATTAGTACTTTCTTATATTTCTTAA
Organism: Diaporthe ampelina; assembly: GCA_023522825.1. Taxonomy (NCBI): domain Eukaryota; kingdom Fungi; phylum Ascomycota; class Sordariomycetes; order Diaporthales; family Diaporthaceae; genus Diaporthe; species Diaporthe ampelina. Next base: position 17,632 of record JAMFTM010000127.1, on the reverse strand, counting down.
AGAGAGGCCTAAGGTTAAGATAAATAAGCTCCTTATAAATAAAAAAGTTATAAGTTATATTAATTATTAAAGAAATAAAAGCTTAGTATTATATTATATAAGAGTAGTTTCTTAAAAAGATTATAAGACTTAACTACTTTAAAATATAAGAATAAGAGTAAATTATATTAGATATATAATAATAGGCTTAGAGACTATTATATTAGTACTTCCTAAGGAGAATATAAAACTTTTTTTAACCTTAAAGCTAATAATTAAAATAAATACTTTCTTCTTATCTACTTTTAACCTTAACTCTTTAAAATTATTATCTATAAGGGAAAAAGTAGGTTTTATAATTATATATTTAAATTAAACTTATAAATAAATACTTACCTACTCTAAGTATAAGATATTATTAATAAGTATATTCTAATTTTATATTATTTATTATAATATAATTAATAAAAAGTATAATAAATATAATAACTACCCTATAATTATCTTTATAATATAATTATATTTAAAAGATTAAGCTTAATAAAGCTAAAAATAGGCTTATAATTTATATATTTATTATTATTAATAAGAATAATATTATTAATATTTATTCTTAGCTAGTAGAATATAAATTATTTATAAATAATATAGTTAAGTTAAATTTATTATTTAAGAAGTTATATCCCTATAATATATCTAATTTATATAATAACCTTTTTTAAATTTATAATATACTTAATAATATATTAAAAGGTTATTATAAGTTCCCTTATATATATAATTATAAATAATTATTAGTATAAAAAGGTACTAAGAATAAGATAAAATAACTAATAAGCTAATAAAAAAAATTATAAATTATAAGCTTTAATAAGATAATTAATAATATATAAGTATAAATTATAAAGACTTTTATAATTAATCTAATTATATAAGATTCTTTTAAGCTCTATAAGAGGTATTAAGATATTATAGAGGTTAGAATACTTATTAAAATAGTTATTAATAAATTAGAGGAGTTTCTAAAAAAGGAGAGATTAGTTTCTAATTATATTTTTATAATAAAGGAGAAAAATAAGATTAATATTAATTATACCTATTAATTTTTATTTAGTTATATTAACTTATACTAAATACTCCTAATTATTACTTATATAAAACTTATCTTAGGCCTATAGGGGATAATATTTAATATTAGACTTTTTATTTAAGATAAGGAATATCTCTAAGTTAATAAGGTAGTAAATATTAAACTTATAAAAAATATTATATTAGGTAGTTTTTAACCTTATTATAGTTAAATAACTATAATATAAGGGATAATAACTTAAATATATTTAGATATATAACTTAAGCTTATAATATATAAAATATAAATATAATAGACCCTAATAAATAATATAAACTAAGTATTAACCTACTAGATATAATTTTAGACCTATATTTATCTTACTTTATATATAATTAATATCTATTATATAATAGGGTTATTACTTTTTTATAATTTTTAATCTATTATATACTAAGTTTATATAATATCTAATTAAGGTTATTATTTATTTTATAACTTAGTATTAAAGACTATACTCCTAACTTTTTAATATTCTATCTTAATAATTAATTCCTAATCTTTTAAAAAGAATATAAATTTTTTTATATAAATACCTAATTAGCCCTAAAAGTAACTATAACCCTTTATTTTCTAGTTAATATATTACTAATAATTTATCTCTAAAAATAAAACTAGATATTTAATATAGATAATAATTATTTATAAACTAAAATATCTAACTTCTTACTAATAGCCTACTTTTAAATTTATAATATATTAAGCTTAGAATTATAGGTATAAAATATTTTTTTATAGCTATTATAATTAAATTATCTTATTTAAGCTAAACTAGGTTTTAATTAGTAATAATAGGTATATAATAATAATTACTTAGATTAATAATATCTTTATTATTTTTACCTAACTACTTTATTACTTATAGGTTATATTAGTTCTTAAGGTAAATCTTTAAAATTTACCTAATATATATAATAATCTTATATATACTCCTTTATAAGAATATAAATAATAGGCTAAGAAGCTATTAAGATCTTTTAAATAATATATTCTTCTAAATATTATAAAAAAGTTTAAGATAAAAAAGATTATAATTACTAATTTAGCTAATAAAAAGAACCTATTAATACTAAATATATAGTTATTAACCTTTAAAAATACTTAAAACCTAATTTATAAGAAGGTTAACTAGGTATTATAATAGCTATTTTATAAGAACCTAATTTAAAAACTAATAAAATATATATATATTTAAGATATTATAAAGATTTATATAAAATTTATAAATATCCTAAGAGTAGTCCTAAATAACCTAATATTATAATTAAAGATTATTATTTTAATAAACTAATATAAGACTATAAGCTCCCTAAATTTAATATAAAACTATATTTTAAATTTTATTATAACTTTAAACTAGCTATATAATAGCTTATAGCATATAATAGGCCTATCTAACTAGAAAGATATTTAAGCTAGGCCTTTACTATTATATAAGGTAGGGTTTCTACTAATATTAAATAATTTTAAATAAGCTAGGCCTATTATATAATATAGGTAAATTATACTAAATACCTATTATAAACTAAAGAATATTTTAATATTTAAACCTAAATAATATAATAATATTAGAAAGTATTTATTATAAGATTAAAATATTTATAAAGAATTATAGTTAATTATATAATATAAATATTTTTAAGTTTTAGTAAGAGAATATTACCTACTTTTAAATACCTAAGCCTTACTTAAACTTTAATATAAAAGGTATTAAGAAGATTTAAATATTATAACTAAGAAGTTAGAAATAACTATTTAATAGTAATTATTATTAAATTTTTAATTATTTATAAAAAAAGGTTTATATAACTTATAGAATATAAGAGACTTTTAATATTAGATATTAGATAAGAGTAATAATATTTTAATAAAATTAACTAAAAGATTATATATTATTACTACTTACTTTTAGCCTTCTTAAAATATATAAATAAGAACTTATAATTCCTTACTTAGATATTATTAAGGTTAATTAAAGTACTACCTAGCTAAATAATTAATATTAAGAAATATATATACCTTATACCTATTTTCCTTATATTTTAATACTTTACCTAAAATTAATTAAAAATTAATATAAAGTTTCTTCTTTATTAAGATTTTTAAATAAATTATAATAGTAAAAGTATAAGTATAATATTTTAAATAAAAGTAGTACTAATTATATCTACCTAAACTTACTAATATACTTTAAATAATATATAAAAAAATTAATATAATACCTAATAAATTTAACTATATAAGAATAAACTCTTAGTATAATAAAATTAATATTAATAAGATTAATATATATAAGGAAAGTAAGGATACTATTAAAGTCTACTAATATAATTAGGTTATATTAGTTATTTATAATATTACCTAAAGTAATAATAAATAAGGAACTTTTATTATAACTAACTTTTATAACTTTTTTACTACTTTATCTAAGAACTTCTATTTTAGTTAAATAATATAAATATTTAAGGATCTTTTTTATAACTTAAAGACTAAGTTAAGCCCTTATATTAGGCTAAGTAGAAATATAAAAGAGAATTTATAATAAGTTTACTTATTTTATAAGGGGCTATATAGTTTAGATACTAATAAGTAAAGGTAGATATATAAAGAATATATAACTTAGAAGGATAAAGAACTTTAATACTAAATATAAATAACTTATTAAATTTAATAGCTTTTATATTATAATTTATAAGAATATTAAGATAATATTATATTATACTTATAACCTAATTATAAGCCTAAGGAATATTATAAGGTATATAATAATTTAATTAGTAAAATCTAATTATATTAAGGCTACTAATATTTTAATAAAAGTATTACTTAATTTAAACCTTTAAGATTAGAATATCTTATTTATAAATATAGCCTAAATAGTAAGTTTTTAAATATTATATAATAATATTAACTTTAAACCTAATAATTTTATAGTAGTAAATTTAGGTCTTTAAGGGGATATAATATATAAAGCTTTAAGTAGAAATATTTAAGTATAATTTCTTTATTTAAAGTTAGTAGTATTTATTATAAAAGATAGAAATTAAGAATAATTTTACTTAAATTCTAAAATTAATAGAGTTTATATATAAAATATAAAATAAAATATATATAAATAATATTACTTAGTCCTTACTTACCTTATAAAGAAATAAGTTAGCTATTATAGTTATATAATTAGTAGTTATATTTCTAATCCCCTATATATATAAAATATATATAATACCTTTATATAGTAGTAAGAGCTTAAGACCTAATATTTAAAGAAATAATAATACTAATTATAAATAGCTATTAAAAGCCCTAAATATATTATTACTACTTCTTAAATTTAAAAAAGAAGTAAAATAAGGACTAAGTTTAATATTTATAAAGGATATAATAAGTAATTTATAAATAAAGTAAAAATAATACCTCTATTATTATAGATTTATAAGGAAATAAAATAAAATATTCCTCCCTTATACTAAGTATATTCTAAGACTAAATAATATATAAAAGCCTAGTTATAACTCCCTTATTTATAACTAATAAATTAATTTTATTTAACTTAAGTTATTTTACTAATTAAGTACCTTTTATAATATTAACTTTTACTATAATAAGGTTAATAGCTTTCTTAGATAAATCTAAATTATATTTTCCTTATTATTAACTTCTTAACTTTTAATATCCTTTCTTTATTATTTCTAAATAACCTTAATACTTAAAAAGTAGTAATTAAGTACTTAAGTATATAACTCCTATATTTACTATATTACTAACTATTTTACCTACTTTTAAGTATTTACCTACTAAGACTTATAATTAAATTTTAAAATAAATAGTATTACTAAAAGATATTTACTTTATAATTTAAGCTAGTTTAAAGGTATTTAGTAGCTTCCTCTACTTTAGAGAGGATATTCTTATCTAAGTACTTTAAATATATTTATTTTTAAAGATTTTTATAAAGTACCTTAATCTCCTATATACCCCTAAATATAAAGACTTTAATTATATTTCTAATTAAAAGTATATTATTCTAAATCTCTTAATATTATAAAAAAATTAAACTTAATATATAAAGTTAAAATATTATATTTCCTATTTAATAAGTTATTAGCTATAATATTAAGAAACCTATTAGTTATAATATTAAAGGAGCTACTACCTATAATATTATAAAATAATATATAATTTAAGAAAGATTAATTATAAGAAGGTTATAAGTTTTAAGCTTAAGTTAAAATAATTTATTATTTTTTTAAAAATTACTTTATATATATTAATAAAGTAAAATTACTAAATATATTAGTATATATTAGGCTAAAACTCTCTAAGAAAATTAAAGTAAACTATATTATCTTAACTTATAATATATTAAAGTAATTTATTAGGTAATATTACCTTTTTATAATAAAGAATATAATAAATACTTCTTATTATATAAACTTTAACCCTAAATTTTAAGAAGTATAAATATTAGAAAAACTTAAATAGCCTCCTCTTAGTAAATATAAGATCTTTTACCTCTATTAAGGTTTTCTTTAATATAAGATTTATTATTACTTATATATTATTATAAATTAGAATAATATTATATTATAATTTTATATATTTAGGAGGGACTTTTTTAAGTAATTTTCTAAGTATCTTAATAATTAGGAAGAAGTAAAAATATAATATATTTAATATTATATTTAGATATAATATAGAAGTATAACCTAAGATATTATAAAAAACTTTTATTATAACTTATAGTACTTTACTAAAAAGATCTAATATATACTTAATACCTAAATTATACTTATATTAAATATAATTCCTATAGTTAGTATTAAATACTTTAGCTTTAAATTATAAGAATATAATATATTATATCTTAGACTTCTTCTTTTTTAGTAAGTTCTATAATCTAATATTAATAATTAGTAGTATTTTATTAAGAATATTAACTTAAGATATTTATTATTATATTAAAGATATTCTTTTCTATAAGATAATCTTAATACTAATTATTAATTAAATCTTAGAGTAAATTAGATTTATAATTTTATTATCCTTATATTATTAGTATTAGTAGAGGAAGGCTCTTAGGTAGTTATAAAGTAGGTAAAAAATAAGGTAAATATTAAGGTAGGGCTCTAAGAAATAAAATAAGTATTCTAAGAGGATAATATCTAAGTAGAATATTTTACTATTCTAAGATATAATATTTTAGCCTACTATATTAGCTATTATATTACTATTATATACTACTAAGAGATTTTTATTAAGGAGGGGCTAGGAAGAATAGGAATAAAAGGGTACTACTAATTAGAGATAATATATATTACTAAGAAGGACTATTAGGAGCTTATAAATAAATATATAGCTAAGCTTATAGAGCTAAATATAAAATACTTTTTATTTTATAAACTTAGGGTAATTAGTAACTAGTTTTTAAAAGAGGTTTTACCTACTTTCTAATAAATCTACTTAGTAAAATATATAATAAAGTAGTTTATAAGGAGGGAGTTTATATAGAGGCTATCTTATAGAGAGAATATCTTATAGATAAATATTATATAAAAAGGTATATAATAAAAGTTTATTTTATAAAATATTATATTATAATAGAATATATTATAAGATTTATATTATAGGAGTATATCTAATAGGAAGATTCCTAATATAAGTATAGGAGAATATTTTATAAAAGGTTATTCTCTAAGAAACTAAGAGGTAATACTATAAGAATATAAAATTAATCCTTTAGATTATATATAATTAGTAAGTAAAAGCCCCCTAAACTTAGCCTAAATATCTTAAAATTAAAAATTATTACTAATATTTTAACCTTTATATAAAAATAACCTAAATACTATTATAGGCCTATTTCTACTAATAAAAATAAGGTACTAAGCTCCTCCACTAAGAAATAAGATTAATAGAATTATATTTAAAAATATAAGTATAAAAATCTATAATTATTTTATAGTTAAATATAATAATTAATATAAAGTATATATTTATATTAAAATACTAAGCTATAAAAACTTATATATAATTAATAAGGTTATTTATTTACTTATAAATATAATAATTCTATTAGTAGACCTAATAGGCCTATATTATAGCCTAAGATATAATAGAGAGTTATATTTTTAACTAGAAGTAAAACTACTTAATTATTAGTATAATAAGGTAAGTAAGATATATAAGATAAATAATACTATAAGTCTTACCCTAAATTAAATTTTATAGCTATAGATTATTAATTATATATTATAAGAGATAAGAGGCCTACTATTATAGGTATATAAGGGTAGAATTAAAGGTATAGGGGGTAACTAGTAAAAAAAGGACTTCCTATATAATATAAATATAAGATTTAATTATATTTTATATATAATAGTAGATATATTAGTTATAAAATTTATCTAAAAACTAAGGTATAAAAAAACTTAAGATATTATAAATATATAGACTATTTTAATTATATTATAAAGTTAAAGCTAATTTTTATTTAATAATATAAGTAAGAAATTATAAAGAATAAGTTTAACTTCTATTTATAAGTTAATACTTTTTAAAATAACCTTTTTAAAAAATAGTTAAAAATTACCCTTATTAGAAATATATAATAATTAGGCTACTTTAATATAATTATAGTCTAAGAGTAAAATATAATAGCCTAAATATATAGGGTAAAGAATATAGGGGTAAACTTCTATAAAATAATTTATATTATACTAGTAGTAATAAGGTAGTCCTAAGTAATTATAATATATTTTTAAAATATCTTTATATTATAAATATATTAATTTAATTATTATATACTTCTTTTATTTATTATTTATAGCCCCCTTTTATATTATAAATAGTTATAGTTTCTACTTAAGGCCTTTTTTTTTAAAAAGTAATTATTATTATAATTCTTAATTTAATTATTTATTTATCTTAAGGTATTACCCTCTATTCTATTTAATATAATAATAACCTAGGCTTGGTAAACCTAACTTATATATAATATTAAGGATAATTTTAACTTAGTAAGGTTAGAAATATAGTATTTTTATTAAAATTATTTTAGTTTATAGTAAGATATAGCCTACTCTAATTAAAGTTTTATAGCTAATTTATAAAGTTAAAACTTAAAGTTTATAAATAATATTGGGTATATTAAATTTGATTGCCTTAGTATACTACTAGTCTTAACTAAGTTTTGGTCTAAGTCTTAGCTAGGTTATTACTAGTATGTTTTTTTTTATATAGGTCTATAGCTAAATCTTAACCCTATTCTTAGTAGTATAATAGTTAGTACTATTATATATAACCTTAGTCTTATTTTAACCCTAGGCTACTACCTTATATTATTATTATTTAAAGAAAATATTATATAATAATAAATTTTTAATATTTATTTAAAAAATAATATAAGTTATTAAGCTTATTTATATAAATATAATTATTAAAAGTAGTAGGTATATTAAATAATTATTAATAGGCTTATTAAAAATATTATTTTTAGTTTTTTTTAAAAAGTATTATTATAAACTTTTTTAATTAAAATAAAAGAAAATATAACTAAGTATTTAAAGGTTTTAATTATTAGTTAAGATTATATATAAGATAAATTTTATAAGTAATATATAAGAACTAATAAAATAATATTATTTAAAAGTTATTTTTTAATAAATAGCCTAAAATTTCTTAATTATACCTCTTATAAGATATATAGTAATAATAATATAAATAATAATAATAAGATTATTATAAATTATTACTCCTATAATAAGGTAGTTATAAATAAGCTTTTTAATATAAATAGCTTAGAGAACTTATTAGATAACTAAGATTAAAATTAGATAAGTTTTATAAATTATAGTTATAACTTAAATATAATACCTTTTAGAATATAAAATAAATAGAATAGTAAAAAATAAGAATAAAACTCTATTATTATTAAAAACTAATTATAAAAGATATAGATTATTTTAAAGTTATTTTATAATAATTTAAAGATTTTACTCTTCTATTTTAATATTTAACCTCTTATATAAAGTATAAGCTATTTATAATTATAAAGTTAAATAACCTAACTCTTAGGGTACCTAATAAGGCTTATTTACCTCTAATTAGATATTTATTTAATATCTAATTAATTTAATATAATATTTATTTTTAATAATTTATATTAATTAATTAACTAATAAATAATAAGGGTAATATTAGTATAATTAATTATTAATAAAAATATTTCTAATATATCTAATTTACCTCTATTTCTATTAAGGAGGGCTATTTATCTACTTTAATATATTTAAATATAATTTTTAAGAAAGAAACTCTAATATTATAAGTAGGCCTATTAGAGTAAATAAATAAGGTTTTTATATCCTTTATATATTATTTTAGGAGCTCCCCCTATTCTAATAATAGCTTAAGACTATTAAGATCTATTATAGTTACTACTAATTTTATTAATATAATTTAAGTTATAAACCTCTTAATATACTCTATATCTTATTCTTTAAACTATTATACTACCTTATACTTTTATAAGATTAAAACTATTTATTAGTTTATTAGTTTTATTTTTTAAAATATATTATCTATTTATTATTTATTTAAGATCTATTATCTTAATCTAAGAACTTTATAACTTATAATATAATTATATTATAGCTAAAAATTTTAAGTAGGCTATATTTCTCTACTAGCTATATATTTTAATATATAAGTAAATAAAAAGCTTATCTTATTATATTAGGGTACTTATCTATTATTTTAACTCTTATATATATTAGATAGACTTATAAGTAATAATTAAATAACTTCCTTTATTAAAAGTAAACCTTATATACCTTCTTATAACTCTACTATATTTAATTATTTATAATAACTACTATAAAAACTTAATATAATAATTTTTACTATTAAGATAATAGTAATAATCTAACTAAGCCCCTTTATTTATATTATAATTTATAAGTATTTAGATAAAAGAGAATAAAGGAATATTATCTAATATATAATTATTTACCTACCTTAAATATAGTTTCCTACCTAAACTACTCTACTAATATTTCCTATAAGTAGTATAAGTAAAAGCTATAATAGTATATCTTTCTAATCCTACTATTACTAAATATTAGAATTATAAGACTTTAATATATTTATAAGTAATTATATAAAATAAATAGTATTAGGTAAATAATTAGGAATTATAGAAAAAAGGTTAACTATTTATAGGGAAACTATATTCCTAATAAATAATCTACCCCTTATAGATATTAAGAGATTAAGGACCCTTAGCTTAAAATATATAAATAGTAATAATAATAATATTACCCTAATAAAATAGGTAAACTCTAATAAAATATACTTTATTTAAAGCCCTCTTATTTATAGTTATTAGTATTAATATATAATTATATACTAAAGTTATAAAATTTATAGATTACTTCTACCCCTAAATTACCTTAATAGGTAACTTAAGCTTACTAATAGGCCCTACTACTATATATTCCCCTACTATAGGTGATAATAACTTATTATTTAATATATCTAATTAGTTTAAAACTACTTTATACTAATAACTATTTATATAAACTAATATATTATCTTAATTAGTAGAGGATCCTCTAATAATAATACTATTATAATATAATAAGTATATATTAAATTATTCTAATATATAAAGATATTCTTAAATATAATACTAATATATAATATTAAGCTTATAATAAGATATAATATAAGCTTAACTAATAATATTAGGTAGAAGGTTAGCCTTATTAAGATATTTTATCTAACCCTATAAATTAATTATAATAGGAAGGAGATTAGCTTTATCTTTAATAAGAAGTTTAACTATATAGATTAGCTTATTATATTCTTTAAAAAATTTAGGGATTAAGACTTCTAAGTTATTAGTTACTATAAGAATAAATTATAACTTATAGTAGGTAAGGTAGAAGCTAAGTTTACTATTAAGCTATTAAAACTTTTAATTATTATTAACTTTAAGATTTTTATTAGATAATATATAAAAAACTATATTATAAAATAACTTATAATTATATAAATTTATAAAGAATATTATATCTTTATATAAGGGTTTAATTTTAAGAGTATAATTAGCTAAAATATAGCTATAATAGGCTTATTTATTATAATAAATAATATAATATTAAGCTTATATAACTTATAGAGTAGAAGTTTAATATAATTCTCTACTTAAGTTAATCCTTACCTCTAAATAGTTTATATCTTATATAAGAATATATAGTACTTAATATTATCTTAAACCCTTATAAGAATAAGGATAAAGATAAAACTTTATAAGTACTAAAAAATAATATTATTTTAAATAATAATAAGAAAAGTTAAAAGGCTACTAAATAATATCTTCCTAAAAGAGGCTAAGGAAACTACTTATACTATATTTATTAATATTATATTTAATATATACTATTAATAGCTATTAGTTACTAAAAGTAGTAGTATTTTAGCTAATAATATAAGTTTTAAGAAAACCTTAATAACTATTATATTTATCTTATATAGTAAAGAGAATACTTAGAAATAAATTATATATTTTAGCTAAAGTAGAAATAGCCTTAGTAGCCTAATAATATTATTTATAGTCCCTCTAACTCTTATTAACTACTAAGAGTAAGAAATTAGAACTAAGATAATATTTAGCCCTAATAATCTCTATATATATTTTAGCTTAAATTAGGTTTTTAATTAAATAGCTTTATATAAGGTAAGAATTATACTTATATTTAGTAGCTTAGTCTTATTAACTAGGAAATAAAATAAAAATCTAATTTTCTATATATATTAATATAAGGTTATATTTAATAAGGTTTATAAGTTTTAAAACTTTAGGATAAAATTAGTTAAAAATATATTAAATATTAAAGTAAGGTTCTAATAGGTTATAATTAGTATATTTATTTATAATTATATCTTAAATATTTAGTTACTACTTTAACTTATAAATATTTAGCTTATTATTTTAAAGGATAAATTTATTAATTTTATTATATAGTACTTTTAGAAGTATTTAAAGGATAGGAGCTTAGTATTTAAGGTATTAACTAGCTTATATATAATTTATTAGAAAGTAGAAAATTATATATATTTTACCTTATTTATATATATTAGGGTAGAAATAGGATTAATATAATAGGAGTAGGACTTTTATAAAAAGGTTAAAATTAGAGTTATAAATAAGATTTAGTATAAAACTTTCTATTATAATATACTTATATATTTTTATAATATATATAAGATTTATATAATAGGGGTAGCTACTAAGGTATATATATAACTCCTATTATTAGAGGTAGTTAATATCCTTATTATAAAATATTAGAAGGTTATTATAAATAGTAGGATAATTTATTATATATATAATAAGGTACTAATATTAGAATTTATTATTAGAGATAATATCTACTTTATATTATCTTATATAAAAGAGTATATATTTTATCCTACCTACTTTATAAAGGAGTTAGATAAATACCCTTATAATAAAGGGATAGGGGAAGCTAACTTAATAGTTATAATAATAATTAACTTATATAATTTAGATATTAAGATAATAAATTTAAGTAATTAATAGCTAAATATAAAGATTAAGTTTATTAGGGATAAGGTTAAAATCTATTAGAATTTAAAATTTATAATTATAACTTCTTATATATTTATAATTTCTAAGATTATTAATATACTTAGAATAAAAAATATAGTTTATATTTAATATAATAGTTTAATTAGTTAAGGGGCCTATTAGATAAATATAATAATATTTAAAAAGAATAATAATATTTAAGTATTAGTAGAAATTATTAAATCCTTAGGCTAGGACTATAATATTAAGTAAATAAATTAGTTAATTCTAATTAATATAGAGTAGAACCTATAAATTTTAGAGTAGGCTAAGATAAAAATTTTCTAATTAAATTAGAAAAATAATATTATAATTATATAGCTAATTATAAAAGGGACTATTAAGGAAAATATATTAGTAAGGATAAAAAATAAGAAGAAGTTAATTAAAGTATTTAGTAATACCTAAAATATAATAGAATATTAGAGTAAATCTAATTTAGAGTTAATTAAATTATAATTTAAAAATTAAAAATAATAGGAATATAAGTATTCCCTCTCTTATAGTTATAGTAAATAGGAGTAGTCTCTTATATCTAAGTAGTCTAAATAGTAAATAGAAGTATCTACTATATAGGTCTTATAAATAGAAATATTATAAATAAGTTATAACTATTATAAGAAATCCTTATATTATTTAAGTAAACTTATATATATTATAGTTATATAAAATACCTTAATTATTTCTAACTTTATTATAAAAAAGATAGATAGTACCTTCTTAGAAATTCTTCTATTAGTACTAATATTCTTATATATTTAATAAGGAGTTCTTATTTATTATTTAAAATATTAGTTAAAAATTTACTTACTAAAGATCTATATACCCTTATAATAGTAGTTTTACTTATTATCTAATATTATAATTAAATTAGTAAACTTTAAACTTTTATATTTCTTTTTTTTTTCTTTTTTTCTTCTTCCTTTTTTAAACTCTCTCTACTTCTTATTATAACTATTTAATTTATATATATAGTTAGCTTATATTCCTATAATATAGTTAGAAACTAGTCTTAATATTATTAACTATATTTCTTATTATATATAAGGAAATAACTTAATATATTCTATTATTATTTATATATTTAATATAATAAGAGATAAAAGAATAATATTATTAATAGATTTTTATTATATTAAGGGTATAATACTTTTCTTTATAATAAATAGCTTATATTATCTTATAGTTAGTAATATTCTTATTTATTTAATTATAAATATAATAAATATTTAGTTTATAATAAGAAGCTTCTTTATACTCTTATTAGATATATATCTAATTATTAGGGCTTATAGTTTTTATTAAAATTTAACTAAGCTTATTAAGTAATTAATTATTTATTCTTATAATTTTAAGATAAACTTTATAAGTAGTATCTTTAAATATTATTTTATATATACCCCTAATATATTAAAATAATATAGCTTAATATAGAGATTTTAAAAGAAAGAATATAGTATTATAAGGCTTAGTTTATTATAAGACTTAGTTATTTAATAAATATTAACCTTATTTAATATTAGAGACTCTAATAAAGTATAACTAAGATTAATAAGCTTTATCTAAAGATTTTTAACTATCTATATAATTTATAAGGCTTAGGGGTATATTTAGAACTATAAATAATCTATATATATAAATTATATTATATTATCTAATATTTTATATCTTAATTTATAGAGTTTAATATAATAATTATTAAAATATAATTTTCTCCCTAAACTTTATAAACCCTAATAATTAATAGTTAGTATATAGTTCTTTATTTATTTAAAATTATAAGTAGTTAAATATAATATCTTATTATTTATAAGGAGCTATAAATATATATTAGTATCTTTAAGTATAAGGTAATTATTCTAATTAGTTATAAGGGAATAATTAATAATATAATATACCTAAACTAGTTAATAGGTAGGTCCTTATATAATAGTAAATCTAATCTTATAATTCTAATTAAGTTATAATACTATAATTAAGTATATAATAAAACTTATATATATTTTTATTTTATTCTTTTAGTCCTCTTAATATAGGTAATATATTATATATAATATAATTACTAAGTCTTTATAATCTAATCTTTTTAATATTAACTTAAGGTTATATAAAATATAAAAATTAATTTAGTTAATATAATAGCTTATAAAATTAACCTATTAGTAATTAAATTAAGTAATATAAGAAGTTAATATATAAATAAATATAATTATAATTAAATTTAATTATCCTTTATTAATTAAGGCCTTTATTATTTCTTAGCTAAATATATATATATAAGATATATAAGTTTATAACTAAAAGAAAATATTAAAATATCTTATTAAAATATCTCTTTAAATTATATATTTACTATATATATATAAGTTAATATAACTAATTTATTCTAATTAAATAATAAATTTATTTATAATAAAACTCTTTATTTTATATATTATTATTTTATAATAAGTAACTTAGTAAAATAGTTAATATAACTATTATTATTAAAGATTATATTTTACTTATAAGCCCTTTAGGGTTAAATATCTTAGCCTCTAAGATAATTCTTATAAAGGCTAATAGTTAAATAAATATAAAGGTAAAAACTCTCCTCTTAAGTATATATTTATAAGCTATATTATCTATAATATATTAGTTATAATTTAAGAAATTTTTAAAATATCTTATTTTATAAAAATAATAAGTTTAATATACCTTTTAAGTATATTTTCTTATTATATTAACTTTTATATAATCTTTATATAATATTATATAAGATATTTAATCTTTAAGTATTCTATATATTAGCTTAATATATAATTTATAAACTTATTAAGATTATATTATTTTTAGATAATAATATTATATAAACTTAGTTTATCTTAACTTAAAATAATAAAACTATACTTATATTTTCTTTAAAAATAATTAGTATAAAGTCTATTTTATAATAGTCTCTTTATATACTTAATTTATATATTTAAGTAAGTCTTATAATATAATAATAAAATATATATATATATAATTTAAAAGTATATAGGTAGTAAATAGTTATTATCTACTTTATTTTATCTTATATAATTTATATATTTTATAACTATTTATACTAATATATAATTAATATCCTTTTTAGGCTAGCTACTAGTAGTATTAGGCCCCTATTATTAGAAACTAAGTATTATAAGTCTTATTATTATTACTAATAAAAATTTAGAATAAAATAATAAATAATATAGTTATAATTATAATATAAGTTATAAGTAATTTACTTATAACTATTATTTTAACTACTAAAATTATAAGAATAATTAGCTTATTTATAAAAGAATATTTTAAGACTAAAATAATTAAAAATATAATTTAGGAGATATAAATATAATATAATAAGATTAATAGTTAAGGATTTCCTAGTAATATTTATAATATTAACTTAATACTTAATAAAGAAATCTTTAAGAATAAGAAATTACTTATAATAAAATAACTAAGTTATTACCTTAAATAAAGAAATAGCCTAAATAAGTATAATAAAACTAAGATAAGAAAAAAATAATTTACTTTAATAAGCTTTATTAATAAGAGTAAATTAATAATTTTAAGTTATAACTATATAATTTTAAGTCTTATATAAAAATATAAATATTAGTAATATCTTTATTAAAGGTAAATATAATTTACTAATAATATTAACTTAATTAATCTTCTTAGCTAAAAGTAAATATAAAGTTAGGCCTTTAGTTTAAAATTATATTTTAATATTTTAGGGTTTTATTCTTCCCCTTAATAGAAGGAATTATTAGATAGCCCTATTATATTTACTAATAAATTTATTTAAACTAATAATAATATTATATAATATAAATAATAAATAATTTAATATATCTTAGCCTTACTTTAATAAGACTTAAGTTTATCTTAAACTTAAATACCTATTAGAGAAATTATTTATAATATAAATAAAGATTATATTACTTTAAAACTTCTATTTTTAATTTTTAAATATCTTTTATCTCTTTTTAGAATTTTATTATATAGGGATTATAAAACTAAAATTATATATATAAATATAGTAACTAAATTTCTATTACCCCCTTAAAAAATAAACTATATACCTTATTATTTATATTCTAAAATAGCTTAATAAGATAGACTTAGGACTTATATTTTAACTTAGTTCTATAAAAATATTTATTTCTTAAAACCCTTTATAATAATACTAATCTTAAACTAATTAAATATTATAATATAGGTTTATTATTACTAATAATTAACTATAATACTCTTAATATATATTTTTATTAGGATATACTTATATAATTATATTAAGTTTTTATAATTATATTACTAATTTTAAAGGTATATAAGATACTATTAATTAGTACCTTAATATAGTAGGTAGTAACCTTAATCTACTCTAACTTTTAAATATAAATTAATAAGGGTTCCCCTATAATATAGTTACTACTTAAAATATTATAAGCTATATTATTTTTTACCTACTATAATATATTATAACTAATAATAAGCTCTATTCTAATAAAATAAATCTAAATAAGTATTAGACTAATTAGATATATACTACTTTAATATAACCTATTATAAAAATATAAATAAAAATATTCTTTATTAAAGTAAATTAATTAATTATATTACTTATATAATTAATTATACTTTCTACCTTATTAATAAAGGTACTACTCTTAAAATAGGTACTAATAATAAACCTAATAATATTAACTACTTTACTATTAATAAAAACTTTAAAATTTATAATTCTAATAAAACCTTCTAAAAAAGTAAAAATAATTATAATAAAGATACTTCTATTATTATTATTAGGTTAAATAATAAGGAATATAATATTATATAACTATATATTAAGAAGGCTA